>JAHLJT010004567.1:157776442-157917592 GCA_031308135.1 Acheta domesticus
CGTATAGCAACTCATTCTGTTCAATACATTACTGCTGTAATGGGAGACTGCAGAAACTTCTATTTGTTCAAGTGAGCCCCAACTTTAAATGTTTCGCTTTCGACGTACTTTACCCAGAAAATCGCGTCGTTAGTTTATCCCGACTAATCGGCTGAACCGACATGGCGCTGAATGCGACCATAACAACGCTGACATTACAATAGTGAGCGAAGAAATGGTTGCTACTCAGGATTCTGTGAGCATCTCGTTATTTTGTTTATTTGATCATTACCCATAAAAATGGATTAAAATTGATGAAAATCAGCGAACATGCATTAAATGAAGAAGAAGTTCAAATAAAAAGTTGTTTTATTCGAATCGACGAAAAATATTGGCTAACACAAGTCTTATAAAAATGGTCATTTCCTTTTGTTATATATATCCTGATAGATGAATAATACTAACGGCATTGTTCTGAAGTTGAAAAAAAATCCACATTTCATTGAAAATCTGCTTCCCTGGTTACGAGGTACAAAGGGTTTATGGCTTTTTATATATTCCGATTGTCTTGTTTTGGTTTCGCTCGTTATGGATGTGAATCCTGAGAAAAAGTGTAATTGGTTTTTATGCCTAATTCAGTATTTAAAATGTGAATAGGCCTGCAAAAATATTTATTGTATTAATATGTTTTGAAATTATTACTTACAATTCCCGTATAGTTTGGAAATATTAAGGAACACCATGTTAGTATTCTTGATTTAGTATGTCATCAAATCGTTCCCATCTTTTGTTCATCAACGTAATGTAGCATGTGTTTTCTGGAAACAGCATGTAAACTACAAGTTGTTATAATCTTTCGATATCAGGCACTATTATCAAAGAACAAATTGCGTCAGTCATGTTAATAATATGAGTAACATGCAATTGTTATTTAAGGAACATTACGGATTAATACACACTGTGCTTCTCCACTTTCAAAGTGGAATGACGTAAGCCTTTCACTTCCATATACCTATTTAAGAGACCATTGGTGGAGAATTGTAAGTAATCAAACATACTTGTAAATATCCTGAGATGCTCGAAAGACACAGCAATCAACAGATATTGTCCGCGTCAAGATTCTAAAATTTCGTGTGGAAAATCCAGTAAACGATGGGGGGGGGGTGAAGAAACGCCACCTTTTGTTCGCCGGCCTGCTCTCCTAAATGATCAACGTTATTCTGTGAAGTTTTTCCTGCGCACAGTACCTGAACCCCCTGAGTTCATTCGCCCACGGAAGGTAGGGGGGAGGCGCATTGTACGCGACAGGTAGCATTGAGGGATGGAAACGGTAGGGTGATGCTCAGGTAGAAAGCTCAATGGAAACTCCTTTCTCTCTTCCTTCTGAGAAGGGCAGCTTTTCTGTTCGTGCCAAAATTCCCCATCTACATTCACTATTTCTTAACAATTTTGTAAGTACATTTCATAAAATAATATGTTGTTTGGTATTCACTGTTGGTACTGTTAAATGTTAATTGTCATGATGAAAGAATGCAATGAAGCACAAGAAATTGAATTATCACTCACACAATTCTAACAGAAATTTTCATTGAATAAATGTTTTGATATCGAACATCAAATGTATAATTAAAAAGTATTATAATTATTTATGAATAAATGTCTATTGCAATAGCAAAAAAGGTGGGAATGTCATTACAACATGTACAAGAAATATGGTATAAATAATAAATAAAAATATAGTACAGAAATTAATGCAATGCAAATAAAATACTCTTAAAACCGAAACCAAATAGCACAACAACAGTCAACTAATTCAACAAGAGTACAATGTCAAAAAGCCGAATTTTAAGTCTGGAACTTTCGATAGATAAGGAAACCATTCATTCTATTATACTTGAACGACAAAATCCCCCCCCCAAAAAAATGAAATGAGGAAACATATGCAAAAACTTTGAAAAAACAACACCATATAATTTTTTCGATCCCGGAAATGTTTTTTAGTCAACTATTAAATGTGGGTACTTCTAAGATACTCACAGTGCGCTAAAAACTGTAATTTGTTGTTCAGATAAATAATTAATCAGCTTCTAAATATGAAACTCGTTCAGATAAAATTATAAGTGCAAAAAGAAACAACATAATTTCGTCTGAACACATCAGATACTACAGATACTTTCGTTTAGTGTACCCACTTATTATATTAGTTTAGTGAAGTATACTCTAATTCAGTAAAGAATCATTGATTATCATTATATTAATTCCTTGCGTGTAATTAAAAATTCATAACTAACAATCAGAATTCAGAAGAAGGATCAAAATCGTTTATTTACGCCATTATAACACAGAAGTGGCCAACATATTTCCAGTCGGCCATGAAACATCGACAAAATATACATAAACAGACTACTTAATAACTACATTAAATAAAATTAAATTGGTGAAGTGATAATATAAAATAAAATTGGTGAAGTAACGTTGATTTGAAACAACGGATCAACACTAACGGATCATCACAATAAGCATTTGGTCTTCACATGTTATAAATGTAAAATTTACAAACGTCAGATGTATTTACCCGAACTAAAATGTACGTCAGAAAACTTCTGTATCAGTTGCGACTCTTTTTCACTTTCCGATATTTATACATGTATTTTCTCTCATTCCTTTCTTAACATTTCGTGGGAACTAATGTTTACATGGTTTTATCAGCTTCTTCAAATATGTCTTCTGAAATATGTCCAATATCTTTCATTTGAAGCATTTTTTCCCCACCAAGTTACTGAGGACTCCATATGTATAGAATAGAAGGCCCACTAAAATGTAGGTCTATTTCAGAACCAATACATTCATAAATGTATGCCTCGAATGGTAAAGTGGGCTTGAATTTCTCAAAATGTAACACGTCGATAAAGAAATGTAATTGCTCTCGTACAAAATTATGGTATATTTGTTTTTTGTTTAATGTGTTTTTCTTGTGTGGGAATACCAACTTAACGTTAACCTGGCGCACCCACTCTTCAACGTTGTATATTTTGATGTTCAAAATTTCAAATTTTTCAGTTTCAATTTTTCAGTTCAAAATTTTCAGTTCAAAATTTTCAGTTCAAATTTTCCAGTTCAAAATTTTTCAGGTTTCAAAATTTTCGGTTCAAAATTTTTTAACGTGGGTATAAATTAGTTCAAAATTAGTACAAAACTGTGGTATATTTGTTTTTTTTTGGTTTAACGCATTTTTCTTGTGTGGGTTTTGCCAACTTAACGTTAACCTGGCGCACCCACTCTTCAACGTTGTATATTTTGATGTTGTGCATCGGTTCAAAATTTTTTAAGGTGGGTATAAATAGTTCAAAATTAGTACAAAACTGTGGTATATTTGTTTTTTTGGTTTAACGCATTTTTCGTGTGTGGGTTTGCCAACTTAACGTTAACCTGCGCACCCACTCTTCAACGTTGTATATTTTGATGTTGTGCATCGGTTCAAAATTTTTTAAGGTGGGTATAAATTAGTTCAAAATTAGTACAAAATTGTGTTATATTTGTTTTTTTAGTTTATCGCATTTTTCTTGTGTGGGTTTGCCAACTTAACGTTAACCTGGCGCACCCACTCTTCAACGTTGTATATTTTGATGTTGTGCATCGGTTCAAAATTTTTTAAGGTGGGTATAAATTAGTTCAAAATTAGTACAAAATTGTGCTATATTTGTTTTTTTTAGTTTAACGCATTTTTCTTGTGTGGGTTTGCCAACTTAACGTTAACCTGGCGCACCCACATTCAACGTTGTATATTTTGATGTTGTGCATCGGTTCAAAATTTTTTAAGGTGGGTATAAATTAGTTTCAAATTAGTGCAAAATTGTGGTATATTTGTTTTTTTGTTTAACGCATTTTTCTTATGTGGTTTGCCAACTTAACGTTAACCTGGCGCACCCACTCTTCAACGTTGTATATTTTGATGTTGTGCATCGGTTCAAAATTTTTTAAGGTGGGTATAAATTAGTTCAAAATTAGTACAAAATGTGTTATATTTGTTTTTTTTAGTTTAACGCATTTTTCTTGTGTGGGTTTGCCAACTTAACGTTAACCTGGCGCATCCACTCTTCATTGTTGTATATTTTGATGTTGTGCATCGGTTCAAAATTTTTTAAGGTGGGTATAAATTAGTTCAAAATTAGTACAAAATTATGGTATATTTGTTTTTTTGGTTTAAACGCATTTTTCTTGTGTGGGTATGCTAACTTAACGTTAAGTTGCGCACCCACGGGACACGTTGTAAATTTTGATGTTCTGCATTGGTAGAAAATTTTTTAAGGTGGGTATAAATTAGTTCAAAATTGGAACAAAATTATGGTATAGTCTTTTTTTATTTTTGAATAAGTGGGTGTGCTAACTATAACGGACATCCACGAGCTCTTAAATGGCCCTGCTGAACACGGGCTTCGCTGCCGATAAAACAGGCGCTACCCTCCCCATCCCCACCCTCCTACCTTCCCTTTCCTTTTCCTCCCAAGCGCCGTCTGTCTGTACCTCTGAAGCCCAGGGGAGGAAATCGTTAGGAATTCCTGCCGAATTCGATAATAAAACCTGGACTTTACGCCGAGGTTATGGATGATTCAATATTTCTCGGTCCCTAGCGATGTTGAGGGACGTTCTGATTTATTGTTTTGATTTTTGTCGAGAAAGAAAAAGAGAGCAAAGAGCCGAAATAAATGTGGCAACTTCAAAATGAAAGTTCCATTAACAAGCGAATGGTTTCTTTTCTTCTATATTGAAGAATGCATTTCGAAGTTTATTCTAAGAAAAATCTTCTCGGAAGAAGGCAAAGAGTTTTCCCCGAAAGTTCTCTTTTTGAGGACAGGAACGCTAATTTAATTACATGTCGCGAATAAGTCAAAAGATCTTAATATGTGAAAGAAATATTTCATAGAGAAATAATACTTATTGACCAGACTGCGGAGAAAAATCGAAGGTACTAATTAAAATTATATATAATTTTGAATGAAGAATAATTGAAGAAAAAAGTATAATATTAATCTATTTCGTACGGGGATCCAGATACAAAGGGACCCAACTGAGGGTAATTTGACCGACATTACTAATTTGAGAGGATTGGCTTTTGGATTTTCTGGATGAGGACGTTAAGTATGTGACTTTATTTTCGAGGCTTTCAATTATGACTTGCTGACCGCTGAATCAAAAAAGTTAACAATGCTGTGGATTGTCTACAGTTTGGGAGCTATTTTCGGCACTTTTTGCACTTCTTATGCTTTGCAGGAGAAGGTAGAGTAGTCACCTGGCAATCGGAAGAATTTATCAATATAGTGGATGAGAATGAGAAGATTGCATAACCAGATTTTCCACATCGTTTTGAGAAATTTTGTACATTTTCTGATAAATCTAATTTTTCTTTGGCAATCAGCTAGTAGGTGCAAAAGTAATGTAATATTTGTAATCTTACATAAGGTGGGGGATTTATGATAACTGTTGGAAGTTTTTTTAGTTTTCTCTCTGTGCTACAACATTCCTCTTAGGACCAGCTTCTACAAATTCTTGGGAGCATTCATACTAGGGAGCTTAATCTGAAAGTAATATAATTTATTTATTTTAATGAATAACAAGAACTTATTTATCAATGAAGTATAGAAATGCGTAACAATGGAGGTCTGTCCTCCGACGTGGAATACGTCTGCCAACCCTGAGGCGCATCCGACTTCGGCGTGTGAAGCAATAGCTACCCTGTCTACAAGCGTGGCATTTTCGTGTAGAAAACTAATTCTGTATCTTAATAAACGAACATAAGAATGCAACTAATATTATGCACAGATGCGTTAAAAACGAATTGTAATTCTCCTCTACTGGTCGTAGCTTCAGATTTGAAAACAAACCAAAATGGAATTATCCTAATGGAATAACGAAGATAACAATATCCAGGAGATGTGCAAAATAGCTACGTTCTTGTTACAAAAATTACGCACAGATAACGAATTATCGTTCAATATATTTTCCTATAGGTCAGTTTTTATGAAGGTCAATTCTACGTGGCGCGAGACTCCGTGGTGCGAGAGTCCGTGGCACGAGAGGCCGTGGCGCGAGAGGGCCGTGGCGCGAGAGGCCGTGGCGCGAGTGTCACAACGAAATCGCCTCTCCATGCACTTCATAACCCCGCCGCAAGAGACATCGCCATCACTATTATAAAACGACAGGGTTACTAATAGTTTCCTCTCTCCGACGGTAGTGGCAAAGAGAAGCTCGTGGCATGGCACGGTGCCGCGAGGCGTGCCACTGCCACCAGTAGGAGACCTTGACACCACTGCTACAGGAGGATCACAATTATTTCTCAACCCTCAATGCTAGAGAAGGGGTTGTGGTGACCGCTTACAAACGGCCCTCGCGCAGGAGACACCGGGATGTTCCCCTTCGGCGGAGAAGAGGCACGTGACGTTGCTGGCCCTTCCTGCTCAGTTGAATCGGACGGTCGGGAGCGACAAACAGCTATCTCCGGAACACGTTCATTGGTGGCGCTCTGTGGCATTAACTCCAACTTCTACATTCCCCATTCGTACGGATAGCGGAGTGGGAGGCAGCAGATTCATTTTTCCGAACCCGACACCCATGCTTCACTAGGGCTCTCGATCTTTAACTGGTGCGCATCCCTCCAAAAATTCCTGACTTGAAATATTAATGCAGATGTATTATCCATGAATCCTCATTTGTCCGTGAATGACTCCCCGCAACTGATTTAATATTGTCTTTCGTCAATTGACAATTGGAAACAAAAATTAACAGCATACAGGAAAGATGGGAACATTGTTTTTACTTTCCCTTTCCAGCCACCTTACTTATATTTGAAGCTTTTAAATTTTATTCGAAGTATTAATTTAGAGTTAAACAGTATTTCAACCTCGATTTTACTCCTTCCTCGGTCTTGATATTTAATTTTCTTTATCTTTTAAAATACCGGTGAAATGTTTCGCCGAAGAAAAGTTTCGGCTTCCGATTGAGTCAAAAGCTCTTGCAGAAGTTACCAACTTACATGAGGGTGGCCCACATAAACAATCAAAGTTCCTCCTTTCCCCATCTGTTATTCATATCACTTTCCAGTCGACCTCCTCCTCTAGATTATTCGCAACGTTTTACGCTAGTAAGGAAGTTCTCGAACCGATATCTTAACGAGAGTTGCGAAGTTGTGCGTCCGCAGATTGTTATGGCACTACGAGGAGCTCACGGCGGGGCGCCCTCCAGCCAGCGGGTTCAGGCAGTTACGAATCCACTTAGTTCTAAACGCCCCTCGATGGGATCAGGGCAGTCAGACATGAATCAGAGCGGCCACGCTTCCTGCCCCCGCTAATCAGATTGGTGGTGCTCACATTATTATTATTATTATTATTATTATTATTATTATTATTATTTTTCCTCTCTAAATCACGACTAATGATATTATGAGACGGCTGAATATAAAATCTATTCCAGGTTGCAACCAGCTACCTTAAGGAGTAGATCTAGGCACTGTTGTTGCCTCTACAATACTTTGAGCAAAATGTGATCAGTTGCAAATAAAGCAATTTCTTGCACTTCCCAATCTTTTGAATGACTGGGAGTTTAGCCAACTTCTTACACACATTTTGCGGAACGAATCTCAGAGCTCCGATAACTATCGGTACGACCTGTGCTTTTACGCTCCACATTCGCTGATCTCAATTTTCAAAGACTTAAATGAGTGTTGTTATTATTATTATTATATAATTCTATTATCGTTATCACTATTTTTATCATTTATTTTGTATTTATTCTCCTTTTTCTCCTCTTCCTCTTTAGTCCCCACATTTAATTTTGGCACATTAATTGTAAGGATCCTGTATGGCATAAATGTCCAGCTTTTATTTGTTTCTTTCGTTAAGGTCAACGTGAATAACTTATCTCTACATTTTACGGTCTGTTCCACCAGGTGGAATTTTGAGTTCAGAAGCGTTACAACAATTTTTTACCATCAGGACGTCCTGATTGAATACATTGCTTGACAAGAACATTACAGCCAGTTAATGGAAATATAAGGGGGATCAAATTAAAAACAAAAAAATGCTCAGAAAACTACATGAACCATGCTCAAGTAAAAATTATAATTCATAGCTACATGGGCACATATCCCTTTGCTTAACCAAACACTGGATTCCCTGTTCGTAAATCAATTCATTTAGTTGTACGAATGTTGTCGTACAACAAGTTGTTGTAAAATGAACTAATTGCGAATAGTGTCGATGATCTGTTTGACTTGAAGCGACGGCCATCCAGCGTTTTTCCCAGGGAAGCAGAGATATGAAAGTCGCACGGTGATAAGTCGGGACCATAGGGAGGATCATGTAACACTGTTTAACTGTACTGTGCTTTACGTGGCTTTACGTGCTTTACTGTAGGCTGTCGTTCAAGGACGAAAAGGAGTGTCCCCTTCCAAAAGACAGAATTGAGAATCTGTTCGATTTGATTACAATTGCAAAACACTTCAGGGTACTGACAAAACGAAGCATTGATTGTTGTTTGAGTTGTGAGGAAATCAGACGGGAAGGATTTTTGATGGTCGAAGTTAAAGGTTACTATTGAGTTTGCACTATTCTGTGAAAAACCTGGTTGCCTTGGGGTGAGATTTAGCCTTGATGTTTCCATTGCTAGTTTTGTTTTCCTTTTCATTTGAAAATGGTAGCACCAAAATTGGTAGTACCAAAATTAGTAGCACCAACTGTAGCATTAAAATTAGTAGCACCTGCCACAAACCTCAACAGATGAGTCTAATTGGCCAAAGTCAAAGATGTTGCAATGAAAACCCCATACGGACGTTTTTTTTCTGTAGTTCCCATGTTCCTCTGCGACACTATCAGCCCATAATGATTCTAAACTTCATTGAAGATACAAATCACTGTTCACATTCTGGGTGTTCTGCTTTCAGTTGATCCATCCCTAATCATGGCGTGAAAATTGTTTACAATACATCCCATTTTCTGGCCTCCTGACTTTTTTTTATGGCCCCAGGCAAGTGTCCTGTCTGTCCTTTGTTAGCGCCTGCACTCTCATTATATGTAAATTCTAGCCATCTGAGTTTCATTGCAGATCTAATTAACAAAGAGATTTACCTCTTGAATAAAAGAATAAATAATATATCCAAAACTCTGTCTAAAACGTGGTTTCAACAGTCTCCACTTCCCATCTCATTCTTGAATTGCACTGCTGTACTTAATGTAAGGATGCCTTAATAAGTCAGTTCCAAAGATGGATATTAAAAAAATTTTGAAACTATTAGAAGTATTGAAACTTTTAGAAATTACAAAATTAAGTAATGTTACAATACTCGGTAGTTTATAACTAGTGAATACTCTAATGGTGCAAAAGCTGAATACCTTGAATTATAAGATAATGTGAGCCACTTTGACATTTTTTTAAGACTGTGATTACTGTTTGTTTGTGTTGTTGTGATGGTTATTTGTATGTGTTGTTGTTGTTGTTGTTATTCTGGGCCTCAAGAGGATGTGGCGCAGATAATCTCCTTTATTATGTCATTTACAGTTTTTACTGTTTTCTGACCAAATAAATAAATAAATAAATGTAAATGACAGGGGTCACCGATGGTCTTTTTGTAATGGAGCGAGCTTAAATAATAAATAAAAAAAAGAGGTTCGCCTCTTGCGTCCTGCCGCCGCATCTTCTTCCCTCGCCTCCAGCGAGAGCCACCCACGCCATCTTCTCCTTTGCGCCGGCGCGAGGTCTTCCCGGCGGCGGTAGCGGGGCAGCGAACCTTTATCAGCAGAAGGCGCCGAGAGGAGAGGCTTATTGGACCTTTAGTGGTATTCCAGGAAACTTGGGTGGTCCTTATCCAGACGCTAGAGTTGGAACCAAAGGAGGTTGCGGAGCCTTGTGATTTAGTTCCTTCGCCGCAATTTTTCTTCTCCACTCGCTCGAATGTGTTTCAAGAGAAACTTCGCCTACTTCAGACCGAGAACGGCGTTTAGGTTTGATGAGACTGAGCTATTGAAGATAATGGGGTTCTTTTATAATTACGTTCAGCTGTTCTTGGTTAGTTGCCCTTTGTCGATGTTTCTCGTGCCAAATACTCGAGTATGGAGTGTGGAAATGTATATACTCAGTAGATGTCTACAGCCATTCACACACAAAGGAATATAGATTTTATGACAGTAATTGTTGAATTCAAATCCAAGTAATAAATAATTGTAATAATTGTTGAAGTCAAATCCAAGTAATCCGCTGGTGGTGGGTGCCCTGGGCGAATGGTATCCCGGAAGCGACGCTGCGCTCCTAAAGGTCTCGAATGGCTATCAGCTGAAAAAACTAAGACAGCGTATCATAGCTGAAGCCATCACCGGGAGCGCGGCGTGCTACTTCGCCCACACAACCAGGCCCTACCTCGCCCCGCGCGAGTACAGAGAGACTGTTGACAAGATCTGTGCCCCCCGCCCTCACCGCACCAACGGCAGCAGCAGCAGCAGCAGTACCGGCGATGCACTCGCGTCACAGTCGCCACACTCGTCCCTCACGGACTAGAACTTTTTTCCTCAATATTTAAACTTTTTCTTTAGCTAGTAACTCTTTTCTCTCTCTCTCTCTCTTCTTGAACCTTTAACTTTTTGTAATTTAATTTAATTTAATTTAATTTTTTTTTAATATTTCACTTTAATTCTTAACTGTTGTATTAGAAATTGTATTTGAAAAAGTCTGAATAAAAATATCTCTATTGAAAATGAAGTAATCAATGAGCTCTACTCGTAACTTAATAAACCGGCGGAAATGAATATATCGTCGCCGACGGGAGGTCACAGGCTTAGAGACTCAGGGTAGACGGATTTTCGACTCTGGCTACATACAGGGTGTCCAGAAGCTCCCGTTACAAAAAAGTACCACAGATTCTGTGTTGCCAAACAAGAATGGCAGGTCCAAAAAAAAATTTTGTCTTTGAGAAAATTGAGTTTAAAATCTTTTCCGGGCGCGAAGTTCAAACCGGTCCCAACGACACCAGACAGCGCGTCACCTTCTGCGTGGAGCATTTCCTCGTTTCTCCGCGTAAACGGTGAAACAGTCGAATAATATTCTGGAAAGCATCGCGTTGCTTACATTAGAATACTTAATAGTATCAAGTATTTGCTGGTCCTATTCAATAAATATTTTAAATGTACGCACAGAATACCGAGTTTTGTTCAAAATGATAGTCACGGAACATGGCGGCGAAAATATAAATGATGAACACAGTCCAACATTTATGAAAAAGATTGCTTTATTTGGAACAGCCCACATTTTGCGCAAAGTATTGTAGAGGCACCGATAGTCTCTAGATCTGCTCCTTATGTAGCTGGTTGCAACCTGGAGTTGATTTTATTTTGAGCCGACTCATAACATCTTTAGTCATGATGTAGTGTAATAATAATATTAATAATAATAATAATAATAATAATAATAATAATAATAATAATAATAATAATAATAATAATAATAATAATAATAACGGCCGATCCGATGGCCGAGACCGCTGAAACAGTAGTGTAGAGGTGGTCTCGGACCAAAGTATCGCGGGTCCTAGTCTCGACTCGGGCATGGGTGTGTTTTTGTGTCCATGTGTGTGCCGTCCTTTCACCCCTCGTTATCATCATTTCATCTTCTATACCTGCTGGGCTAACAACCCTGGGGGATAAAAATCGGATCCAGCTAAATGCTGATCCTTTGATGAAAATTGCATGGATCTGCTACTGATAATGAGATTGAGCCCCTGTAAATGCAGGATGCATGCACGCGTGGTCCAAGTCGGCCTAAGCGCGGACAAAATTTATATCCGGGTAGTCGAAATTGGTAAGACGGTAGTGACATAACGATTTTGGACGGAAGGATCGCGGATTCGAGTCCCGCCAAGGGCATGGCTGTGTTTGTGTATGTCTCTATGTTTGTGTCATCCATCGTTCCATTATCATTATCATACCATACTCCGTATCCCCAAGACTAGCAACCCTGAGGGATAAAAATCGGATTCAGCACATTGCTGATCCTTCCAAACAGGAGTCACATACACTTCCCCACGGGATAAATGTTACTGAGCTTCGGTAAGTGCAGATGTATGTCCGCGTGATCCTGAACGGCCAATTTGCAACCAAACAAATAATAATAATAATAATAATAATAATAATAATAATAATATAATAAAAATCTATTACCGGCTTTCCAAAAAAAACAAAAAACAAAAGAAAAAACCCTAAACGCGCCCTTATGTGACTTCCGGAATTGTAGAAGGCCAATTCGCAACCAAACAAATAATAATAATAATAATAATAATAATAATAATAATAATTAATAATAAATAATAATGCTAATAAAATCTATTACTGGCTTTCCAAAAAAAACAACAAAAAAAATAGTAGGAAATGGTGTGGGCATTTACGATGCTGTCATCGAAATCAATATTTGTCTTGTCTGGACTGAGGCCACAGCCGCCTCTGATAGCACTGAAGATGGCCGCAATGCGGCCGAAAAGCTTTATGCCACAATAAACTGTTACGATGGGGAGCCTACATCTAATATTGATTTCAACAACAAAAAAATAACCTAAACGTTTCCCTATGTGACCTCCGGAATTCTGAACGGCCAATTCGCAACCAAACAAAACATAATAATAATGATAATACAATCTATTATTGACTTTCAAAAAAAAAACAAAAAAAAACCTAAACGCGCCCCTATGTGACCTCCGGAATTTCGCCAGCGCCCCGCTCGCCCGTGAGGTGGGCGACATGACCCGTGAGAGCGGCCACGTGCGACTGGCGGTCGCCCTTTTCCGCGCGAATCCTCGCCGCCATATAATTAGCGAACTAAAGCGATGCTTCATCGGCGGTCGCTCCGGGCAACATCCTGCGCCAATTATTTAAATCGACGCGGCACAACTGATTACTAAGCCAATTATGGCTTTGGGAACCTCTGGTGTTAGCACCTCTAATTAGCTTAGTTTAGTTTACATTTCTCGTTAATCTGTAATGAACGTTGCTCAGTATTATTGTTGCCGAGTTGGTGCGTATTGCGCTATTGGCGATCGGAAAGGCGAGGTTGCAATTAGTTGACAGGAGGAGCATGTATGTCCCAGGTGCTTTTGAACGGAGATGACAAGTTTGTAGGTCACGCATTACGTTATGATATGTGATGCTGGATATTACTTAATAGTTGTCTTTTGAAGCTAATGTTTGAATGCTCCTTTCTCGTTTTGGATAAAGGTTGCGTTTTATCATTTCCGCGTTATTCGCGCTGTTTGTAGTTGTCCTCAAAGGTCAGATTGGTGAGGAAGGTTTACCAGCTGTTCAGAATGCCTTATACTCAAGTGTTGCGAGACGTACCAGATTCTTGGCATTTTTGCCAAGATTTTAATGAAGATACCATATACCAGGATGACGATATCCTTGTGTATTTAAATACCAGAATTTTAAGTCAACGGTAAATGGTGGTGTACGATTTAAGACTCGTATAGTATTTTTTTATTCAATAACTGAAAACTAACACCAATATTACAATTAACTATGATATTAGTGAAAACACTGCCGACAAACATTAAAGGTGGCAAAGGATGGCCTTTTTCTAGAACATGCTGTAGTGGAAAAGGATAGAACGAGTCTTTCATTTAGTTTATCGATAGAAAATGAATTGATATCTAATTACTTTTAACGAACGTCCTACGTGCGGTAAAATCATAATAGTTATAAAAAAATTCAGAATTTAAATAGTCATTGGTACCAGGAACGTTAGTGAAAGTACCACAATTTTCGAAGATTGCTACTGGGATATCCAGTTAATCATCAGGCAACGCTGCTCCCCACTACTTGCACTTTCGCCGCTGTCGCGGAGAGACGGTCGGTTCGCAAGTGCAGAATGTCCGCGGAATTAGGCGTTATGAAGGCCTGCTTTAAATCATCACACTGCTGGATACTCCCCCCTTGTGTCTGGCAGTTGCAATGGAATTTTGTCATTCACAGATGCCCTTGGGTGAATAAAGAGACCAATTATTTTTCAATTGCCTTACTACATCACAATATATGGTATTTCCACTAGGTGCCAAAAATTCAGTACTAATGCAAGATTTTGTAGATTACACTTTCCTGGAGTTACAGACACCATAGAGTGCACACACCTGCCAATTTTGTCTCCGTGGGGAAACGAATTAGCGCGATTCAGAATCCGAAAGTTGTATTTCCCTCTAAATGTGCAAATAAAGTCAATCTAGTTGATATATAACCTTGATATATATGTTTTGATATACAGTATCATCAAGGGCCAATTCCCAACTGTGTTGCAACCTGAAAATCTCGCAACCTCTACAAAGAGTACTATAAGAGGAAGAAAAATTAACGCACATACCTTGACGAATAGTCAAAATTAACGGAGAGTCATTTTTTCTATAAATGTGTCAGTGAAAAGTGACGAGACGTCAAATATTGCGTGCTCTTGAAAATGACAATCGTCGTGACCAATTGTATAAAGGTTGGCGAAAACGGCGGTTAAAATCATATTTTCATTAATGTAATTAGAGAACAAGAACTGGGGAAAAACTAAAAAATGTATTGTTTTCTGATAAATCACTCTTTCTTCAAAGTAAAAAGAACGTCAAAATGAACCTGTCAGCTAATTGCAACCTCGCCTTTCCGATCGCCAACCATTGTGTAAACTTTCACATGATGTAAATAATATATTCTACATTTGGAAATAAAATACAACTTCGCAAAAAATACTCACGTTTTTGAAAGATTGAACCTGACCTATTTGAAGATCAGTTATTAATGAACACATTTCACTAAGAAAAAAATTTATCTTCACAATTGGTCTAGGAAGACGCCGAAAAATTTTGTTTTTTTTTTCTGTTTTCGAAAAATCAGGGTTTTCAACTAACATGAGATCTGTGCCATTTTCTTAAATGTCCTTCAGACTATCAAACAACAAAATTTCATCAAAAACGATGGAGACATTTTTTGAAAAATTTGAAAATGTCCTATGGGCTTCATCTAAAATATCCCCAAAATTAAAATATAAATTTCAAATGCAAGGGGCCAATTGATCGGCGAATATCAATTTTTAGAGAAAATCGGCTGAACGATTTAGTTGCTAGCGTTGTTCACGGACAGACATACAGTTTGCCGTCAATCCATTTTTCAGTATCAAGTACCCACAAATCAGGGATTCAGGCTGCACCACGTGTCAGAGTTGTTTTTTTAAATTTAGCACCTGGATTTATCCACTTTTTCGTTACCAGGGCTATGTAATGCGCGTTTTACTGCCGAAAATTTGCCGTTTTTTCTCGCAGCTTCAACTTTCTTTTCTTATGAAGTTCCTTCCTAAGCGCGAGACAGTAAAAACGTTGGCAAAGGAGGAGCGTTATTGAAAAAGCAAACATGTTCAGAGGAAAAATATGAGTTAGCATTGTGGTAATTATAATATAAGATGTTCAGGCAAAATCCAATACGTCCAGAGCATTGTTGCAAGCAATAACGAACATGCCCTTGTAACCAATAATATGCCAAGATTCACGATCTTGTGACTGATCATGCTGTATGGTTAATTCCGTTTGTGCAGCCTTCCCAACAACATCCTACTTTATTTACTAAAAACATACTACTTTCTGACTAAGGTCAGAAAAACTTTGAGTGGTACGTGCAAGACAATAGTACGTCATTCAGTACAAGTTATTTCATAGCAATATTTTAGACTTATCAAGTTCCTGGTTTGACCCTTTGGAAATGTGTTTTTTGTTAATAAATATGGTACAGTTTAGCCATCTGCAGGTGTCACTTGAAAGGGATATACCATTGGCAAAGAGATCTAATGTAGTAGGTCTAATGACTGAACTTTAGGAGATAAGTGGTGTGAATTCTTGAGTTATTCCTGGCCCGGAATTAAATTCCTTTGTTCTTGATGGACCACTAGATGAAAATCAAGGATAGCTAAGAACTGAAAAATAATTGTGATTGTTCAGGACATTATCATGGCTGGCATATGCAGATTTTAATTTTCCTTTAGTTCTTTCTGATTTCTTTAGAGAGCGGAAAATGGTACAGAAATTGTTGTAGTTTGGTTGGTTTGATAACATTTAAATATTTGCGTTCAAACTGCAGTAAAATCATTTATCCGAATGAAATATAATGATAATAATAGCCACATTTTATGCACTAGCAACCACGTTCGCAGGTGCTTCAGACAAAAGTAAACATGTCCCAATTTTCCAAGCAAAAGCAAACATGTGCAACTGTTAACATGAAATATCGTCATAATTATAAATAGACCGCGGAACTTCATGCAATTGCATAGTTATTCTGATTGCGCATATCGAAAGGAAATGCATATAACTTTATTTATCACCAAAAATAAAACAAATCTAGCCCATTTTGCATAATTGCACATTTAAGAGATTTTTTCTATAACCTATTTTAATGTATGTGGCATATTTTAGTGCATATATTACAGGGTTTTATGGGGTGGAGGTGGGTCGATGTTAGATATTTTTGTGAATTTCTGAATTTCGTGAATGCCAAGCCGTGCCAACATAATATTTCCGATGGTCTTCTGATAAGATGGTCTTCGCTTGAATCGATTTGCTTCCTGTAACTTTATTCGTGCGCATGAATTTAGTGAAGTGGGGAGAATATTTCGAAATTTTTTAACAATGCTATTGATTCTCTCCCATAATATTTTTTCTACTCCCATTGTGTAATGCTGTCATTTGATGGCTGCAACCAGTTGCATAATGATAGTCATTTCGCTCAGTTTTATTATGGTACAGATTTTTGACCAATCACACAAATGTTTATAAACCAATTATTGACAATTAATCATTGAAAATCGTTTAAGCAAATGTTTCTTTCGATTGTGTACATTAAAATTGTATTTGATATTATATTATACTCAATAGTTTTAATTTCTCCTATTATTAGTATTTTTCGTGGTATATTATTTAAAATAAAGTGAATCGTAATTTCACGTTGATCCTATTTGACTAGTGCAGGACTCCCTATCAGGTGGACAGGTAACCACAGACACCTGCGGCCGCATGCGAGGGTAGATTTAGGTAGCTGTCCGCTAGGTGGCCTTGGCTAAATCAACGGCCACGAAACTATTCATTGTAAAAGTTTAACTTACAAAAGTCGTAGAAAAAATACCGTATGAAACTCGATGTAATGGGTATTAATAAACTCGTGTGAAGTTTACGATACTCGCTCGTTCCTTGCTCGTATCGTAATATCACACTCGTGTATTAATACCCATCATTCCATCATTGTTTCAGAATGTACTATTTGTTTATTATAATATTGGAAAATATACAAAATATACATTGTATTTTATTACACGCGTTTTATAGTGCGTTGTAAAATGATTACCTATAAATATTAACTGTTGCTAACTCTCTTTTTGTTTAATGCATGTTATTAATTTTAAGCGCTTACACTATTTTGGCTATTTTAAGTTCATTATACATTCATATTTGACAATTTTAAGTGCATGGTTGCATGCATATTTTTTTTAACATTTTTAGTGCATGTATTACCAGGGTCTAATTAAAAATAACTGATTTGATAGCAGTATACATAACTATTGTAACAATACTGGTAAGCAGCACAGCATATTACATTGTCTGAAAAGGCGATAACTTGTCAACAACCAGTTTTATCTGTTTCTGAAACATCTGATTTGATGGGAATGTTATTTGCATGAACGCTGCTCAAATATCATCATACTACTTCAATAAATTCAGTGTTGCCAACTTACACAAGTATGAGTAAACGTCGCCGTGCATAATGGTGATTGATGTATTCACTTCACACAATTGTCGCTCATTCACGCTCATCGTGAATGTAAATTTTGTCTTTCTGTTATTAAGAAAATACGAAGTCAAAACAGCGTTTCAACCAGCGATCTCTTTAGTTTACATTTATTGAGAGATCAATAGAAAATGAATTATGTTGCTAGAGTATTTATAATTAAAAATGATCTAACTAAATGTATATATTTTATTAAAAATTTATTTCAGTAATATTTGATAGTTTTCAGAAGTGCCGATAGTTTTCATGGTACAGCACTATCGAATACTATTGAAAGTGTCATCGGAATATAACGAGATCTAGTTCGAAACCCGCGTACGGCGTGAATGTTTCATTTTTGTTAGTGGCATGAGGGGGGAATTCCGAGTCCCTGTTGTATTATACCTATACCATAACCCTTCCATTATCTCTTGGCCCGACTGACAACAATGCGTGCAATTTCAGTGTGTAATTGAGCAACTGAATTTCTAGACCTAGAACACTTGTTCAACACAAATGGGACCAAGGAATTCTATGGACAAATATGCATAGGTACGTGGTTGATATAGCTGTTTGCAATATTTAGGGCCCATGAATGTGCTCTACACTGACCCCCAGAAAAAGTATAGTAACCGCGAGAACCCTGGTAGGTTAGGTTAGGTGTCAATACATGTCAGCTGGGAAGAGGGTGGGGCAAAACGAAAGAAAAATAACAACTATGAGAAAGTCAGTGCTATTCTGTAGAACCAGTTGGGTACGACACTAAGCTGAACCTCGATTCTCATGTGGCCCATTCTGGACCCGGCAGTAGTAGTAACTTTTTATTTTTAGTACTTATTTGTTGGTAATTTTTTGACCTTTCGACAACCCATCGCCGCAAACATCCTCTCTTACCTCGTATTCCCGGAACCTATCGCTATTCCATCACCTTCCATCACCCTTCCTTGTATATGTGTACTAATTTTTACAAGACAGAACACGTCTCCTCCTCGGTTATGGAGGCACCCCCAAAGTATGACACTAAAATCTGCATTAATAAATAATGCGTATAACTAAATTGCTATTGCTGCTAGTTAAATATATAAAAATTAATAGTATACATGGTTTCTTCTTGAGGCACGAAACAATGTGAGTCCGTTGAATACGGTTGTGTGTAATATTCTTCCATCTTTGATGTCGAAATTTATTTAGGAGTTCTGTGATGACTCTGGCGGCGTACTGCCCGAGTGAAGGAGAGCGGCGCCTTTTAAAAAGATGGAGATTTCAGTTTAGCCGGGTGTCGCACAGAGGAAAGGGATTGAAAATGCGTCTTTACTCTCCCGAGCCTCAAACCACAAAGAATTCTTTGAACTCGGGATGAATAGACAGAAGATTGAAGTCCAGAGGACGCGTAGGAAGCAAAGGATTCTTTGCCGAAGGAAAGAAAATTCAAGAAATGAACCAAGGACGAAGGGCGATGTGGAGTACCGGCCGAACGAGAATGAGTAACTGGCAGCGTTAAAGGATCTCTGGTAGGATGTTGATATACAGGATGCGGTGTAGGAGATGTAGAGAAACAACATCCAGAAAATGATGTTTCCTAAAAATCCCAGTGTCTTGAACTCTTTTTTGATTAAGAAAATAATTAATTCAGTATTATATTCACTTATCTGGTGGTGTAGATAAATACAAACGAGCGAAGACAGGAGAATGTGCTACTCGCAAGAAATTCAAAGGGCAAATCAAAAATTGGAGTGCAGGATATGAGAGGATGTGTTACTTGAAAATTTGATTGTTTGTCATAAGGTGGTTATAATAAAGTGTGAATGCTCCTGATAACGATTTTCATCAACAGATTAAAGATGCTTTCTATAACCTGTCAACGTTACTTCAAAGTATCTGCAACAGAAAATAAATAATTCTGATTGGGGACTAACTCCACAGAATACCGAAAAGCTAGCCTAAAAATATTAGAATACTAATTAGTGCGTGAAAGACTACGCTATTCTGAAACAACACCATTAGTTTTAATTGTGAAGTTTGTCTATCAACGAGAGGAAATGTCAGTTGCCGGAAAATAAACGAGAATGTTTGTGGCGGATTTCTTATTGATGTTCAGTCATAATTGTAATCGAAAGACAAGCTTGAAATAATATGACTACTAACAAATGTAATAAAAATTCTGTCATAGTTTTGGCACAGAAACGTTGTTTCATTTTAACAAACAGTTGATGAGTACACGACAGAAAAAAAATTAAGAAAAATATTATTGGGACATCATACCAGACACGGGTCTGTACAGGTGTCTGAAAAATGTTATTGGGACATCATACCAGACACTAGTCTGTACAAGTGTCTGAAGAATATTATTGGGACATCATACCAGACACTAGTCTGTACAAGTGTCTGAAAAATATTGGGACATCATACAGACCATATCTGTACAGGTGTCTGTTGTCCCTCCCCCATTTCCTAACTGGGAGGGCTTCAATACTGTCTCGTTCTCCTAGACGCCCCCTGTTGCGGGGTTACCACAAGCTGTTTCACCACCAACGAGGCAGTAATACACCTATGATATTTCATATCCTTCCCGACTTCACATCTTTGCCACAATTCCGTACACAATGCGCCTATCACGCTCGTACATATAGTGGACTGTTTCATCATCGAATATTGTGAAATGACCATAGGTAATACAACGAGTGCATTGTAAATTGGCGATAAATCCATAAGTTCATAAAGTCGCGTAGTGACGAGAGAATTTGCAATGCGTGAGTGGTATTTAATAAGACTATTCCACGAATGAAATTACCTCCAAAAGAGTTTCTGCATCTTTATATTGTGTTGGCGCTCCAAGAACATACAGGAAAACGTGGCTCAGGGCGTTGACTGATGTCACTGGAGTGCCTCTGACCGGTAGGTCCTGGGTTCGAATACCGAGAGTGGCAGAATTCTCGGCACTAGCTACATACTAGACTGAGTTCAGCCGCTGTCTAGAGCAGGGGTCCTCAAACTTTTTAAACGGGGGCCAGTTCACTGTCCCTCAGGCCGTCGGAGGACCGGATTATATAGTGCGATTTTTCTACCTCTGCCTCTCAAGCCCCTTTGGCCGATCACACGGCATTTCACGTCTTTCTCGGTCCTGCCGCTAGATGTCGCATGGTCGCAAGCACTGCTTGATACGGTCGCGATCATACGATATCTAGCGGCATGACTTAGAAATACTCGAGTTACCGTGACATATTCCATCTTCAAGACAGGCCTTGAGAGGCAGAGTTAGAAAAATCGCACTATAGTAAAAACAAACTCTATGAACAAATTCTTATACAGGTGTCCCACCAACTATGGACCATCCTCATAACTTTTAAACGGTTCAGGGTATCGAAATGCAGTTTTCGCTGAATAATGCGAAATCGTGGGGCAAGTAACACGCCGTAGAGAAATTGTCTATAACATTTTTAGTTTTCGAGAAATTTAATAATCTTTGATTTTTTAAATGGAACGATATATTTTTCTCGCCAGCAATCAATAGATCATGAAAAGAGGAATGAAATGATGTTTCATATGCTAGTAATTTGAGTATAAAATTAGACATTCTGATTTGTGATTTTGAATTAAACGGACAATATTTCGTGTAGCAGCCTCTGTAACTCTCGCCTTCCGGAAAATGGCCTTCGCGGCGGCAAGACTTGCGTGGAGAGAGGAGACTGAGATGGGTGGCAATGGGGGATAAGAGGCCTAACTACAGCAATCCAATGACTTGACACAAAGGTCACACTAAGAAACACCAATTTTAACGATCAGAATGAGATTTTTTCCATTGATTTACCTATATTTCACTTATCTTCTTTAATAATAAATATCATTTTCCAACTTCCCCTAAAATAAAACTCTTGGCTCGGTTCTCGATTTTTGTAAGACCTTTATTATCATCGACCTTTCGCTACAAATTATTTTTATTTTGTTCTTTCCGATGATCGTTGCTTTGGGATTTCACTAGAAGAAAAGTTCAATTCAGATGAACAAATGGAAAAAAAAAGTCTCTCATTATAATCGTTAATATTGATGTTTGTTCATATGATCTTCGCCCCTATCCTTCACCGCCACCCCTCTCACACTCTGTCTCCACGAAACAGTCTTGACGCCGCGAAGGCCATCTTCACCAAAGGCGACTTTTGCAAGGGCTGCTACAGGAAAGGATCGTTTACTTAAAAATCACATATAAGAAAGTCTAATTTTATACTCAAATTACTACCAAAATATTAACATATGATACATCATTTTATTCTTCTTTTCATGGTCTATCCATTGGTGGTGAAAGAAATATATAGTTCCATTTAAAAATCAAAGATGATAAAATTCCTCTAAAACTAAAAATATTATAGACAATTTCTGTGCGTCCTGTTACTTGCCCCACGATTCCGCATTGTTAAGCGAAAACAGCATTTCGATATCCTGAACCGTTTAGAAGTTATGGGGATGATCCACAGTTGGTGGGACATCCTGCACACACTGCATATATCTTATTTTGAAGTGAAGAATCAAAACTTACCAGTATATCAATAGGAACTAAGGGCCTGCTGTTGGCTAATGAGATGGTCAATGTCCGGTTCCATATTTGTCACTGCTAGTCGTAACATGTGATGCAAGTGTTCATCCGTTAGTCTTGATCTGGTTGGAGATTTCCAATGTTTCATTCTAGAAAAAGTCTGTTCACAGACATAAGTGCTGCCAAAGATAGTTGCCATTTTGAGTGCATGGTTCCTTAATTGAGGATATGTCTCAGAGGGGAGAGATGCATAGAAATTGTGAAGGCTGCTTGACTTTCAGAGAGTCACAATTCTGTAGATCAGCCAGCTCCATTTGGTAAATTGTATGCATATTTTCAGTGTCAATAGAAAATGGGTTACGGAAAAGTTGTATGTCCTGTTCATGGAGATGAAGCTCTTTAATTCTAAATTGGAACTCCTTTTGCAATTTTTCCAGTGAATCCACGCATGTTTTGTTTGGGAATGCAACCGATGTTTTTTCCGCTAACAGATTTTAAGTTGTGAGGAGATGGCAGAAGTTTTCCTTCTTCACTTGGTCGATGAGGAGGCCTAATTTTACTTCAAAAGCTTTGACATGTGATTGCATATCACAGATGAGCTTCCCCTTTCCTTGAAGTTGCACACTGAAATTGCTGAGTAGCTCTGTTACATCTGTCAGAAAGGCGAGGTGCTATTTCCATTCTCCATCATTGAGCTCTGGTACTTTGTTTTTGAAAGCAGAAAAGTTGTAATCTTTGGAAGTAAATCATATAAACGTTTCAAAACTCTCCCTCGACTCAGCCAACGGACTTCTGTGTGATACAGAATATCTCCATAATCAACATTTAGCTCAGACAGAAATTCCTGAAATTGTCTGTGGTTTAATGCATGGACTCTAATGAAGTTAAAATAAGATATCACAATTTTCATAACAGAGTCCCACTTCAGTGATTTACTACACAGAGCTTGTTGGTGGATGAGACAGTGTATGGCTATTGGATGAGAATGGTTATGTTTGTCCATCTCTTGGTTAATGCGAGCAATTACTCCTTTCTTAGACCCCACCATGCTAGAAGCACCGTCAGTTGTAACGCTGGCTAGTTTAGCCCAGTCCAGCTCCAAACCATTCACGGTTTGGCAAACCTTTTCATAGATATCTTGTAGTTGTTCCTTTGATGCTTTGCAGTGCAGCAAGTTCTTCCGTGACTTCGAAAAAATCATTCGTCCCACGAATGAAAATTAAAAGTTGTGCAGAATCACCGACATCATTGCTTTCGTCGAGTGCCAAGGAAAAATATGAAAATTTTTTCGTGGAGTTTCGCAAATGCTGATGCAAATTGTCTTCCATTTCTTCAATTCTTCGTGTAATTGTAGGTCCTGAAAGACTCACTGTACTAAATAAACCAGCCTTGTCTGGAAACATCTCTTTGGCAACAGAAAGAAGACATTCTTTAACAAATTCTCCCTCCTCGAATGTTCTGCCAGTGCGTGCTATTAGCTTGGCAACTTGAAAACGTGCTCGCAGTGATGAAATATTTAATTGCTTCTGCTTCACAAAAGTATTTAGCTGAGTTGTCACTGTATTTTTAAGTTTTGATATTTTATCTTTTCTCACTTCTCCGACCAAACAATCATATTTATCTTTATGATGAGTTTCATAGTTTTGACGCAAATTGTATTCTTTGAACACAGACACTATATTCTGACATATCTGACACACAGCTCTTTCTTTGTACTGCATGGAAAAGTAATCATATGTGCACTGTTCTTTGAATATCCTACATTCCGAGTCAATTTTTCTCTTTCTTGACATTATTGTTTCCTGGGGATTCCAAATTGCTTTTAGTAAAATACCAATATTACAGTGCCACAAAAACAGTATATTATAGTGCTACTAAAACTATACACCAGCAATAACTTTACCCTCAGTTCTCATGTAAAAACTAGTGGTGCAACAAACAGAAATAAATTTAACAGATACAGTATTTGCAGCACATAATGAAAAAATCAATTATAATTTCACACAAGCTTGCTTTGATAACACTGAAATTAGCTTTCAATTTTTGAATACTATAATCAGTAGACCCCGGAACTTCATGCACATGCATATTTTCAACATTTTAGTTAAAAATATGCGTGCAACCGTGCACTTAAAATTGGCAATAAATGCAATTAAAACACCTAATATATGCGCTTAAAACTAAGAATGTGCTTTGCTAAATATATTTTTTTACAAGTTATTCTTCATTATATAAGTTAATCTTCATTTTACATTTTAGTAGAAAACGCGCGTAATAAAAAAAATTTTCAAATATTATAATAAACAAAAAATATAGAGAAAACCAATAGCATTGTTATAACATGCAGAAAAATTCAGCCCAGTTCCCGAAGTTCATTGGCACGAATAAAGTTTCAGGATGTAAATCGATTCAAGCAAACAATCTTATCAGAAGATTATGGGAAATGTTATGTTGGTATTGTAGCATTGCCGCGTCTCAATTCAGTTTTCTTTTCAAAGAGAAAAACATTAAATTATCTTACTTCGCCCACTTCTACACAAAAACCTATATGCACTTAAATATGCTGCATGCATCGAAATATGCAGTTAAAGAAAACAATCGCAGAAATATGCAATTATATTTGTTTTAATTGGGAGGTAGTTTAAGTTATATACGTTTCCTTTCGATATGCGCAATCACGAAAAATATGCAATTGCATGATGTTCCGCGGTCTAATAAAAACAAACACTATGAAATATAAATTAATGACTTACCAACCCAACAACTGGAATTAGTAGTTCAAGTTCACAAAATTCCTCTCAGTGAATCGTGTGTTGTGTGTAGCACTCACGCTCGCGTACCACAATGAACAAACGAATATTTGAGAAAGACTGTTGCCAGCACTTCATTGCTCTAATAGCGCTGTAAGTACTACTAAATGACGAAAAAATGAAACACTCAAATAACTTTGTGATAAATATTGAACAATTACAAGTTTACTCGTACATACAAAACAATTTTATTTATAAATATATGGTGAAAGACGTGCCAGTTTGGAAAGCAATGGTTGGTCACATATCACATGTTGCTGTGGGACTTTCCTGGTCTCAGTGGAGTAGGTCAGATTCACGACCTGTCAAAACATCTGAGGGCCATTTCTAATACTACTATCGCTTCAGGCAATGACAGGCCTACCGATAACACACAGTCATAACCCGAGCAGATCCCAAACTTCCTCAGATTGCGCTGGCGAAATGTAAGAGGAAAACGCAGAGGATGTAAAGAGGATAACGCAAATCGTCGATATTGCTTTATTAAAAACAATTTAAAAAAACACCAATGTTTTGGCAAGAAAATATCGATGTGAAGAAAACATCGAAAGCAAAATATCGATGTTTTTGGTGGAAAACATCGTTGTTTTACAACCATCGATTTTTTTGCCATCCCTAGACACCCTAACACATAATAAAAAATGTACGGATTTTATGAAAAAAAAATATTTAAACCATGAAAACCAGGCGGGCCGTATAAATGTCCTCAGCGGGCCGCATGTGGCCCGCGGGCCGTAGTTTGACGACCCTTGGTCTAGAGGAATGATAACGGCCGGCTGCTCTTATCGGTAGTTTTCCGTGATTTCTCTGATCAATACCAGGCCAATGCTGGAGCAGCACCGTAAAAAAGCGGCCACGGACCGCTCGCGAGCTTTCCTTCCTCTTCCTTGTCCTTTTCTCATGCTTTACTTACAAACGCACTTACTCTTACATGTTCTAAACGATCATATGTGTTGGGAGACCAATTGGAAGCCTAGACCTTGTCTCGGCTGGGGCAGTGCCCCGCTTGGAAGCTACTTGGTTGGAGGAAACCTCGCTAGCCGATGGTAGGTCGGCGCCGGATCTCGCAAGCCAGCAGGGGAAGATCACCGCAACCTCCCGCGATAAGAACATGCAGTACATTTACGGAACTAATGAGTTTAGCAGTTGACGCGCCTGGAATCATCAATTAATTCAAGTGCAAATGACAGCGCTTCCTACGATTGAAAAATCGTTTCTTTTGATTGGCGAGTGGGGAGCAGTTTGTAAGGAAATGCGGGAAGAAAAAGCAAAAATTGTAGGGGGAATACAGTCTTGATTGATGCTTACCAGAAGTATTGTTCAAAACCATTGGTGTTAATTTTACGACTAGAATCCTCAAAATAAGCTTTGCTTTATTCATGAACAATGTCAACAACAATTCACTTCTTCAACGAGCACAGGTTAGACCTTAACCCAATAAGAGCACCGAAATATCAAAGTATATACTTTGAAATTTTGGTGTTCTTATTGGCTTATGGTCTATAATGTGCTCTTTTGTGACACAAGTGATTTTATTTTAAAATTTTATCTATGTTTCCTAGATTTGAAAATTCCACTCCTATTAGAGGAATTACTTTTCTGTCCTTATTGAAGCAGCATGTCATGCGCTATTCTAGTGCGATGATGTATATTTCTCATCAAGTTCGGATTAGATTTCGTCTCCAAATAAGGACGCATGCAAGTCCTGCATCACAAGTAATATTTTGTGTATTTGACAGAAGATCTGAGTTAATGTGTAATTAAGTTTGAGATACTCCTAATATAGTTGTTTAATTCCAATAGTTATTTACAAAGTGTCATGAGTCACCTTTTTACAGAGCGAGATTGAGAAATTGTCAAACGAGAACGTTAGTTCGGGTTGAAAAAACAATTTATATTTTAAATAAGATCTTACACTACTAATATCGTACAACGTTTCTTCCACTTCTTAAAAATTAAAAAGAAACTATAATTTTTGTCTAACTTTGACTATGTGACCTGCAATGGGCAACACACTAATGTTGATAGAAGTTACTAGGAGGTCTTGAATTAGTTCTCATGTCAAATTCTTTAAGAAATTGATTGCTGTTGTTAAAAGTACAATAAGCATAATTACGACACTATTATAATAGCTCTTTCTATGACACTGACCTCATTTTTGTAAAGTTTGACTTTATGTAACCAAAACGTACAATAGTTGTGTGTGTACTAGTATATGTATAATATTATATGTATAATAGTATAATGATAAGAATGGTAAAAGTGACGCTTAATTTTGGGAGTAGAAAATGATGCGACACGAGGGCGGTTGGCCAAGTGATGCAATCCCACTAGCAAAATAAAATCATTTTTACCACGTGTGGCATAAACTATTTTTAGACAGCTTTACTGAATTTCATTTTATTGTAATTCTAGTAGACAAACCATTTAACGATTCATTAGGTCAGTAGTAGCTGATGCGGTCGGACGAAAGTATATTTGTTTGTTGCATTCACAGTTTTATTTAACACTTGACCATCGTCTCACTTTTAGCGTAAAAAGTGCTAAAAATGGAACTTTTAGCACTCTACTCATACTTTGAAAAAACCTTGTTTACTGTTGGCTGTCTAAAAAATCATTTATGGTTTCTTACTTGTCATTCACTTTGTTGTCTTATTTCGGTGTACATTTTTGTTGTTACTTCTACTTAATTTTGCGTTCAAATTCTGCGTAATTGGATTATTTAGTATTTTTGGGGCAACGAGAGCGTCGGTCTTATTGTCGTACAATATTTCGCATCTATTGCTAGTACTCACTGCGTATGTAACAGCTGCATGTTGAATCTTTTTAATGATGTACAGATCTCATCACTGGTTCTGATATATTTATGCTTTCAGTCGTCCAAATAGAGTTGAGCATTGAGCTTCCTCCACAGTGTTATTTTTAGGTTGTGATTCCTTCATAGTGACGACGTCGAGGCCAACTAAGAGAACGGCCTCGCCAATGATTTCTACGGTTGAACGGCCGTTATTTTCCAAACTTATGTTGGAAGAACATCAATTATTGTTCACCACTGAACGTGGAGCGATAGAACAAGAAACACGTATGCAGTACGCGTTTCACACTACGAGGGACACAGCCACTGTACGAAAAGTTCACTCGTTAGAAGCTCTTGCCAGAACTGGGCTAGCCTGTCTAGCGGAGGGATATCAACAGCTAGTAAGCGGAACGAACTACACTGTGCCATGTTCGAAGGGAGAATGAACAGATACACAAGTATGCACTGGTGCACAACTGGGAGGTAAACTAGTTTTACTCCACGGAAGTAAATAAAATATATATTTAAGTAGTAGCATAAAAGTTGTATTTTCTTCTTCATTCTGGACACAATGGCTTACGATATACAGGTGTTCGGAAGAGACCATTACAAAAGAATATTCCGGATTCTATGTTGAATTTATTGAAGAAAGGGAAATCCAGTTTTTCCTAAACAATTGTCTTTGAGAAAATTGAGTTAAAATTTTACCTCCGGGCGCGAAATTCAAGCCAGCTGCCGCGACACAGCAACAAGGTCACAGCAACACAGCGACACAGCAACTGAGCAGTCCGTCGTTTCTCTCTCATTCTTTGAAACTGTTGAAGGAACACATATTCGTTCGTTTTCTGGCAATCAAGCAGTATGTTTATCGTCAAAAAAGTCTTTATTTTCCATACACGACGTTTCGCATGTGCGGAATTTCATTTTTAATAACTATCACATTAAATTAATTCCTCAAAATATTATTTAACGTCCCTGCTCAGACCGCAAACTGTGAAATTTCCTTTTTAATAACACATATTAAATTAATTCCACAAAATATTATTTAACATACTTGTTCGGACCGTTAACTGTGGAAAATCGTAAAATCGCCAATTATTCCAAAACTTCATATTTGGTCCCTGTCTAATCATCAATTATAAAATCATCCTCCGCGGATAATCGATTTCGGTTCCGAAGTCGCCCCATACGGGGATCGATCAACATTAGTATTGCTGATCTGGGAATTTTTTGTTATTAGGTTGTTCTCTATTCTAAAAAATAACGAGTCATATCCAGTGCGAAAGTTTATTGCCAACACCGTCGGCTAGATTTATTGGCACTCTATACCCCTTCCGTTGCCGTGCGTATCTACTGCACCAACAAAACAAATACTCCATCCGAACCATTACAATAACAACAACACATTATCATATGACATTCTCATCACACATTCGTGCAGCAAAGCAATTCATTCATACTGTGCACATTTAAATCCTGCAAATGTCCATTGCAATTACTCTATTATAGTACAATCTTGGCCTTGCGATATTTAATTTTTCTGTAGTTAGTCAACTAAAATTCATTATTACTTCCCTGGGAAAAATGCCGAGAAGGTCGCCGCTCCAGGAATCACCAAACAAGCCACTCCTTCAATTATCATACAATTTTCTTCACTGCTACCATTATCGACGTTTCAAAAAATAAAAAAATACACTTCCGAATTACTAATTCAAAAAGACATTCACGGGTATGTCTATCACCGACTACTCTGACCCGAGTTCCAACATCGATTGACTGAAAGTATTGTTGGTGATCGCTCTTCCCCGCACATACAACGAAAGACAAACGCCATCTTCATACGATACAATATCATTTTATTTTCAATTTGAACCACAGTTCGTGTTCGTTCACCTTCCCAAATTTAATCTACATTTCTCTATTGATTCCTGATGGCTAATAACACGCATTGGGTTCGATTCCAGCTTGTTTTTACAAAAATCGAGAATGTTTTAAATGACACTTTATTTAAACCGCACTCAATTTTCTGTGTCCTTAGCAATCACTATATTTAACTCATTTACGATCTCGAAACTATTAACTTACAAAATTGTTTTTTCGCAATAAATGTTAACTTATTACACAGTGTCTTTAATTTATTGGTCTGCACTCCGTCAAAATACTGTCATAAGTTGCATGTCTATGGCATTCGTAATATTTCTTTCTTCCGTCACGGCCTCATAGACTGCTCCGGTACTGTTCATTCGTACTTAATCCTTCATGTCTACTAGTCAAATTTGTCTTTCGTGACGCGTCCTAAGAATCGTCACACATGCTAGTTACAAGCATAATTTTGTACATTTAATAAAAATGTACACAATGTTAAGCTACAATTTAAGTTGCAAAGAAAACAGAGAATAAAAATTACTAAAGAATCAAGTATTGGTGAAAATATATAGTACAAAATATGTACACACCTGAAGATGGTTGTTACCAACATGCAAAATGTCATGTATGAAAAATAAAGACTTCTTTTACGATAAGAGTACTGGTTGATTATCACGAGACAAAGCATTAGAGTTGGCAACATAAAAGATATAATATATAATGTAATTTGGCACTTCCGCCCTGAGGAAGGCCACAATAAGATAGATGGTCGAAACTCATCATGGTCTTCGACGCGGAGTCACCCGGACTGCCAAGATCATTCTCATGACTAACCGCGGAAGCATTCGACAAGCAATCAGCATCACTTCACATAAACTAGTAATGCTAAAACAGCACCATCAGTGTTTTACCATCCGTATTTCCATGCAAAATTATGCGAAAAGTTCACACATTTTCGAGAAATTGTACACGACCTTACTTCAAACCCTATCTTTAACGAAAATATTTCATTAACGGAAATGATCTCTATCTTTAATATTTCAGTTGTAGGAGCACTCCTAAAAAAAATTTGAACTTTTGCAATTTTCGAAAAATCAGGATTTTCAACGAACGTGAGACCGACACCATTGTATTAAACGTCCTTCACGCTATCCAACAAAATTTAATAAAAAACGATGAAACCAATTTTTTTAGTTAGCCAGATCGATTGGGGAATATTCATTTTGGAGAAAATCAGCTAAACGGTTTAGCCGTTATCGTTGTTCACAGACGAAATGATGAACAGACGTTTTGCCGTCATTCGATTTTTCGGTACCAAAGACCCACAAAACATGGATTCTGGCTACACGTGGCAGGGAAATTTGTTTTCTAAATTTAACAACAGGATTTAATGACTTTTTCGTTACCAGGGCCCTATAATAAGAGTTTTTCTACCGAAAATTCGCCATTTTTTCGCGCAGCATTACATAATTTTCTCCCTACTCCGTAGCGAGAAAGTAAAAATCTACTTTGCAAGGTTTGGAGACGCTTATCCCGATGTGCTGCTATGACACCAATCGACCAGTGGCATTATTTTTGGTATATTCCACAAATTCCGTGTATGTATAATGAAAGGCGGTGGAATGACGGACATTTCATTCCGCTATTGTTTTGACTCCTCGTATTAACAAACGGGCCTCAGTGAGGGCCTCAGGGAGAATAGTGGTCCCGGACGACGAACAAGTCAAGCTGCCACCCCCGGATGCAATGCAGTGCGACCACGACGCATCTGCAGATGCGCGGCTCCTCCTACCCCTCCTCTTTTTCGTATCCCTTCTCCACCTCCGTCCCCGCACCCGCCGCCGTCCCCTTCACTACCGCCGCCGCTGTCGCCGTCACCACAGACGCCGCCGCCTAGAGCTTAATAAGATTGGCGAATTTAAATATAGCGACGCGGGGCAATTACGCAGGCGCCGGACACTTAATGGGAGAGCGAGCGTAGTGCCCGACCCACAGCTCAATTTCTCCATGCCAACTTCGCCCCACTATACTTCGTTTTTTCTTTCTTGGCGCGTGGGGGTGTGGCATCAAAATGGAATATCTCACGGTATTTTGCGTCATTCTTGGTTGAGCCGCTAGGAGTCTATGATCGCCACCACTACTCGATACAGTCACGACTATGCGACTCCTAGCGCTACAACCCAGAACGACGCGAAATACCCTGAGATATTCCATTTTGATGAGACCCCCCCACGCGCCAAGAAAGAAAAACAAAAGTACACGTTGCGCCACGGCAAGCCTCCGCCATGACAATCCTTCGCCACAGCAAGCCCTGCCTTGTCTAGCCCTCCACACCCCGCCCATGACAAGCCTCACCGCGCATCTGCATGTCTCGTCAAGGTAATTTCATCGAGGCAAGTCTCAACAAGGCAAGCCTACCCATGTCAAGTTCCGTCGCGCTAAGCCACACTACATCGTCCACTCTGTACAAGAGTATAGAGAAAAAATTAGATTGAAATCTCAACAGTACGATTTCAAGTAGTCGGTCCTAAAATCCCTGTTTAAGGTTCTTTATTTCTGTTTGGGGCATTGCATCGGAATATACAAGTGCGAAAATAAGCATTCACATTAAAATTTTATTTTATTTCAGGTCATCTTAATTAGTTTTTGGAGATATATAATTTCTTTCATATACAAATTAGCACAAATTTATTAAATATTTCAACCAATGATTCAAACCGTTTCCCATTGTAACATAAACTGTAATAATGTAGACAAATGCAAAAATAATCATTGGCGTGATTTTGACAGTTATATCCTTATTCAGGACAACCATTCAATTTTGTCCAAAACTGATGTATGTACCAAACAAGAGTAGAATTAGAAATATAATTTGCTGCTTATAAAACGATCTTCAATGACAAGAGGCGCAGATTTTAGTCACAATTTAGAAGAGGGTTCTTTTTGTATATTGTGAGGCAAATTATTGAAAATATTTTCCCCCACGGATTTACAGATAAGAAGGAATTCTTGTGTCTGTGTGCATCTCTATTTGCTATAATTTAATATTTACATCTTAATGTTTTGAAATATATTCTTTTAATATATCTGTAATAAAATACATGGAAATAAAATAAAACTTGTTCTGAAAAGTTATTTTCATCTCAATTTTTACTGCTTATTTTACGCTGTCGATGAAAAGTGACACTGTTACATTCAGGATTTTGCAAAAGCACGTAACTAAGCAACCTACCTCGTGACCAACGCTAACGTAATAGATAACGCAGGTCTAGTGAAACCTTCGAGCGCAAGAGCTCACGAGCAGTCCATGAGCGAAGTTTTTTTTTATTTTGCTTCCGACAGTGGCTCTGGCGAGACGATCATTTATTACCATAAGGGATAAATGCGCTTTATATCTTGAGTTTTGCAGCAAAACAGGGGGGCAGTACTTACATACCCAACTTAAACTAGTTTATACTAACTTAACCTATGGAATTAGCTGGCGCTTTGGCAGGCACCGTAAGCTTCATTTACGCAGGGAATAGTGTTCACTGTCGTGTTATAGTTTGTCTGCCGTTAATACTCTCTCGCTACTGGTTTCGTAGTATAGAGAAAGTATTTTAATGCTCGGGAAAAAGCGGTAAATATTCGCCAGAAAAACTTATTGCGAGCGCTGGTAACGAAAAAGCGGATAAGATGGTCCCTATACTTATACAATAAATTAATTCCTCTAACACTTTGTGTAATCAGAAACCATGTTTTGTGGGTCATTGATACCGAAATATCGATTGGTGGCAAAATGTCTGTCCATCTGTCCCTCCATGTGAACAACACTAGAAGCTCAACCGTGAGCCGGAGTATTCTTGCTGTTTTTTTCTTAATACGTTCACCAAGGATATGTCCTTGTACATTTATTTACAATAATTATACCTATCCCACACACTTTTCACATATCACTTTTACATTGTATCACCCTTTTTAACATTATGCAATACGTCTTGGCGCCAACTTCCCTCAAAGCGCAAGGCCCTGGCAAAGGAAATCAGCGGGCCTCGCTTCGTCTCGGGCCGCCAGCACCCCCACTCATGTCGCACGCGGCCTCTCATGTCGCACGCGGCCAAAGTTTTTGATACAGGAAAAAAAATCCGTAAGTTTTTCTCAACGGTTCTATGTATTTTTGGGGGGGCTGAATTCGAATTTGGTAGTTGCCACCTCAAACAAGATCGGCTTTACAGAGAACATTGCAAAAAAACCCTAAAAAGGTCTCCCTACTTTTGGCAGCGCCTTCGGAAGAAGTTCTTTCAAAGGCGCTGTCGGGGGTAATTACGGAAGAAGCTGACTTCACTTTCCTGGTGACCCGTCAATATTGTATTATTATTTATTGTTGCGCTGTTTTTGGTTCTACTTACATCCGTGACAAGCTGCTTTCCGTAATTAACCTTGATAAGAAACTGTCCTAGAATATCTGTCTGATGATTTATGAAAATCACTCCATCTTTTTGCACAAGCCAAACATGATTTTATTTTGTAAATAAGTACAAACTTGTGAGTGAGTATAATATATAATAATATGGATTGCAATTGTGTGTTAATGTAAATAGTAATGATTTTACTTTAAAAAGTAGATTGTACAAAAAGTAGATTATATGTATTTTGCGTACTAACTTGCAATAAGAACACGTTATTTTACACACATTTCATTGTTCGTTGCTTTGTTAACTTTGAACAAAATTTATTTCCAGGTCATTCATACTTTTCTCTGTGACATACATTAAGCGTCTTTTTTTCCACACCCGAAGTCTTCCTTCTAGATATTTGACTTCGCACTCGTGGAAGAGGGACAAAGCAGATAGGCGTCGGCGTTTGAGAGTGCTTTCACTACCTTCTGGGACTATTTCCCCCGCCACAGTACGTCCGTGGAAGCGAAGTTAAGTTTTGTAAATTGGAAACATTACGACTTAAGCAGAAAGAGAGGTGTATTCTTAATATCTAACTGAAACTAACTTAATTTTAGTTTAATTTACCTGTACATTTAAAATACTATACTAAATTATGGTCTTCCATGTAAAACTCTTTGTTAATTTTTTGTCACGCTTCATTTATACTTCATTTATAATACACCGTACAAACCCATTCATGCACCTCATTCACTTTCCCTGCTGCGCTCACAGGCTGCTAGCCGGCTCGACGAGCCCAAACCTTGAGCAAGCCAGAACTGACACACACGCCTTCAATAGACGTGGCTTTGGTCAATTCCCACACAATCCATTTCGTATTTGTTGTGAACTAAGAGACCCTTTAGTAGGTTTTATCCCTTTTTCCGTGACTCATTTCAACTTTTATTCATCTTGGTTCACCTCGTCATTATTATCACTATTATTTACTCATTAGATTATCATTAAGGTATCGGCTAAGGTGGCTCTCCGCATCAGCTAATGACCCAGCAGTGCCTCTTGATGGGTTCGAGTCCTGATGGTGGCAGTAATTTCGACACCGCTAGAAAGCTGGGTCGGGCTCAGCTGCTATCTGGAGGAGAATCCTAGCGGCCGGTTGCTCTGATCGGTAGTTTTTCATGGTTTCTCCGATCAATACCAGGCGAATCCTGGAGAAGTACTCTTACAAACCAGCCATGGGTTGCGCGATGTATCCTTGCTCTTCTTTCTTCCCTCTCCGGACCTCGCAATATAGCGGACAAGAATACCGCCACCTCGTAAAACGTGCACTATGCTTATGGAACTAATGACCATATCAGATGACGCGCTCGGAAACACGAAATCATCAATCATCCATGGGCTTCAATTATCATTGTTGTTGATCTGACTGTAATTCCACAATAAACAAGAAGATCAAATTCTCTGCGCGAGATAGCACGATTTCAATAAAGTACATGATTAAGTTGTAGACGTGTGCCACAGTCATTAAGTAGCTTAGTCCAGCCCCTACAAGTCAAAATATTGATGTGTATGTAGTAAGTGAGCATGCATTTAGTTACGTGGATGTGAGCGTATGTTTCATGTGTATATGTGTTTGTATGTATATGTAAAACCTAGTCCATAATTATAACTCAAGGCATTTTTGAAGTTTGAAACAGAGAGATTGCCAACTCGACTGACGGGCTTAGAGCAAGCAGATTGTGCCATTTCGAGAACCCAATATCTCACCAATAGTTTCGTCCCAGTTTCCCCCTATGTGCCCGTTTCACCGTCCCTGCCCTTCGCTTGTCACCATCCCGAGCCATCAAAGTGTTTGCCCCCAAAGGGCTCCCCAGAAGCCCACCCCCTCTGTCTACGCTTTAATTCCCATTGAGGGCGGAAGGGTTCTTCATGTGGCTCCCCTGCGCGCGACCCCCACCCTAACCCTGACCTTCACCTTTACCTGTTAGCGTCGCCAATTATGTGCACTCTGTATTGAGAAAGAAATGCCTCTGGGAATATTCAATGATTTATTTATTTATTTATTTATTTGTCAAAAAACAGTAAAAAACTGTATATGACGTGTGGGGAAAGAAATTTATGTGCGACACATTTTCTTGAGGGCCAGAATTAAAAAGAAAACAAACGAAAAAGGAATTTAGAAAATAATTATTTTGGAAACATAAAATATTTGGAAAATGTTTGTTCCCGAGTTATAGAAATCAATTTCAACTGTAAATGAACTACAAGCAAAAGGAGTGCTCAACAAAACGTGCGCACAGTGAAGCTACATTTATGTCCAGAAGCAAAACAAGGGGCCATCTCAGCATTTGCTCAATGGATCAGGGAATCTGGACAAAAACCTGATCGAGATGGGGGGTCATTGACCCGGAAGCTGAAGTACATTACTTGTTACAGGCGTATTAAATATTTTTTAATATATGATATAATTACACAAGCACACAAAACAAAGTTGTCAGACCCAAAGACTTAACTCCTGTTTCTCCATGAATATCAACGCGCTGAATACGAAGCTAGAATTGCGCCACCACATTTGAGTTATTTTTTAAATCGCGAGGTTGGTGGAGTAATTCTGGCTTCAGATTCGTATTCAGCGCGTCGACATACATAGAGAAACATGTATCAAGTTTTTGGGTCTGACAACTTTTTTATTTTGCCTGTGCTATCAACGTTTATTAATATAATTGCGTTATTTGTGATCTCGACCATGCGTCATTTATATTTTTGTAATACGCCCTTTTTGTATAAAAAATCGTAAAAGAAATTTATACCTTTTCTTCGGGCAGGAGTAGTTATAGGTCATTCTAAAGTACAACTCGTTTGTTTCGATAGTTCTTAACAAACACGGGCCTATTCAAATTCTTAAAAGAACTCGACGTTAAAAGCGCCTTTCGTTGCTCTGTTTAGTTGCGTATGTCAGTAATACAGTACAATATTACGAAACGTGTTTGACAAATAAAGGTAGCTTCACTGTCTGGGTAAAAGAGATTTCTAATATTGATACTGTTTTCGTCCGGTTTTCCTTGATCCATTGAGCAAATGCTGATATGGTCCCTGGGTTTCGATTCTTGTTTTGTATGTGCAACTTTACAATGTATACGATTTGTTGAGTTCTCTGTGTGCTTACAGGATGTGCGAGTGGGTGTGGAAACGATACATGCCTGCCATACTGCGCGAAGGCAGCGAGCGTGAACTGTCGGCTGGGTGCACACAAACGCGGCATACTCACATACACGTTCCATAGCTCAGCGGTATAACGTAGGGGGCGTCACAAAATCGGAGGACCACTTCTCGAGAGAAAATGACAGGGAGTGGCTCGGGGAGGAGATAAATGACAAGATGTAAGACCTGATTGAATACTAATTTAATGAAGGAAGAGTGGTAGCGATACTACTTTGAAACTGTAATGCAAATATACTATCTTATTAACTAAACAAATAAAAGAGATAAACAATTAAAAGCCTTACTGTTTGCTATTTACACTTTCTACGCTGCGCCCGATCGGTGAAAGATTAATAAAATTATTCCTACGCTAATTCTTAAATTACGAAGGAGTAGCAAAACAAAACGAAGTTAATACAAGTAGTAAATTAAGTGTAAGGTCAATAAAAAATAAAACAGCTGTTGACTTCATTTTACGTAATATATCGAACTTGGGTGGAATAACAGTGTAAATATGTGTTCCACAGCCTTGATGAAGCACAATAAAGTTCCGAAAGGTTGCCGAACTAATAATTATTTCAATGAAATGACCAACAAACATTACCCATTCCTACAACGAAACAAAATATTATACAATTAGTAAATTAACTGAGGGTTGTGATGTTGACTTTGAATGTTGTTAGCTCGGCACGCTCGGATACTGAAACAGGAGCTTCGTTCCGCATTTGAATTTCGTATCCACACTGAGCTGGAGACATTCGACCGGACACTGATGACTGCGGGTAGCAAGAAATGCATTCTCGTACTGCACTAACGAGCCCGCGAACGATTGCTTGATTGATTAGTGATTCCGGGCGAGTCGACTGCTAAGGAGTCCCCTAAGTTTAGAGCATGTTTTTATCGCTTGAGGTAGCGGAGCTCTTCCTTCGCTGGATGAGGAGTTGCGGCTTGCGGAATTTTTCCCAACCAGGTCTCTTCCCCCAGCGGGGCACCGCCCCAGCCGGGGAAAGTTCCAAGTTTCCGTCTGGTGTGGTGGTAAGTGTGTTTATAAGTAAGGGTTGAGGATAGGTCAAGGAAGAGGACGTAAAGCTCGCACGCGGTCTGTGGCCCAGTTTGTAAAGAGTGATGCTCCGGCATTCGCCTGGTGTTAATGGGAGAAACCACGGAAAATTAATGACCAGAGCAGTCCTAGAGTCTAGAGTTTTTCCTCTAGGACAGTGGTTGAATTCGACCGCTCTACGTAGCTAGTGGCGAATATCCTACCACCGTCGGGACTCTTCCCGTAGTACCTCCCGGCGAGAGGCATTGCAGTATCATCAATTGATGCCCTGGGCCATATAAACCGGGGCTTGCGAACGAGATACATAATAACTTCACTAGCTAACATAATAAGCTTCATTAACTTCACAATAATAACTTAACGAGATCCACGATATGAAATAAGCTGGCGGTTCAAACAGTGTTTAGAAAAACCCGTGGGCATATTGACCCGACGTGTATTTTGCCCTTGTAGTCTAATACTCACGATCGTACCGCAAAGATATGAGTCGTGGCCGATGCAACGTAATAGACGGAGTTAACGGCCAAAGTTACTCCTGAGTGTGCAAGTGATGCCATTGCAATGTGCCATTATAGTGTACATTGATGGGCAGTCTGTAGCTCTAATTACCTTTTGATGTTGATGCCGCTGCAGCGCGATTATAGAGTTAGCGCGTCATGGCACTCCGCAAATGCCAACTGCGAGCGTAGAGCACATGTTCGAGTCTAAATAAAATGAAAACGAAGAGCATGACGACCTGGTTGATGATTTCTAAACGAAGATTTATGAGAACATCTTTAAGGCGAGAGCGCAGGGCGAGGTGAGGTTCTAAGAACACAGAAATTCGCTCCTCCCTCGCCGAGACGGCGTGGCGACCGCAAGGCGATCGTGGAGGTGGAGAGGCAATTAAATGAGGTAGCTTTATGCACGAACCCTGAAAAATCCTCCAGATAAATCTGGTGGCTCAGGGCATCACCTGATGTCACTGCAGTACCTGTAACATGTTGGAAATACCTGGTTGGGAAAAACTAGCCCTTACACTCGCCCATCGCACCGGGAGAGGTGGCTCGGGGCATCAACTGATGTCACTACAGTCGTGAGTCCTATGTTCGAGTCCCAATGGAGGCAGGATTTTCGACACTACCTAGAGAGTGGTGGAATTAATTCGCTGTCTGAAGCAGAATTCTTGCGACCGGCTGCTGTGGTTGGTAGTTTTTCGTGGTTTCTCTGACAAACACCAGGTAAATGCCGGGGCACTTCCTAATAAACAGGCCACGGACAGCGCGCGATCTTTCCTTCCTCTTCCTTGTCCTATTCTCACCCCTTACATACACACAGTTACACTTGCATGCACTACACTACACTGTCAGAAATGTCCACATTACTTTAATGTAAATTACTTTAAAGTAATTGTTATGTACGCACGATAAATTTAATGTACACATTTACATTACAGTGGAAAATTAAAAGCTGTATAGTCTTATCTGGAATGAATGAATGAATGAATGACTGAATGATCTTGATGGACTGGTGATAATGAATATTTGATATGAATGATGAGAGGCTGGGAAAACGAGAAAACCTCCACATTAAATCACTGATTTTAATTGAAATTTAATGTACAAATATATTAAGCTCTTTTTAATGTACATAGTTAAAATAAGTTCCACGTACAATAGATTAACCTACATTAGATTTAATGACATTTTGACAGTGTATAACACATGTCGGGAGACTGTCGGAACTTACATCTTGTACCGCGTGGGCGGTGCCCCGATGGTGGGAGATTCCTGGTTGGGGAAAACCCCGGTAACTGACAGGTAGATCGGCGCAGATCTCACCATCCATCGGAGTACGATCACCGCCGTCTCTCGAGAAAGACATGCAATACACATAGGGAATAATGACCTGAAAAGTTGACGCGCCAGTAATCACGAATCAATCAAAATCCACATTCGTCTGATAATTCACTCTCTAACAATGGTTTGAGATCGTTACCATCAACTAGCTTGAGATCACTACGTTATTCACTCTAGAATACATTTTATTCAAGGAATCACGGCATGTTTGCTCTCCTGTAAAATTTAGTTTTCGCGAATTTTCATCTTTTTTATGGAAATCGGAGAAATGAAACTAGTTTTTTTAAATTACTATCGAATGTTTCTGCAATATGATCACACATTTATTAAGCGTTTATTATGCTGAACTTATTACATGTTTTACAGTGGAGCCTTCATTAAAGAATGTTTCGGACTACAAAAAAGCGGCAATGAACTCTTCCGTCGAAGATTTTATGTTAAGATAAGGGGCACCTCACACAGCAAACTAAGACGGCGAAAACAGTGGTGAAGATTTTGAGCGAAATGTCGGTCGTTTGACCATCAGGATTTGTGCAAAAAGGTGTTGGTAAATGGACAGGGTCACAATGAACCCAAACAACCTCTTCTTCTATTGACCGAAAACATCGACTGTCGGACGCAGATCAGTTTCGTTCAGTTTTGTCTGTCCGTCGTCGGCCGACGGAATTCCGGCGAAAATCGAGATCCTCCACTGGGATCGCTGCGACTTTGCATGCAAGGTTCTTAGAACCTTAATTTTCGATTAGTGACTTTGCCACTTGTACAGAGAATTTTTTTAAAAAAGAATGGGAAGAGAAATACTAATGATGTTGCACGTTCTTTTCCCGCATTATTAGTAACGACTACACAATGTTATAATGTTATATGAACTGAAAAAAATCCCAACCAGCACAAATATTTTCTTCACGCCGAGATTCGAACTCAAGCCCTTAGAGTTAACACCCTAGGAACGTTACTCTCCGCCAGACACACGTCTACCCTCAACATCCCAGACGTACGAAAATGTTGATCACTTGCATTTTCAGTTTTCAAAAATGTAGAGATTTTACATTTACAGTATTTCAAGATTTAGTTTAAAGATCAGATTTCATTAAGGAAAAATATCTATCTTCAATAGTGTAGTTTTGCAATGTTAAAGTTTTTTAGAAAATACCGGAAATCCGCGAAAAAGGGAATAGGCGGGCCCTGGTAAAGAGAACAAAAATTGGTTCCCTTTTAGAGAAATTTTTAAGTAAATTGTATTAACTTCAAGTACAAATTGCATAAAATTACGCAAAACTACTTGCTTTAACAAAAAAATTGTACATGACTTTATTTGCTTGAATTTCTACTTTCTCGTTTTACTTCGTAAGAAGAGAAAGTATTGTAATTTTGCTCCGGATATCGGCGATTTTTCAATAGAAAAACTCTTATTAACGAACCCTGGTAACGAAAAAGTGGGTAAATTTCGTTCCTAATATAGTACTATCTTCCTGTAACACAGACGGGTAGTTAAACGTTTTGCTTTCAATAGACTTTTGGTATTAGGGACCCATATTGATTCTTACTAAGGAAGTGTTAGAGGAATTAATTTACTAAAGATAAGAAGAAGATACCGACTTTTTCAACAACAGAGACTCAAAACACGAGTTTTCTTAGCAAAATATTGCCGATTTCTTTCTCTTTACTACATAAGTAGTACATAATACAGCGAAGATGTAAATATCATTAACGGAAGTGCAAGATTATACATTGAAAATAAACGTAGTAAGAAATTATGTAAATTCCCATTAATACAAATTTCACGTAAACTTAAATTAAATTGAACATATTCCGATGGTTAATGACATTTTATTAAAACTTCATTTAAGTCAGCTAATATATAAAAAGTGTTCCAATTTTTCTTTCCGTATTAAAGAAGACACCTTAAGTAATAATTTTTCTATACATTTTCACACATTCAACTTTGAATACTATTTTTTCGCCCCCTGTACGTATCAGGTTTAAATTATTTTAAAGAGAACTGTTGCTACTAATGCTGTGTAATTCAGCGTCGTCTAATGCAAGGAAGTATTGTTGAAGGAATATCATAAATAAATACAGAGGATAGTTTTCCATTGACTTCCACACCTACCTAAAAGTGCAAGCGAGGCTCCATGTGGACCTGTGAATATCACATTTCCCAACGCAAAAGCTATTATTCAACACATGAAGTTTCTCTAATGGATGGGAAAGGGAAACCTCAACGAGCAAATCTCGCTTTTGCGCATGAAAGCATGATGGACCATCCGTAGTTTTTAAAAATTCTATCAAGCTAAATTAAGCCAGAGTTGAAAATCCTCTCGCTCAGAGCCGCATCAGAGAACTAACATTGTTGGCTCTGGGATAACTCAGCCCAGCCGAAATCTTGCTATCTTAATTAAATTTTCACAATCATGTAAAATGTTTATCAACGTGTTAATAGCAAATGTCAAACAACGTTTTAAAAACTTTTGAGTTAATGTGAATTATTCCAAAGCAGTAGAAATGTGTGTAAACAAACTCGAATAATGAATATTTCCAAAGAGAATTTCGTTTCTGTACCAAGAAATTATCTTTCGTTCCTGGAACTGCCGTATCAGTTGCCACTTTGTAAAAGCAGTGAGGGCAGAACCTCTGTTGCGTAGTCAGCTGTGTATGCGGAGGTCAGCGATTTTACCCAAGGGCGTATACGGTTCGACCCCAAACATTGGGTTTCTTTCAGAGGATAAAGCACTCGACACATTCCAGGCTATCAATTTCTTTTCGCAGGTTGAAGTATTGAAATCTGGGCGAAGGATGTTTGACCATTGGCCCAGCAAATTTTATGTCGTGTGTGTGTGTGTGTGTGTGTGTGTGTGTGTGTGTGTGTTTTGAGAGAGTGAGGGAGAGAGTGCCTGAGTAGGCGTATATGAGTGGGCTTTCGCGTATGACCCGTACCGAAAATTGATTAACGACAGTAAATAATATAAAGGAATTTGATGAAGGTAAGGAAAAATACCAGTATTTTTACAGTATTAAATACCTTATCGGTCCCTGGTTCCGACGATGGCCGATTTTTGACTGTAGCTATGTCGAATTCAACCGCTCCTTGGAGAAGAATTATAGTTTCCAGTTAGTGCGATTGGTAGTTTTCCGAGGTTTCTCCAAGCAATGTCACGGAATTTTCGGAATAGTACCCTGCCAAACGGGCCACGGATCGTTCGATCTTTCATTCCCCTTTTCTTGGTTCTATCCTCTCCTCTTCTACACACATTTACGTGCACGACACTACTACATATGCTGCGAGACATGTCGGAACTGTGGAGGCTGTACCGCTAGGGATGAGATCTAGAGCGGTAAATGATCCGCAAACCGACTTCTAGGTATGCGCCGGATCTTACCATCCAGCAGGTAATGAATAATAAAACCAACGAAGTATATTAATATTCACTGTACCAACAGGACAAATGACCTTTGCAATTACCGTGACCAGAAAAATGAATCTTTCAACAAGTTTCCAGTGACTGTACAGAACGTTACGTATTAACGTCTTGATGACATTTCTTTTCGAAAGCACATTTTCCCCACAGTGGTGAAAAATGGAGGCTCTCTACTTTCCAGGCTCAGAGGGACTTCGGAGCCACCCGCCAGCGAGTCAGCGAGTCAGGGCACGGAGGCCGCGCCGGGAAACGAACCTTGATCTCCCTCATTGCTCATCGCGGCGCGGCGCTCCGTCATATTGCGCTCTGCGCCCTCGCACGTCTCCCCGCTCACCCGCGCCCTCCACCCTCCACATTTTCAGTCCTCCTCGCTGCTCTCCCAGCGCTGATTGCCTCCCTCCTACCCGTTTTCATTGCCCTCATACCATCGCTGCTCCTAAGCCAATCTCCTCCCATCCCTCCTACCCGTCTTCACTGTTCTCCGTCTCATCGTGCTCCTAAGCCCTGTTCTCTTCAACCCCGTCCTCTCCATCCCCGTCCTCTCCATCCTCGTCCTCTCCATCCCCGTCCTCTCCATCCCCGTCCTCTCCATCCCCGTCCTCTCCATCCCCGTCCTCTCCATCCCCGTCCGCTCCATCTCCGTCCTCTCCATCGCCGTCCTCTCCCGCTCTGACTTTCTTATCCTCCCTGCCCCTTCTTCCGCCTCCGTACACTTGTCCTCGTCCTCTTCGTCCCATTTCGACCTCTTCAGCTTCGCCTTCATCCTCATCCTTCTTGCTCCTTTCTCACCCTCCACACTCCTGAACTTATCCTCTTATCCCGTTTCGTCCTCATCCTCCTAGTCCCCTCTTTGTCTTACCCACCCCTACATTCGTCCTCGTCCTCCCCGCATACTCCTAACTACCCTCCGCCAACGTTCTCCCCGCCCAGGCTCTCCACACATTTTCCCACAAGTCTCCGCACTCCGAGAAGCTGTCTTCTCTCTCAGCATATGCACACTCAGAACCTCACGCGATTATGTTCTCCAATTCCTCCCTCCCTTTTGTCGCTCTCCTCACCTTTACTCTCCGAGCCTCCTCTCGCCTTAGTCTCCTGCTTCCACTATCAACTTCCTTTTTTTCTTCGCCATTCCAACTTTCCTCTTTTTTCATTACCGTTCCATGAACGCACAGCATGCACCCTCTATTTGCCCATGCCCCCTCCCTCGCCACATACTTCTCTTCTTCTTTCCTTCCCTCTTTAGTGTCTTTCCAGTTTGCCAGCCCATCAGATTCCATCCCCCTTGCCAATCCCATCCCTAAATAATTCCCCATCCTCACTGACCAGCCTACCTTCCTCGCGTTCCCAAGATTCTGACCTATCTCAACTATTCATACATTGTTTTCTCTCCTTTTCTTACTGCCCGTCTTTCCCATCCTACCGTCTTCCGTCACGCTGCAATTTCATGCCATGAACTTCTCATCCCCGTCGCCCTATCCACTTTTTCCCTGTTTCTCCGCCTTTTTCGTCTTTATCCGCGTCAAGCCCTCGCCTCACTACTCGGGGCGACGCATCTCCCCCACAATGTAGTAGGGCCTTTCTTGCCTCACGCATTTTATCCCTGCTTACGGCGCTCCGCGCAGTTTACTTTCTTCACCTCGTTTCCGCACCGCACCCTCCCGCTGGCGCCGCGGCGCCGGGTCTTTGAGTACCCCCGAGGACGAAGACATGAAGCTGCGGACTTTATACTCTCGTAAAGCGCGTGGCTACGTCTGTTCTCGTAAACTGGGGTTACACCTGGCGGCGGCGACGGTGGCGCTGGCGACAACGGTGGCGGCGGCTGATAATGCGGCTTTCCAGCGGCGACGCGCGTGTATCCAGGAGCGGCACGGCGCTGACGTCTCTGCAGAGGACGAGCGGCATCCTCTTAGGCGTCTGACACAACACTTCATTAGTTCTAATTGCTACAAATGGTTACATCTGCGAAATTGTCAAGCGTAGTTGCTCAGATAAGCGGAGAGTATTTGCGGAATTCCGTTGACAGCAGATGGATCAAGCAGTATTATTCAAGAAAAGACAATGTATTTTCAAAATAATCTCACTTGGTTTTGATTAAGTATTTTTGACTTGAAAATGTTCAGATAAAAAATGATCGTTTTCAATGTTTTATTGAAGATAGCCGGGTTTTCCACGGTCCTCCTGCTTTTATACAAGTGTGCGCGACTGATGATTATGATAAAGCCGCAAATTTCCGCCTACTGCTTACCAGAGTAGTGGTAACTACAACAGAGCATTCTTCCTTGCATTATTCCTAAAGTTGCAATTCTCGAAAATTCAAAGAGTTCAACTAAAATGAGACCCGCGTCATTCTTTTAAAACTTCCCTTCTATCCGTGGAAAAAATGTAAAGAAAAATTCGAAGCGGTTTTTGAGAACTTAATACTTTTAGAAATTGCGTAAATTTCAAGTTTGGCGAACTAAATTTCCTCGAAATCCACAATAGTCATATGGGAACTCCAAGACTACTTGATGTGGAATGACCCCTATGCTCCCTATCCGGCATTTACACATGAATGTATTTTACACATGACTTGATTCATCAGATTGATTATAATTAAATATAATTTTGTTATTAATTACCAAAAACACATTGCGCGGGAGGTTGAAGCACCTCAAACGAATTTTGGTAGAGTTTAAAGCAGTGTCGTCAAGGTCGATGCCACGAGCGGGAGTCCGTTGCACGAGTTTCACGACGAAATTGCCCCTTCACCAGACAGTTCACCAGACAGTTCGTTACCCCGCTACCAGACAACGCCAACGCTATTGTAAAACGGCGGGGTTACTAATTATTTCCTTTCCCGACGCGTAGAGTATCTCGTGGCATTCTACGGAGTCACGATGCGTGCCCCTGCCACCAGGAGAAGATCTTGACACCACTGGTTTAAAGCCTCCTACAGAGGTGATCACATTCGATTGCTCCCCACAAGACGAATCGATTGGCTCTATTTCAAGCCGGATCTTCCCAGAATATTCTCGAAGAATTATATAAAAAGCGTGTTTCTGATTATTGAGAAGACCTACCGCGCTGAAACGCTGTGGTTTACCATACTGCCTTTCTGGTTTAACGTGAATTCTTTGAACATGATTTTTTATATTGTCGAAATTGTTTCATTATTTTGATGGTAGTTAAATCTACTAATGAAACATAACATTTTCAAAAAGCACTTCCTTATATAATCCTTCCAAATATTTCATATAACATTCTATTTCTGAGGACAGTAAATCAGGTTAATTTGATGTATTTAACATTTCTTTTTAATATGAATTTCTTTTCTTTTTATTATAAAGTTCTTGAACAACATTTCTTTTTAATAATACCACAAATAAAAACTGTCAAAATGAAACTAACCGCTGCAGAAGACGCAAGGAACTAATGTTTAGTAATTACGGAGAAGTATTAGTTCCTTCATTAATATACAGTATTCCCACTACCCCTCACGACGCCCGGTAAGAATATCCAACATGCGTCGCGCAGAAGGATCATGGCTCCAAAATTCGGCAAACAAAACAGTAAACAGATGTCTGAATGTAAGAATTCTCATTCTTAAACACATTGTAATCTGCAACAGTGCTAGAGACGTTCCATCAGAACGTCAAAAAGTTTTTAATTAGATTAAATATATTGTACTTTTTAAAGAATACGTTAACATTAAAATTAATATTTTCTATTATTATTACTATTATATATTATACATTTACCCATATCTTATCTACCATCTTAATACAGGAAGAACCTACAACAATTTCAATATTATATAGTATGTCAGCTTTATAATACTAGGCGAATTTTTAATATCCTGTTTACAGGCAGATACTCTAGTACATCGCACTGAGGGAGTGAGGCTATTGCGGTTCCAGAAACTAGCTCCAATAGGATATTCCTACCACCGTGATTCCTACCTACTATGTCGACTAAAGGATTTTATATTTTGCTGCGCAAAGGGCAGTCACTGGCAACGCATCAGAATATTTCGAACTATTGAGGTATTATGTTTCCATGTGACATTATGTTGACTTCGGAAGTGCACTTTGTACATCATATAGGAATGTATTTACCTGTGGCAGGAAGCGTTTATATATTTTATATAATGAGCCATTCAATTGACTCCTAGCACTCAGTTAAGCAGCATATACACGTAACTTACTTAGTATTTTAGAACAGTCGATGTTTTTATAACCAGACTGAACGATAACTTTGTCAATTTTACCCGGCAGCTTCTATAGGACCAGCGATAAAGTTCACTTCAGCATACGTAAGAAAGCCATGAACACGCGAACGAGAGATATGGACACGCGTGAGTCATGCTGCAAGCACTCAGCCCTTCTAGAAGCAGCTGCGGCGATGACAGCTGGACGCGTAAATAGATCACGTAAATAGATCTGCTCAGCTCATTAAGACACCATGCGACTGCCACGAATCTGGAAGCTGTTCAGTGTATCAAGGTTGCAACGAAAATGTTCTCAATAAACGTACTTTCGACGAAAAGATCCTTTTTCGAGTATCAAAAATTTGATATTAGCTAAAAAATAAATTCGTAACAGGTATTTAAAAATGAATTCGATAACGTACCACATAAGAATACTGAATGTTTACTGTTTCTGGGTTAAAGAAATTAGTTTAAGTTTATTTTAGAAATGCTAATATAGTGTTGACATTATTACAGTGAGAAATAACACATTTATCCACCGGATTACGTGGCTCAGGGCATCAATTGATATCACCGCAATGCGTCTGGCCCTAAGGTTCCAGTCCCAACAGTGACACTAGCTAGATAGCTAGGTCGAGTTCAGCCGCTGCGTGGGGAAATAATTCTAGCGGTTTCTGATCAGCAGTTTTCCGTGGTTTCTCCGATGAACATCAGGCAAATGCCGGGGCAGTGCTCTAACAACCGAACTATTGTGGCGAGTCAACATGGCACGGAGAATGTATATTTATTCAGAAGATATTCTTGTGTGCACACGGCAGCCTTGGACTGATGTGTTGAACACCAAGGCAACAGCAAGCTACCAAATGAGTGATAAATAGGACCCGGATAATTATGTACTAAAGGTTAGGAAAATATGTACTTATATAAGTATTATAATGTATAAAAATATGTACTAAAAGTAATAAATATTTAACGCTTTAATTATTATATCAATTCGTTTTAATAAAATATTTTGCTTAAATATTGATCAGTAGACTTAATACGCTCGTAAAAACATAATACTCATAGTTCTGTTATTTACATTGATCTCCGTAACAATGAGAAACAAATATTTGTTTCAAATACTTAGAAACTAGCTGAATGTGACGTCGCCAACGCGTTAAACAACCTTCGGTTTTTTGACTTTTTTTTCTTTCTTCAACTTTGTCGTCTTTATCTTCTTTGTCTTCTTCTTCGTCGTCTCCTCCTTGTTCGTCATCGTCTTCTCCTCCTCCTTCGTCGTCGTCTTCTCCTCCTTCGTCGTCTCCTTCTTCCGTTGATTTAGTTCCCGGTATACTCACCAAGATCACAACTCCAAAACACGAAAAAGCACGTATTTGGAAATTTCCTAGAATTTTATGGCCATATCTGGAAACAAATTATAAGTTTCCCATCACAAGGCCGAGTCGCTTCGAATGACACCTCGTTTGTCTGGATTGGTGCACGGGAAGTGGTCTACCCGTGAAAGATTGAACGGCTCATCCGCAAACATGCACACGAGGAGTTTACTCGAATACTCTATAGGGATGAAATTTTTCCTCTTATCTGTTCGAAGGTCTTGTACCGATGAAGTGTTCCACATCGCATAAAGTTACTGGTGTATATCTAAACTTTGTCCCAACATGTCACTATTTAATGCTATTCACGAATCAGGAAATAAAAACAATGCCGGTTGATATTTAACCAATTGACTCTTAGCACAAATGTCGCTTTCTTTAATAATGTTCTTACCCAAGACGCTATTGCTAGACTTCTCTGAAAAGATAAACCAAATTTTGCCTGTAGCAAATTCCCAGTCTGCGTAACCACAAGGTTTAAGTCAAACGCCGTAGATTATTTTCTGTCCTTTTCTTATCCAAAAGCTGCAGTGACACATCCTGATTTTACTTTAGATTTTCACCTCACAGAGATACTTTACAAACAAGAATTTAAGCGCCAGTGCAACAAACGGGGAAAGAAAACTGTCAAAGGCGCTTTCTGAGCTGCGTTAGTGCGTGTAATTTTTGGACAAGGGAGACCTCTGGAAAATGCGTTGTGGGCGCGAGTTATTGTCTGCTAGACATCATTTTCATACACCAACTTCCTTTACGAGCAGTGTTTGTTCTCTGTTACACTCGCGCTAGACACTGGAAGCATTGAAGCGCAACAACGCTTTGCCCTTTTGTATAGGATTCTGCGTGCTGCAATTTCAACATTTTTGCGCGATGCAATAGCGCCAATTTAGAGAGGAGGCTGCAAAAAAATTGTTTGACAATGCTGAATTGGTGTTTCCTTATCAAAAACATGTAGGATAAATGAAGAATTATACAAAAAGAATGCATAAAAACGGAAATATTAAGACATTTTTAAAAATATGTACTTTTGTGTAAAATATGTAAATATAGTATGTACTTTCCAGTAAAATATGTAAATATATGTACTAAAAAGTCATCGGTTTTAGGCTCTAATCGACATGAAACGTAAATATATCGTGGTTTTGACTTGACAGAGTTAACTTACGGAAATATGTAATTATATAATTATCCGGACCCTAGTGATAAATAAACAAGCAGCCGGAAGTTGGACGTATCGAAGTGTAGACGGAATGCGCACGTATTGATACACACTAGAGTTGGATGTATTGATATTCAGATGGAATGTAGATAGACTGAGATATTTGAAAATGCTGAAGTGAAGTAAACAAAGTTGGACGTAAGAAACGAAAGGCGTTTGGTATTGTATTCTTTCAAATGAAAAATTGTTCAGTAAAGTTTTTGTTGTTATTGTCATTATTGTAAATAAATATTTTTGATCTATTCTGAAACTCGAAATTGTTTTGTAAATTTAATTGAACGGTAAGTTGCCACCATTAAGATCTGCCGTGTATGCCGTTGAATCATCGTCCCTCATAAATAAATGGATGTTTCTATTTTTTTAATAATGAACGTGATTCACTAAAGGGACAAAAATAGAACCTTCACACCATGGACCGCGCGCGATCTTTCCTTCTTCTTTCTTGACCTTTCCTCACCCCCTTTACATAAACACATTTTCACTTACATGCCCTAAACTACCATACTTATCGAGAGACCGCTCGGGAGCTTTAAGCGTGTCCCTGTTGGGGCGGTGCCCCGCTAGTGGGGGATACTTGGGTGAGGGAAAACTGCTCGCTGATGTGCGGGTCGCCGCCGGATCTCGCCATTCAGCTGGTACTAATCACCCATGCCTTCCACGATACAACATGCACTCCACTTACGGAAATAATGACCTTGGCAGTTGACGTGCCCGGGAAAATTAATCAATCAGCACTTCTCTACTTCATTTTATTTTCTCACATTTCGCATTATGTTTCAAATGCATATTGACTTCTTATTATGTAACATTGGTACAGAAGTTTTTAATATCATAATTTCAAATGTTCTGTTATGATGAAAAAAAAATTTTGGGAATTTATTTGGGATATTCTTAGCCAAATAGTACAAAAATTGTCGATCCTTTTCAAACTCAATAATAACCCAAACTCTTGGTCATTACTGCAGAAATCGTGTGAAAATCCTTATAGACAGGTAAAATGAAGTAATCTTATACAGTAAATTGTGCAAAAGTCTACTTTTTTGTGGAACATTACTTCTTTTATCCAATAACTTATGTGAATGCTCTAGATGTAGATGTGGCTTCAAGAATGTTTTCCTGAAGCAATGCAAAAAATTATTATTAACACCTATTGTAAAATATAGTATAGTCGAACAATTTCGGATATTATCAACTACTTGCATACGAGTTGTACACGCATACTTGCATACTACTTGTACGAGTTGTAAGTACCTTAATATATTAAATATATTCGTTGGTTGCATGTGGTTAAATCCAGATGTTATGAACAATCATTAGTCTATTTATTTTACGTTATAATCATACTTTGTTAAGAAGGTAACAAAAGGAAAAAGTATAAAAACTTTCTAAATTCTATGCAAGATTTAATATGTATTTTGTTTCGTAGACCAACACTATTAAAATTAAACTGGTTTTTGATCGACATTAACGTTGTCTTTCAGTGCGTTTACTGAGACGTTTCTTGCTACTAAACTTCTACGAGTATCAAAGTACAAAATGTTATTGTAATATAACATGAATATCAGTTATCAAATCAACAATGATGAATTACTTTATGTGTCAATTATGTACCTACATTTAACACAAATGACTATTTAACAGCTGTTTGTAATTCATATTCACATTATTCAATAGATACAATATCCTTTATCACTAGATCTCGGCTTTTAGGACAAGTGCCTATTTAGTTCCTTTAGAACGTTGTGGAAAATAATTGTAGATGTTTAGAAATCATGACTAAATAGATCTACTGAGAGCATTTAATAGTACTAAAAATGTCTTAAAAGGACGGTTGATGCCTATTGTGATGTTTTATTGCATAAAACTGCCTAAAACAAGTAATTTTGAAGAATTACCATATTTACAGTTACATTATACTCATTTTTACTTTCTTGCTTTACGAATGAACTTCGTAAGAAGCCATCGTGCCATCGTAAGATGCCATCGTGCCAAGAAAAACGGTGAATCTTTGAATTTGTTATACCAAAATGCAAATACTTTCCTGAATTCCGCAATACGCGAATATTCCCTAATCGACGAATACCCAATCGACTACGCACGGAAATCTCTCATCGAACACCACGAACATAAGTTCTGCAAGTATGTATAAAGAGAACGCTCACGCTAGTCTCCGATCAGCACGCATTTCTTAGGCAATTGCACCCTTTCCAAGTGCAGCTGTGCAGTTGACAGGTTGAGACACATCGCCGCGGCGCTTCGTCTATGCAACCCAGGCAAGAAAAAAATATAGGTCAAGCTTTTCCTCTACTATCAGAAAAGCGAATCTTACAAAATAAACCTAAGCCTTGAACTCTAAGAAAGTAGAAAGAGTCATTTCGAGTTTTCGTTGTGTGTGTTTGGGGGGAGCAGGTGGGTGGAGGATTAAAATTGAATCTTGATTGTATATTGTGCTATTTTAATTATTAAATGAAAAAATAATACTTTTGCAGTTATGCTCATAAATGTAAACATACTTGATTTTCCCGAATAATCAAAGTGCCTGAATTAATCATTTTGCGATCAGTTTTTGATGAAACATAACTTTTCGTGTCTAATGATTTTAATTGCCTCATTTAATAATTTTGCAAAGTATTTAAGTGCCTACAATATCACTTTTCATGCCTAATAGTGCTTAATTTCGTAATTTTGTTACCTATTTTAGGTATGTAAATCATCACTGTTTCGTGCCTAAAATTCCGAGGTCTACTTATCACTTACCTTAATTTACTTTCTTCTTGCAGCAGATATCACAGTTTTTGTACAGAAATTTAGGTTCTGACCTTGTGCGCATTGTGGGTTCCGACTGCCTCGTAGACTAGCTATCCTGTTCTCGTAACCTTCAACTGTACTTGGTGGCTTCTTTTTCAGCGCCATCCACTACTAGATCACGCGAATTGGAATAGACAACACTCTCACATAAGCCGCGTGCTGCAACTGACTTTTCTGATTTCAAATTATTAAGCGTATTTTTTGAAAAAGTTCTTAAATAAATGCCACACTGGGAAGGTGTTTTAATTCACTTATAGTTCACCAATATATTTTGACACCTGCTTCAATAACACAAGTCATCTGATTGCAAGTTCACATGTCAGTTGCACCATGTTCGTTGAAAATCATAGTTTTATGGTCAATTTTACGCCTCTCTTCACCTGCAACCTCAATACTGTACCTCCCGATCGTGGCCTATTCGCTTATGCCTCGCGAGTATTCCTTACTCCTCCTATACTCAAAACTGCCACTACGATAGTGATTTCCCTTCCTGACAACTTTTTCGCCCTCTCAGCCGCTGACGCGAGTGTTGATCGACATTAATCGTGCCTAAATTGTCGATTTTTTTCGTGAGTCGATGTACTCTGCGTGAGAGCGCAAAAGCGGACCATGATTGATACATTTGGGAGCAAAAGTAGTGTAGGTCAAATTTTGAAAGATTCTAGTTAGATGCACTGGTAGATGGTTTTAATATTGTTCCATCACGGGCTAAAATGGTGTGAGTCAAACTTCAATATTTCTTGGCTAGAGGCTAGCAGAATGCAGAAGTTGCCAACTAGTTGCTCATACCGCTGCATGCAATTCTGGTATTGGTCACAGGTGGGACAAAACAACAGCTTTCAGGGGCTCCCAAGAAATAGCTTCTTGTTTATCTGCATCCATCACAGAGGAAGCATCTCGAAAAAAAAAAGTTTTTAGTGACTATTTCACTCATGTCTGTCCGCGTCGTAAGTAGCCAATGGTAAGCCTGGATATATTCAACTTAAACCAATCCCAGATGTTTATCGCCATCAGCTTGTTTACCTTTTTTTTATCGCTGTAAAACCTTTGTTTACTTTTTTAAGATAACGATAGCAATTGTTTCACCTCCAAAACAGCTCTTGTGCATCGATATAATATTAAAATGTGTGGTTTTGGTAATGTTTAAAACTCTGAAATAGAATCTATTATTAAAGATCCAGTGCCGAAAAACAGCAAAAGGAACAGAAAAAGTGTGCAAAAGAAATTTCAAGAATTTTGTCAAGACAGAAAATACAAATGGACAGCACAAACTACAAATGAAGAAATTACACATGTTTAGGCAATTATATACGAAGATTAGATTGTGAAGAGTACAAAGAATATGCTATCAAAACTATGTGGAATGTTACATCTAAAATTATTCAGGAAAATATTTGGTTGAACCAGGGTTTAGGGTGGCGCGGTTCATTTGGTTCCTTTTGTGAATCACTTACTCTCGTGAATCGCCCGCCACGGTTCACTTACGGTTCACTTCAGAGGTGGCGATAAATTAAAGTGAATTATCTTCGGGTTGATTAGCTTTGATGGGTCAAAGCATAAATATACAAGAAATGAGCAATTTCATGGTTGAACCAGGGTTTAGGGTGGCATGGTTCATTTGGTTCACTGATCCGGTTCACTAGGGAGGAATCGACTCAATGAACCGAATCCTTGTTTACTATTCGCGTGCAACATGGTAACGTAATAAATGTATTTAAAAACACATTCTATTTCACAAGCGTGTGCTACTTGAACATTCTTTACTACTTAAACCACACATTTTTTGTTATTAAAAAGAGCCACTCGTCTATTTAGCTAACTAAATGCTACTTATTAAATTTTTAAATGCTCTATAAGCCAAGGAATATAAATGGCAAAAGTATAACTCACGTATTCGTTGAAATTATTTTAATTTTTTTAAAAATTAAATCTTGTAAAAGACGTAACAATTCAATTTTAACAAACATGCGAACAAATAACAATAACAAATGGAGAACATCTTGTAATATCTGGAACAAAAAATATAATTTTAAAATTTTACAAATAAATAGTAACAACTCACTTCTTAATGCGATTTAAAATTAATTGATGGGTGTTAAATAACAATAAAAAACAGAAGAAAACTATGATGTTGACGCAATAAATATAATTATTTAAAATAAAACCTATTTTACAAACTCATACTACATAATCTTTTGTTATTGGGGGGCTATCGCTCCCCAAACCCCCCATTCTAACTCTTCAAAACGTGTCGAGACAGTAAATTTCATTATGTTAACACCATAAATAGAAATATTTCAAATAAATTATATTTCACTAACACATGCTACTTTTAACCTTTTGTTATTGGGGGAGTATCGCCCCCCAAACCCCCCATTTTAATACTAATAAACCAACTCGTCTGTTTTTAAAACAAATTCTACTTGATATGTTAAAGAAAGCAATATTTTAAAAGAAAAAAAATCCACTCACATATTCGTTGAAATTATACAATTTTAATAGTATTACCACTACTATAGTAATACTGAAAATTAGTGTAGTGTCTCTGCACGAATTACACCCTTATAACTCGAAAAAACGTCAAGCTTGTTTCTGAAAAATACGTACTTTTTACGAAGTGAAGCTTAAAAAATTAATAAGAAATAAAACAAATTAATGTTAAGCTAATAAAATAAATATTTAAAATCAATTATTTCACGAACACATGCTACTTACATGTTTATTATCACCTTTCAAATCCTCCATTTTAATACTAAAAAACAACTCGTCTATTTTTAAAGCAAATACTACATAATATGTTAAAGAAATCAGTAAATAAATCCTGCATTTACACCTTCCATCACGGTAGACACACAAAATCTATTAAAAGATGTCTTGAAATTCGAAAAAAACACGACCACACATGCTTCGCGTAATTGAATTGCATTCAAAAGTAAATAATTTTGTTGTTATAGAAACAACTGAATATGATACTACGAGAAAGCTTTTTAAAGTCTAAAACCATTTCTATACTAATATTTGAGTTCAAGCAGCAAGCAAAGGAGCATAGAAACAAGTTTTATTTTTTAAAAAAGTGTTGTGAAGTGTAATTTTCAATGTGAAGTGATATGTGAAAAGTGTCGTGATGAAGAAGAAATTGTTCGTAAATTTAAAATATATATCTTCATATGGCTTTGACGCATGGTCATTTCGTGTATATTTATGCTTTGACCCGTCAAAGCGAGTCAATGCCAACATAATTTTTCGCCAGCTCTGAAGCGAACCGTAAGTGAACCGTAGCGGGTGATTCACGAGAGTAAATGAATCACAAAAGGAACCAAAGGAACCATGCCACCCTAAACCCTGGTTCAACCAATTTCATATTTTACGAAAATTTCTTCTTCATCACGACACTTTTAAAACAACTTCACTTCACATTGAAAATTACACTTCACTACACTTGTTTTTGTTGAATTAAACTTGTTTCTAAACTGATTTCATTGCTGTTTGAACTCAAATATTAGTACAGACATGTTTTTAGATTTTAAAAAGCCTTCTAGTAATGTCACTTTCAGTTGTTCCCATAACAACAAATTTATTTACTGGCACTATTTAATGCGATTAGTGCGATTAGAAAAGTGGTATTTCGTGTTTTTTCGTATTTCAAGACATCCTTTAATAGATTTTGTGTGTCTACCGTGATGGAAGATGTAAATGCAGGATTTATTTATGATTAACATATTATGTAGTATTTGCTTTAAAAAGTAGACGAGTTTGTTTTTAGTATTGAAATGGAGGATTTGAGAGGTGATAGTCTCCCAATAATAAACGTGTAAGTAGTATGTGTTTGTGAAATAGAATTGATTTTAAATATTTGTATTTATTTTATTAGCTTAACAAGTTATTTTTTATTACTAATTTTTTCAGTTCGTAAAAAGTAGGTTTTTTTTCAGAAACAAGCTTGACGTTTTTTTCGTGTTATGAGGGTGTAATTCGTGCCGAGACACTACACTAATTTTCAAAATTACAATGGTAGTGGTAATACTATTAAAATTGTATAATTTCAACGACTGTGTGAGTGGATTTTTTCTTTTAAAATTCCGTTTTCTTTAACATATTAAGTAGAATTGGTTTAAAAAACAAACGAGTTGGTTTATTCGTATTAAAATGGGGGGTTTGGGGGGGCGATATCCCCCCAATAACAAAAGTTTAAGTAGTATGAGTTTGTGAAATAGAATTTATTTTAAATGTGAATTTATTTTTACAGCAATTGTGATGTTAAAAAATCTTTTTCAACGTTAATTTTTTTTGTTTAAATTTATGAGTTCCTGTTTATATTAATTTTTTTTCATCGTTCAATTGCATTCAAAAGTGAGTTATTAGTATTTACTTCCTATTGGCTTTTATAAATTTTAGTTTGTATTCTTTTTAAAAGTATGTTTTTCTGTTATAGAAATTACGCTGTTTCAACAAATTTTTCTTCGCTTTTATTCAATTTCCTTCGTTATTTATCTTTCATTCTATTTAATAGTGAGTTATTAATAGTATTTGATATTGGTTTTATTTTATATTGTATTATTTTTAAAAATCCTTTTTTTTGTTTCAGGTTCTTAAAATTCTACGTTTATATTATTATTATTGTTGTTGTTTTTATATTTTTGTTTCATAACTTAAAATAAATGTATAAAAATTCCAACAAATACGTGAGTTATACTTTTCCCATTTATATTCTGTGGCTTATAGAGCAATGTAATAAGTAGCATTTGCTTAACTAAATAGACGAGTGGCATAAGTAACACAAAATGAGTGGCTTAAGTAGTAAAGAATGTTCAAGTAGCGCGCGCTTCTTAAATAGAATGTGTTTTCAAAGACATTTATTACGTTACCATGTTCAACGCGAATAGTAAACAAGAATTCGGTTCACTGAGTCGATTCCTCCGTAGTGAACTGGATCAGTGAACCAAAGGAACCGCGCCACCCTAAACCCTGGTCTTACCAAATATTTTAATGAGTACACACGTGTGTTCAATCCATTCGAAATTGACGAATTCCGCTGCTAATTCATCTTGTACATCTTCCATTTCAAATACTTCTATGGAAGACCAAGACTTGGAAACCAACTTCCTACAAATTTAATGATTGTGCTTTTAATAAATGTTCTTGTCCGTAGCCTTGTTATAATTGTTTTCCGAAAGTTTTATTACCATAAAATTGAAACATATTTGAAATCATTTTCTGCATTAAACTGTTATTCAAATGTTACTTGATTATAAGTTATTCCAGGAGGCAGTGAAAAGTCGGAGCTGAATGAAAGGCTTTCATTTTTCGGTTATAATTTTGAGTAATATTTCCCTTTTTCGTAATTCCTGTGATTTAAATTATCCTTTCAAATCATATAATGTGTTTATTCGTGAAATAGTCACACTAAATATCACGAGAAGTGCACAGGTCAAAATTGCAACTTCAAAATTGCTCTCACTTGGTAGAAAATCGTGACAAAGCCATATTTTTCCATCACATTACTATCGCAGACTAAAATTGTGCGAGTCAATAATTTGAATGTAAATCATATTTTTCGGAAACGGTATGTGTAAATATGGTGAAAGTCAAGAAAATAATTAATTATTTAATAAGCCAATTTTCAGTCCAAAATATCTGTAGTAAGTTTAAAAAATGTCTCTTTAACACGTTCCTAACACTTTAGGTCATTTATTTTAAGCATTATAGTTTTACAGTGTTTTTCGTTTGCACATAATATTCCGATTTTTGTTAGTCCGAAGTATGTTTTTTGACATACACCATTTTTGCTCTCAACGGCTCTTTTTAATAGATATCATAATTATAATTTGTCAGAAATGACAGAAAAGAGGCTTATTGTAATAAATATTGTTAATATTTAATAATATTGCATTAAAAGTTAAATTTTTGTGTGTTATAGAGATCACATTAAAAAACATTTTTTTTGAAGTTTCCTAACCTGAATTCAAACTGATAGCTGAATTTCAGTATTCATGCCACGTGTTTAAACCATTATTTGGGATATTCCTAATGAGCTTTTTATTTAGTAAAAAAATTGCAGTATTTTAAATCACAAATGACCATCAGTTCCGATTCCGATTAAAAATTGTTAAAATTAAAAAGAAATTATCAAAGGATATATTTTTGTTTGATAGATCGCTTGCACAGATCGCTTGCAGATCGCTGGCTCGGGTCAAGACGGGTTCTGCATTTCCGTTGGCTTTCTGCCTCTTGGGTGTGTGGGCTACGTGCAAAAGGCCATTAACGGTTTCTAGCGACCAGTTACTTTACGTTTAGGAAAGAAATTTAATGATATACTGTTGAATAGCATTGTCTGAAGGGTGTATTATCGCTACCAGAAGATGCTGGGTGCCAAATTGCACAAATTCGAAACGGTAATTAGCCATCGAAGCGCGCCATTTTGGTTTTCTTTGGAGCGAGAAAAAAGTGAGTCGTATCACGTTTTTATGCATGAAGTTTGTTGATTAATGCTGATATTTTTTACTAGCATTTTTTAAAATAAGTCTGTAAAACTAATATATTCGTTTTAGATGCAGAGAATGGCTAAAATGTATTCAGCACCAGCTCTAGCCAAATGCTCGTAGAAGCATAAGTCAATATGCAAAGAGCATTTTCTGGAACAGCATGTAACTGCGAATCAGAGACCATTGATAATGCTGATCCAATAAAATTTTTCGGAATCACGAAATCCCCTTTGCGAGAAACCTGTACAGTAGGATGAAGTAAATTCTCCATTTTCTTCGATGTGCATTCAGATATTTCAATAGTGCGTCGTAAAGTGATTTTCTAATTTTTATTTTGAATTTCAGATACCAGTATTCGAATTTGCACCACAAATTTCAGATGTTGGTAGGTAAGAGTTATTTTCGGTAGTAATAAGAATTTATTTGTTCAGAGAACAGTTAGTGGCAATATTCATTGCAAACAAATATTAAATAATTTGAATGAAGTTTATCTCACCAGAAGTTCTTTCTTTGCAGAGCCTTCTGTAGAAGTGTCACACTGTACTCTTTGTCTGTCTGGAGTAATTATGCCCTATACATTTGGTGACAGTATTTGTGGTAAGTGTTTTCCTTGTAGGCGCATTTAAATAATTAAATTCTAAATTGTGGAATTTCTTGTTTATAATTATGTTCAATTTCAGATCCTTTGAACCAGTTGCGGTGACACCAACTGCAATGTCTGTAACTGGTAAAACCTTTTTAAATACAATTAATCTGTATCTGTAATAGAATTAATCTATATAGCACAGTTTAACTTTTCATTTTTTTACATTTGTATACTGCGGTTTTCTTAACTGAGCTCCTGACAGGAATCAGCTTTTGACAGTTTCATCCAATTGGAAGCTTTAACGTTACCATAGTAGCATCACTTTGGAGACTACATGCTCCCGATTGGATTGCAGCGAAACTGCTGATTCCTGTCAGGGGCACAGTTAAATTCGCAGTGTAGTTCATCTCTCCCTGTTGGCAGTAGAGCTTCAAACAGGGCAGATTTGTTTGAGGTAGCAAATGAGCATACAATGTTGTATTTTTGGATATTAATTTTTATTACACAATAGTAGTTAGTTTGAAGGGAGAGTTTCTACCAACATTTTTTTTAATTTTCAGATCCTTTTGCACAGGCAGTTGATCATACTGAGAAAGGTAAGTTTTTTGTATGGGTGTGAAATGCAAATAGAAGCATGCTATTGAAACCATAGTGTATTGGTAACAATTTATTCTTGATTGTTACAGGTACTACTGTCTTTCAGCATGCTGCTACACCAAGTGGCAGATGCATTTGCTAGCCTTGTTTTTGCCCTTACTTTACTATTAGGGGATATTCATTACATTGGTAATGCAGGCAGACTGGTATGAAAAAATGTGAAAAGTTATTGCTGATAATCTGAATTTTTGCAGTTAAAAAATGGAAATGATTCATAAGAGTGAAAATAATGTTGATCTATTATTTTTAATGTTAAAAGTATACCCCAATAATGTAAATTAACGTGAAGTGATCATTTTGTTTTTAAAAGTTTCTTTGAGAAGTCAGAGCTCAAGAGAGAAAATTTTAAAGAATTATTGTTATGTGCTGTGAATGACTCTTAATTCTCAACAAAGTTTTTGCAGATACCTCTTCTAAGCTAACAGTTCGTAAAGGTATACATAAATAAAGAAGTATTAATTGCAGTGTGTACTTTGTCATTCAATTCAGGTCTATTGTATAAACTATTTTTCCCACATGTTTTTGGAAAGTTCTAACTAAATTGAACTTGATTTCAGGATTAAATTAATTCTGTAAAATATGGTCATCTTCACAAATTTGGAATACTTATTTTACTACGACACTTTATTTGGTAATTATGAAAACAAAAGTTTTTACTGCCTGTTTCAGAGCAAAGATGTGGTAATGTTTTCATTTGTTTCTTTTAAGGACTGTTAGTATTGTTAATGTATAGTGCTCTGTAATAAACTAGTATTCACATTAATTTGGCATATCTCCGAGCAAGCATATTTGCAAAATTGCATGTTCGGGCTGGTGTATTGTGTTTATTGCCTTTTGTAATACTATTGAAATTATAAATTGTGTAATGTCAATATGCTCAATAAATACTAGATTATACTACTATAATTTGTCATTTTCCTTCCATAAAATCCTTACAACTATGTTTGTTGCTTTTGATAAGTTATGGTTAAAGGAATGGGGAGTGAAATTTTAAAACTCCCGCGTAACTGTTTTTTTTTAATTTTGCGGTTACTTCTACGCTATTGGCTGATCGTTTGCCCAATAGAAATCTAGACGTGCATATGGCGGCACCGGAAGTTGGGCAAATAAGGGTTCTCCGTTTAACATTGAGTGCCGTCTCTGACATATACTCTTTGGTGCCATTCGACGCGTCTCGGTCTCCTGGTGAGGAACTGATAATTTGTTTTCGGATCTAGCCAGAAGATGCAAAGAAATTTCCAAAAACATATTTTTGTGAGTATCAGCCCAGCGATCTTAACGAGTATGTTGGGAATTAAACCAACGTCATCTAAATAGATCTATGTAGATGGCGTCGATTAAACCCCAGAACCTAGAGGCATAATCGCTCAACGATTCTATGATTTTCTTTTACAAGGATCATAACATTGATTATTGTCATCTTTAAGTAAACAAGTGAAATACCAAGTGAATAGCGCTGCAGATTTTATTTAATTTTCAAACGTTTCATAGTATATTTTTTAAATACATTTTCAAAAAACCTATATACAGTATTACCTTGGAACTTATTAAATTTGAAGAACTTCCAGTGAATACGGAGAAAATAAAACTGTGAATAATGTTAGAGAATGAGTGAACGTTATGTTCAACCCTCGTTTACGTTCAAACGTGTGCAAACAAATGAAATGTACTAATGAATGTGACTAAAAACTTATTCTTATTAAACTTAACTAACCCCTTATTCACATAAACGTGCAAAACAGTGACCTTTTAATGGTACTAGGTTAATGTTAATAGGTTTGTCTACAAAACGATTAATAGAGCAATTGTAAAAGTAGATGTGTATACAAATTATACTTTAGAATAAATTTACAGGAATTAGTTTCTCGAGCTTTTTCAAAAATTAGGGAACAAAAATATGCAAATCTGGGGAAGATTCAAATCTAGTTGTAGAAGAATTTGCGTCAGAATTTTCGAAAATAATTGAGAATTATCATCTATTAGGTTTAGAAAATAACGCAGAAGAACAGCTTGCAGGTGATCTTTTGAGTGCATTTCTGTGGAAATTGGCAAAAAAGCGCAAAAAATGTAGTTGTACTAAATTCTAACTATTCGCATTATTCATACCTGCTAGTACACATTTTTCACATCGATTATAATTTTGTAATTGCAATATTACCTGTTCATATCCCTATGGATATTTGGGTGTTGGAAAGTTTTGGACGGGAGTATAACATTATCAGCTACTACGATTCATTGGTAAGTCAAATGCCAGATACTGCCAAAAACACATTTGGATAAAGCTAGGCATGACAGAAATTTTCAACACATGAAAATAATTTAAAATCAGTTTAGAGCGTCGGCGACGCCATATTCAAATATTTACTCTGTGTATACGTACGTATACGAGAAAGTAACTAGAAAACGGAAACCCAAAACGTGTATTTCCGTTGAAATCTCGAAATTGATTTTCCGCAGCATTACATTACTTTTTATGTACTACTAATACTTTGTATATACGTACGTATAAGACAAAGTAAAAATCAAAAATTCAAACTTGACAACATTCTGTCGAAAACTAAAGTGACCCTGTCAATTGAAAACAGTGCTGAGATAGAGGACTCAATAACTCAATGATGACTACAACAATCAACATTAAATATAAAAGTATATGGCAATCAGGAAAAAAAAATTCGCTACAACACTATATAAGGTGAAGATAAGTCCAATCACAGAATTTGTAATTCACTTTCAATAATAAAGAAAAACCGGCCCCGTGACCGAGATCGCTAGTGCAGTAGTGCAGTGGTGATCTCGGACCGCAGGGTTGCGGGTTTGAGTCCCGCCTCGGGCATGGGTGTATTTGTGTACGTTTATGTGTGTGCCGTCCTTTCACCAATCACTAACATCTCATCTTCCGTACCCACAGCGTTAACAACCTCGGGGGATAAAAATAGCATCTAGTGTAATGCTGATTGCCCCTGATGGATTGCATGCTCAGCATTCCTGCGTGGTCCAAAGCGGCCTGTTTGAGGGAAAAATGTTTCAAAAATATTTATAACTTTGTGGTAAAAATAGTGTATTATATTCTACAAATATTGAACATTACTCGAATAGTTTTAGTGCATTGAGAGAGTAGGGGATGCTGCACAACTAGTAACATCTCTGTTATTTTCTCTTCATTCTTGAAAATGAGGGGCTAAGGAGCTTATCAGCATAGGCAGAGTTAAAGCTAGGATCCTTTACGACTGTTCTGGAAATTTGGGTCATCTGTTTGCCAACCTGTAGCTCTTTCACCAAATCCATATATTAATCTCTGACTCTCATACTTCAAGATATTTTTTTTATAATAATACCTGGAAGAGAAGAGTATTACTGATAATGGACGTCAATGAATATTAAATTTGATTTGCTCCCAAGAATAAAGAATGAATTTAAAATTAAACCATAATTATGTAGAAGTAAAATTTCTATGAAATTAAGGTTTGTTACTGACCTCATTGCTCGACTTAACTTGTCAAAGTTCATACTTGGGTTCCCTTTAATATCTCCCCAAAGTTTGGCAACTTCTTTATTCTGAACAAATCTGAATGTACCTTTTTCATAATTTTCCCAACATATAAGACTTGGACAATATGTTGGATCCTTGAGGAGGCCTTGAATGAATTCCAAAACAGAACAAAATTTCTTTCCTGAAAAAGGAAGTGTTTTAACATGGTGGAAACATGAATAACGAAAACATGCAAATCACTAATCAGGTACACTTAATAACTCACTTCTGTTATTTTTAACTTGATGATCTATTTCATTTATTGCCAGTGGTGTTCTGCCTAGGAATAATGCATAAATATTTATAATTTAAAAATAATATTATAGATTATATCATTATTCTTAATTAGAAGAATATTAAAATTTATTTTTAATATAAAACACATGTTAATAACATCACATAAAAATTTGAAATTACCTTTTCTTTGAAATTGTTTATTTTTTGAATGTAGCTTTACAATTTTGAAAAGAAATTCTCCACTTTCTTTGTCCCTCTTTTGAAAATCATCTTTGGTCATGTTTAGCAACGTTTCTCCATTCACATCATGGAACAAACTTAAATCAATTTTTTCGTAGTCATAATTATGCTTAAGGGCTTCTTCACAGATCCATTCCCTTACTTCAGATGATGACCACTGTGTCATTGGTTTTGAACCTTCTCTTAGTTTCAGGAAATCTACAGCAAAATAAAGTTAATAAACCTGACTTCACATCACCATTACAAAACTATTATTTCAATACACACCATTCACAAGTTTTGTAGTCTTGCCTATAGCTGTTAGTGGTGGACCTTGAAGAGCTGTATTTGACATGTCTCGTGACAAACAGTGATTTACGGTATCAACACCATTCATAATTTTTGTCCCTTTTCTGTATTTATCAGCGATTTGAAAGTTACCTTAAAAAACAGAAAAAAGTAATATAAATTACACACTCAGTGCAGAACCAGTAGTAGGAAATTGCTCCCTTTCCGTTAAGACAAGGACAAACCTATTTGCGTATATTGCGGAGCAATTTGAAATAGGCTTTTTATAGCCTAGAATTTTTATATCTGCCAGATTGGAGGCAGAAAACACACAAACTCAAAGCTGGAAATAGATAAATCAAGATCATACGTCATGATTTACTAAAAAAGAGTAGATATATCCAAGATGATGTGGAAATAATGTAGATGAATCATCATTCCATTCGAATATATAAAGCATGAAAGGGACGCCCGGAAAAGATGGTAAAATGTTCCCCTCAATAAAATAACATATGAGTATTTACACTATTATTCTAACATAAAAATAATACTTTTCTAAGGTTTCTTAGCCCCCGTCCCACCACCCACACCTCTACAGTCCAAAACGTATTTTTTATTACAATTTTTTCTAACTCTATTTTATCTGACTGAAAAATAGTTTAGTTTAGTTAATTCCTTATTTTACGTGGCGAGACTCGGGCCATCAGGCCCGCTCTTCCGCCTGACCACGCAAATTTCTACTACGCTTCTTTCACCACCTAGCGGAGAAAGAAGGTATTATCTCGGGACGAAACAAGTGATTTGAATTTAGTTCAGAGGCGTCATTTAGGCTTGAGGATCTTTTACATGCAAGTAAATCTACTAACATGGGACAGCCGGCTTTACTTCCCCTCCGAAGAAAGGGGTACGAAGGATATTTCCGCCCTTAAAAATCGACGGCTTCGATCGGGTTTGAACCCGCGAACTTGGGTATGACAGTCCGGTACGCTAACCGTTACACCATCAAATACGCCAAATTCAAACACATTTTTTTTGAAAAAAACTTTTGTATTAAATGGTGACACAAATGATAAAAGTTGGCTGAGGTCAATTAGTACCCCTGCTATGAGATTCTGAGTGGAAATGTGTGCGTCAAACTACCAATCAATGACCATAATGAGCTATTTAATACCTTATTTTATGTGGCGAGACTCGGGCCATCAGAACTACTCATACCTGACCATGCAAATTTCGCTGTGCTCGTTTCACCATCTAGCGGAGAAAGAAGGTATCTTCTCAAACGACGAAACAGACTACTTGAATTTAGCTCAGATGCTTCTTTTAGGCTTGACATGAATTTTTTACATGAAGTAAATCTACTACATGGGACAGGTGGAATAACTTCACCTCCGAAGGAAAGCGTTCGAAGGATTTTTTCGACATTAAAAATCCACGGGTTTGAAAACGCAAACTTGGGTACAACAGCCCAAAAACTGTTATACCGCCGATCCCGCCTGTATCCTAACATCACTGGGCCAATCGCCCGGAACCCGAAACATCGCTCACGGAGCAGCTGTTTCTAAAAAGACTACAGTTTTTTCTCAAAATATATTTTAAAACTGTCTTGAGAATGTTGGAGGATAGAATTTGATAAACTTTTACTTTCTCGCTACGGAGTAGAGAGAAAATTATATAATGCTGCGCGAAAAAGAGCGAATTTTAGTCAGAAAAACCCTCATTACAGGGCCCTCATAACGAAAAGGTGGATAAATTCAGTTAGTAAATTTAGAAAAAAAAATCCCTAACACGTGGTGTAGCCAGAATCCATATTCTGTGGGTCCTTGATACCGAAAATAGAATGACGGTAAAACGTCCGTCCGTCCGACCGTCTGTCTGTCAAGAACGTTAGTGGCGGATTTTTTCCAAAATTGATATTCCATATTCGATATGGCTGATGTAGCAGCCCCTTGAATTTGAAATCGATATTTTAATTTTGGGAGGTTCTTTTTCATGAAAACCCTGAGGCATTTTCCAAAGTTTCAAAAAAATTGCTCCATCGTTTTTTATTAAATTTTGTTATTAGATCATGTGAAGAATACTTAAGAGAATAGTAAGAATGAAATATTGAAGACTTGTCATGCAAGCTATTGAGTGATAAAATTCAAACGTGACCCACGAGGCGCATACCTAAATACTCGTATATGTTTACCTGTCCTTTGAATTTCTTCTTTGATGACGTATTGCTTCACCATTTTAAAAAGGAAATGTCCACATTCTTTGGATATTTTTTCGAATTCATCAATGGTCATGTTCAGTAACATTTCCCCATTCACATCTCGGAAACATAATAAATCTATTTTTTCGTAGTCATAATTATGTTTAAGAGCTTCTTCACAAATCCATTCTCGTATTTCAGGCGGTGACCACATAGCCATTGGATTGGATGCTCTTCTAATTTTCATAAAATCTACGACAAACTAAATAAAGTAAATAGATGATACGGAATATCAGAAATTAATACCATTATTTTTATACATACCATTCATAAATTTTATGGTCTTTCCCTTAGGGGTCAAAGGTGGACTTTGAAAAGCCATGTTTGGCATGAACCATGAATAGCTTTGAGTTATAGCATCAAAGCTATACATTATTTTCAAATTGTAAAGTCTGAAAATTGAAAATTTCTTAAAAATAAAATCATAAAAAACCATTCAAATAATTGAAATTATATAATTTACAAATATGTTGTTAAAAGTATCGATTTGGTACAAGCCAAATTCTGAAATCTGAATCTTTTCAAGAACAAATTCTGAATGTTTTCAAGTCCGTCTGTCCATCTGTGAATAACACTAGCGCCTAACACTAGCGCGTAGGATTTTTTCCAAATTGAAGAAACCCCTTTCCATCGAGTTGAAGGGTTTGAGATTTTAAAAAAAATTCTTTAAAATTTGCGAGTACTTTACCTGAAGTCCCCTAGACGTTTTCAAAATTTTCTCAAAAACGGATCCAAGTTTTTCTTAATTTCTTGTAAAAATAGAGTAAAACACACTTATAACTGTGGAATAGGCCCAATTTTGACGGTTTATTCTCAATTTTTGAAAATTGCAAAATTTTGAATTTTTCTCGGCATCTTCCCGCCACTACAAAATTAAAGATTGAAATTTTTCCTTCAAATAAAATTTGTTCTCAATAGTAAGTTCTTTTATTAAGGACAAGTACTTTTTTGAAAATTTTTGTAATTTTCGCCCAATATTGCATGCAATGCAATGTGCGTGCAATTTGTGCAATTTTTAAAAAAATTACAAAAACAAGATTTTCTCAAAAACAGATACAAATTTTTTCTTTAAAATTTTGTAAGGATAGTGCCTAACGTGCTCTATGAGAGACATAGACGCCATATTGCTATATTCTTTTGTACTTTCAAAAATTGCAAAATTGTACTTTTTTATTTGTCTCTCACGTCGTTAATATTAGTATTAGCGGCGATTTGTTCACATTAATATATTAATGAGTGCATTTGCTTTAAATAATATCAAGTGAAGCCTCTCGAAAACTCTATCGTTTTCTGTGAAAAGTAGCTCAAACTTCCGCAATTATAGAAACGCTGAACCTCATTTTTTCATAAATAGCTCCAAATTTTGTCTTCAAACATTAGGGACAGATAGTGCTAATTGCACTCTTTAATACGGCGTAAAGTTCAACTTGTATTTTTTTAAAAAATTACACAAATGTATTTTTTTAAAAGAACTCTCACACAGTTATTATGCACATTTCTAGCAATTTGTAAACACTATTGTATTTATGAGTTAATGTGATTCAAATGATTTTAATGAAGTTTTTTGAAAACTCTAATGTTTTCTGTCAAAAAGAGCTTGAAATTTCGAATTTTCAGTAACGCTTAAACGCTAAATTTAATTTGGGTGGCGATAGATGGCAGCCAACAGGAGTATGTGTCAGATCCGAATAGGTAGCCGAGATCAAAGGAAGTAGAAAACTAATAGGGGAAAGTCTGTGTCGTTCTCTGTGTCGTAGATTTCCGATGATTTCAAAATTACGCCGAAAGGCTGAAAGAGCATTCATTAAACTACAGGGAAAATTAAATTTAAGTTTAGTAAACGATGTATTTAGAAAAATATAAATTTAAAAAAAGCACAGTACTTCCTAAATCTACTCTCTATTTTCATGCACTTACCTCTTCTCTTGAATAAAATTGTTACGAATCTGAATGCAAAATGAGTGGTCCAGTTCACAATAAGATCGTTTTCTGTTTTGCTGTTTCTTGTCAAGTACATTACAAAAATCGTACTACGCGGGTTCTGATCACTGCAGTTTTCTGTGTTACAACACGGAGAAATTTTGCATGAACTTTAGTGTAGAAACATAATTATCAATCTGCATATTTCCTGTAGGTTTCACCCGCCAACAACTCCCACTAGAAAAACGTGTGTGTGGAATAAGAGACGAGACTACTCTGAGTTCAAGAGAGCGCAACAAGTTTGCAACAGTGTTCGCAATGTGTCACGATAACTCTTACTTTAATCGCGCGACCTTCAGGCGTGCGCTGAAAACCCACTTATGATTGGCTGGATGACGCCTCTGAAAAGTTTCCTGTTTTGGTAGCACGCCAGTGCAGGAGCTATGCGAATGAAGAATGCGTGTTTCCGAAAATCCCTTTAAGTGTTGATCCCTGAAATAATGAAGACATGGATTTTAAAGTACTTACTCTCATTAAATATCTTTCTTTCACAAACCTAAGCAATTAATCTTTCAAGACATTTACATGGTCCGAGAAACAGGGAATTTTTGTAGATCGAAAGGTCACTTTCTTTTTCTGTGTTTTCCAAAACTTCCTTAGTCCTTACTTTTTCTGAGTCACTTGCAATATTTCCTTTAAACTTTATTTTTACTCACTTTAAAGAGACCAACTATAAGCGCACAATGAATTTTCATTTCACATACAGTAAAGAACTTACATATATTGCCTGAAAGTAAAAACTGTCGTGGCAAAAACAGGGACACGAGCTGAAATTAACTATTGATGCTTCAACAAACAGCTCACTTTCTCGTAAAATTGGTACACACAATTAGGTGACAATTGTCGTCTTACTTTTAACTATCAGGGACTTCAACTTTCACTTGAAAATCTCCTAAACAGACGAAGAGCACAAAATGCCTTATTTTTCAAAATTTTAAATGCAAATAGCTCTATGGCAACGAATTTCACTGTGTTCGTATATATTTAGTGTGTTCACGGACATTAACACATGAAAGATTTCCGATGTGTATTTAAATCGTAAATAAAATGTATATGTTAATATTTAATAATAAAACACACCAGCGGTAAGACTTCGAGTTCGGCCTGTTGCCAGCGCAGTGTTGTCATAACAACAATGAACGCTGAGTTCCTTTGGCATCATTATTTCGTAGCAATGCTGAGAGCACTGACAAGAAATTTCAAAAATACTGAAAAATATAATAATAATATTAACAATAATATTGAGAATAATATTAACATTAATAATAACAATAATAGTAATAATACGACATTCCTCGAAGCAGTTCATTTTGCTACGAATTACACGCTATTCTTTTTACATTTAAGCAATGATAAATGTTTCACTCGTTTTCACAATAACAAGATTGTCCCAAAAATCAACAAAACTATTCAATTTCTAAAAAATGTATGTATAAAGATCTAATATTGAGGAATTGTTTGAACTGAGAAAAAACTCTCCAGCGCTTATTGAAGGCGTTAGACAGAATATTTATAATTTATATGATTAAAGTAAAAATGTAGTGCGCCAGAAAAGTTCCTCCGCGATGGCACCTTGACGATAAGGGTGTTTACAATATAAATTATGTTAGAAGCACGAGCTCCAGCTTGAAAACGCAAATTGCGTACTTACCACAATCATAATAGATGCTGAAGTGTTATTCCCTTCACTTGTTTCTCATTGAGCTAGTTGCTACCAATATAAATGTAGTTTTTAATAGGAAGCCCTGATTCTGCTCAGTGTACAGAGACATTCCTGGTGCACTGAACAAGGAAACTTCTCATGTTTTCAAAAAATTGTACATACCTTATAAAACAATCCTGTAGTTTTGAGATTTTAAACTTTTGCAATTTTTGCAAAAACAGAGTTCACCAAAATTTTATAAAAATATTGTACTCTTTTCGAGAAAGAAAATATTTTAAAATATTTGGAACCCTTTTTTAAAGAAAATGTTGTTTTCTAAGTTGCGTATATTTCAAGGAAAATTGCACAAAAATTATTCTATTTTCGAAAAATTTTGAATTCATTTAAATACTTTTAATTGAACCGAAGATTTTACAATGTAGAAATTATCTATCTTCATTATAGTGTTCCCAGAAAGTTGCCAAAAACATTTTGAACTTTTGCACGTTTTCAAATTCAGAATGTTCAACCGTAACTGGTCTTGAGCCATATACAATTAAGCTGTATTAAGAACCTACAAAACGTAGTTTATGACAATTCAGTGTTAGATGAAGTAATTTACTACACATTGGGACAAAAATTATCCTCTTTGTCGGTTACAGGAACCACAAAAGAGATTTTGTCGAAAAAGCGCTGTCTGCCGCTCCATTAAAATACATTTTCAATACTACGTAAGTAGTATTTACGTACGTAGTATACAAGAAAGGAAAGTAGTGGGGCTACAACAATACATATATTCTTATATAAATATTAAATTTTGCAAATTTCGATAATTTAGAGATATTGATGAAAAAACCTGCGCCATTTCTTCAGTGTCCTATAATCTACCGGAAGAAAAAAATTAAAGAAGAAAATTTGGAGCCGATTTTGAGAAACTATTTTATTTTCTCATATAGGTATGTATATACAGAGTAATATATAGACAAAGTTTTGTAATGCTGCGAAAAATCGATTTCGAGATTTCAATGGCGTAGGAGTCTCCTGTACGAACATTGCTTTTTTTAAAACGTCCGTCCGTTAATTTGTCCTTCCAACTTTCCGTCCATTGGTGAACACTAGCGTCTAAATTATTCTTAAGATTTTTTTCCAAAATGAATATTCCCATGTATTCAATCTGTCACCGACTGACTCGATGTACTGCGAATTTGAAAAAAAACTTATAATTTTGGGGGTACTTTACATAAAGCCTGTGGAACGAAGCATAGGTATGATTTTCACTGTTAACTCTGAATTTTCTAAAATTTCAAAAGCTTGAAATTATTTCGGCGTCTTTCCACAACCATTGTTACTTTCGGAAAATAAACATTGGACACTAAATTCAACAACAATTTATTGAATCTTTTTCTACATATGTTGGCAGCCATTTCCCATGCAGCGAGTCGCCTCTCCTCCCAGCTCTCTCGTGAGCTAGGGCCGAGCACGGCACCATCTGTGCCCGTCCCTGGGTCCAGTGCTGTCTCGTTACGGCGCCCGACGAATGCGCGGCGGTCACCACAAGCCACGTGTTGCCAGCGTCCCAACACGTCCCACGTGTTGCCTCGTACTTCCAGCGTCCCTGCGCCCTGGACGCTTCTGGGCAGCCCGTCTTCCCCCGACGTCGCCGTGAGCTGGCGACTGACGTACTGACTGACGGACCGACGCCCTGACTGGCCTTTGACCGACCATTGACTGACTGACTCTCTGACTGTAGACCGAACGGCGGATTGACTCTCGGGCTGGTGCCCACACCCCTTTAAGTAGGGGAGGCGAGACTCAAGGCTCTCCGTTTTGCTGGGCTGCGCTTCCCGGCGCAAGGCTTATTACTGCGCCCGCACCAGCTTCAAAATGCTGACCTTAGCAATCACAATATTGAATACAGATTTTCGTATTTTCAAATAAAATTTGTTTCCCATAATGAGTTCTGTAATTATTATCATCTACATTGTTTTTAAAGCTTCAGTAGTTTTCGCGAGTGAAATATTGGCAATATTAAGGGATAATCTTGAGTAAACTACGGGCATATTTGCTCAAAATACCGTCAACATTTCATCCGTATGTTGAAGACTTCCTGTTACACAAACAGATATTGTTATATTTCAGACAAATGGCTAAGTTGACATTTCTTATTACTGAGAAAGGTTGAGTTCTTTTTTCTGACTACTCACAGGTAATGGTAAGGTTACAGCTATAAGCCGTGTTTCCGTTTTCTCGACTCTCGCACACAATTCAGGAGTCGCTTTCGGAGCACTTGGTCCCTCCCATTATACTTTCGTCTCACCGTAGCCGTCGTTTATCGATCGAAGCGCTCGGAACGATGAGCCGCAATCGATAGGTTTGCGCCGTGCGCGAAACTCAAAAAGTGTGTAATTTTTTTGGTGTCATGACTTGAGCTACAATGCGAAATGCCGTATTATGAATTAAAGAGCTATTACCTACTTTTATTATTAACTTGTAAATGATTACGTTCGGTGAAGCTAGTAAAATTACTAGAGCTGCAAAATGCAGATTTCCATATTCTGCTTAGTGAACAAAGGTCATCTCGTAAAGGCATATATACAAGTACATACGTATATACACACACCCACATTGAACTTCTGCTGTTTACAATAAAGTTAATATAACGCAAAGAGCAATCACAGAACATGAAAATGGCTTAGCAAGTCTAGGAGGAGGTATTTGAGTTTGCACGGCATAGTTTCTGCACGTGCTGCTGGCGCAAGTTTTGTTGATACACGAGCTCCCTAGTCCTTGGCCAGCGCTCATTAGCAGCGCCTTTGAGATATTAGATTCGATTAGAAACGGTACGTGCCAATTACAATGCTTCCAACTACCACTTTATGCTTTCAAAACAATCGAAGCATTTCTCATGGCACGCGTTGGCGTGTCAAGTACATGCCAACACTTGGTTCACCCTTTTAAATTGAGACGCAGCCAAAGCCCTCCTCTTTGATTTTGAGTATTTGATTCTGCCCGATTTTGGGATTGTCTACACATTCCACCCGAAAGGGTCCCCCCCGATAAGATGGTAAAAAGTTCCCCTCAACCAAATTACATATGAGTGGTTACACTATAATTCTAACATAAAAATAATATTTTTGAAAGGTTTCTTAGCCTCCGTCCTACCACCCACACCCCTATACAGCCAAAAACGTGTTTTTTTAATTTCAATTTTTTTCGACAACTGAACACTATTTTATCAGACTGAAAAAAATATGATAAATAAGAACACAACTTGGACTATCAGAAAAATATTTTTCAATATTTTCTCAGGCCCAAATTCGAACACAAAAAATATTTTTGAAAAAAAATATCAAGAAATATTTTTTACTGTGTCTTAGAAGCCTGGAACAGGCTCGAAAAAAATGTCAAAGGTTCCTCTTTATACACAAATTATTGTGTATTTTTTTTCAGATTTTTCCGATTACTGGGCTGTAGTTAAAAAAATAAAAACCATTTTCCCGCCTTTAAAACACCTGGACTTTTAATATACTTTGAAACTGACTGCAACGGTTCTCTGCATTTATTTTAGTGTTTATTATACATTTGTATACATTGCTGTATCACCCAATAAAGTTTTGATTTGGAATATATAATAATCATAGCGTGACAACTGCTATGATTATTAGCCCCGTCAGTGTAGTTCATGTTTTATCACGCGAGATGGCGGTGGTCCTCCCCCGCTGAATTGCGAGATCCAGCGCCAAGCTTCACGTTGGCTTGCGGGTTTTTTCCAACCAGGTATCTCCTTCCAGCGAGACATCGCCCCATCAAGCTCCTGACTGGTTTCCCGACATGTATGGTAGTGTGGTGGATGTAAGAGTAAGTGTGCGTAAATAAGGGGTAAATAAGATAAGGAAGAGGAAAGATATATCGCCTTTTCGTTACGTGACCTCGGCACCCAGAGAGCGTTTGAGGCCGCGAGATAATTCTTATTCTCAATCCATCCGTGCGGAAGTGTACCCGCTTCGCTACGCCACCGACTTCCGACCAACCCAGTCTTGGGACTCGGGCTGTGAGCGACCTCGTTCCAAACTAAGAGTGATCACAAAATATTTTCATACAATACACTTACGTTATTTTACAACACTTTGCCAGATGACATTGAACGATTTAAAAAAATTTTAAACCGAAGTCAAACTTTTTCTACTGCATAACTGTTTCTATACAGAAACTATACCGAACATGAAAAATGAAAGTAATATTAATTTTAACAATGATATTTAATGTATTACTTACCATTTGGACTGTTAAATTCTAAACAACCTGTACCGAGCATTGTACCTCAGCTTCTGTGTCAATAACCCCCATTGCGATCACGTTTTTTCCCGATCCTTTGACCAGATGCTGAGATGGCCCCTTGTTATGCTCCTGTGCATAAATGTAACTTCATTATTTGTGATTGTCTTCTAGAATTGAGTGGGAAATATAGTTATTCAAATTATCGTTCTCCATGTTGTCGCGGCAGGAAGTACTTTTCTTTCATGGAGGACATGAGAATAAGAGCCCACCAAATCTATAGCTGATTTACACTTGAAAATAGGTTTTATTATATCAGAGCAAAATGTTGTTAACAATTCGTGCCAAAAACGCGCATTTATTTCTGTATTCAGAATTCAACTAGTATTGAGACTGGTAAAAATACCTATAAGGTATTTTACATCAAATAAAAAATAATGACGTAAGATAATAGGCAGAAAGGGAAAATAAGAAGTAAAATAAACAGAAATGAGACATTGGCAACGTAAGGTGTCAGTAAACAGCAAGAAAGACGAGTTCGAGCAGATATTAAAATATTAAAAAAATAATTTTTGATAAATTATCTATAATGAAAGCGACATTGTTAGTATAGAGTTGAGAATCCCGATATCTCATTTACAGTGGATAAATTAGCATCAAACCCAGGCAGTAACAATCAGAAGATATGAACAACAGAAACAAGCTGGGTTGATAGATGAAAATTTTTGCGTCAGCATTGATCTGGATCTAGTAGAGGTAGGTCGTGTGACCGCGACTGGCAGGAGAAGTTCTTTGATAAAGTTTTAAGTTAGGATATGTCGTGATCTGATAGACTGTATTAAGTTAATTAAGATCTGATAGATCTGTATTAAGTAACAGTAAAAACGGAATGTGATTGTCGATGCGAAATCTGAGTCGCGAACGCCTATAACAAATAGAAATAAGTCGCGGACGGTGGCAAAACGTATGCTGGTACGAACTTCGTGTAAAGTTCAAGAAATGGTAGGACGACGCTTAATGGACAAATGATTCTTCTCATCGCCAAAAGAGCAGTGCTTCCTCAGCTACAGGAATGTTTAGTAATTAAATAGAAAGAGATTTTGCAGTAATAAATGCTCAAGGTCAAGAATGTGTAAGTTATATTAAGAGAGAAAGATTATGAAAATTAATTCTCATAAAGTTTCGATTGCCACCATCATTCATTTGGTAAGATGAAATAAATTTAAATAAGAACAAAGTTTGTTAAAATTTGAATAAGAAAAAAAAGGTGAAATAATTTAAATAAATAACAGCCGACACTTTATGTCGTAATGTAATTCAGTAAACAAGGTGTTAAAATTTCCAAAATTAGTTAACCAGAAAAATTAGTAAATTACTAACGTAAATAGAGGTATTCACAAGCCGAATTCGCATTCGAGCGGTATATTCTCAGCTTACAAAAAAGAAACAGACGGGCCCTAAGATTGTATGTATAAAAACGCCGAATTATAGGAACAATAGCGAGGTAGACAACCCAATGAAATATTAAAGAGTGAGAATAAATTATGAAATGGACCCTGTCACAGTATGTGGCTTAGGGTAAGGATAGCAGAATTATGAAACGTGCCCAAAATTCACTTTTCCACGTAGCAGGTCACATACGATTTTGAAGTGTTTTGGATATAAAATAAATAAATACATAGATAAAAGTGCCGCCAAACCCGTTCTTTAGTGCGATTTTTGTAACTTTGTCCCTCAAGGCCTGTCTTCACGATGGAATATGTCGCGGTATTTCGCGTCTTTCTCAGTCGTACCGCTAGATATCGCATACTCGCGACCGTATCAAGCAGTATTTTCAATGATATCTAGCGGCACGTGCTAGAAATACGCGAAATGCCGTATGATACTCCATCGTGGCCATAGGGGCTTGAGGGGCATAGTTATAAAAATCGCACTATAGGTTGCATCACCGCGCGAAAGCCTAGAAGTAAGCAGAGCTGCGGAAGCACGAATAATATGTGGAGACAGAAGCCCTCACTGAACTCAGGGAGTGCCGATGAATAACCAGTATTCTCGTGCGGAGTTGGATTAGTCTTCACGCAATTCCCTCCGCACCATTCTGCCATTGGAAAAAAGACAATGCGACATGTGACCACTGGGCCTGTGGGTGTAAACGCAATGGACTGCTAACCTCCCGAGGGCGTCAATGAACAACAGACCGCCGACATCATAGCCGCCCCAGGAGACACCAACCGGGTAGGTACAAGAGCACCGAGCAGTTGACAAAAGGATTACGCCGGAGGCCGCAGCGTTTCCAACAAAGACTACAATGACTTGTAAAATGGCTGCCTCTACCGAGCAGATTACCTCGTTTTCAACGTAGATGGAATTTCGGTTTTAAGGAGAGCCTTAGCAATATTTGTATCTGTATTTACGTATGTCAGGGGTGTAGCGTCCATAGCCGTGCTAGAAGCGCCGCTTCCCTTACAAATTTCCCTTAAGAATCTCCATCACAAATTTTTACTTTTTAAATGTATTAGTCCGCTTATCAAACTCGATGAAATGTTGAAATTTCTTTAGTTTTTACTGTGCCGGTCTTACATGGTTCTTAGTTTTTCTCACACTTCTTCGTATTTCCGTTGCCCTGAAGATTGTCAGAGGGTTATAGTTCGAATAGGGCGGACGGCGCGTGAAATATTGTGCACCCTGTGCAAAGCTACAAGATGAGTAGCCCTTAGAAGCACTCCCTGTTAGCAGATTTTTCCCGGCGCTTCCAATAAACTGTAACTTTCGCCCAGCTGGGCGCTCTTTGTGGAATCTTCCCGCCTGTTATGGGAGTCACGTGGTGCAGCAGTGTGTTATGGGGGCGCGAGTATGAATTTCGCGCGTCCCACTTAAAAAAATTAATAAATTTGATTTTCCCGCTATCTGCCCTTGGCGTGTCTGCGCTTCCCGCGTGGGAGGTGGAGCTGACGGCGCGGCTACCGCCTCCTCCCTCCGCTGGCTCAAGAGGAACCCCGCTGCCGCCGCCACCACCGACGCCGCCGTCCCCCTCTCTGCCACCCCTCCGACCACCCGGAGAGAGTTCATTTTCGAAGTGGTTAGCGGGGCAAGGAGTGCTGGACTTGCGGCGCGGTGAACTGGGGAGTGCGTGCGTGCGGTCAGTGGACAGACTGGATGTGAACCCCGTTCCACGGATGTACAGATCACTGCGAGATAACCAACCAGGTATTTGTTTCGGCGATTCGAGTGCATTTAGACCCCCTACTAGATAGCTATGGCTAGAGACGACAATGTTATTAACATTGTAGTCTTTTTTTGTAACTTCACCAAATGTGATTAGATTAACCATTAATTTTTGCCTTGAAAGCTCTAGAATACTTTGTAATGCTTAAACTTGTTCAACCTTCATTTATTTATTGTATCAATCATGTAATCTTGCCTAGTAAGTGCGCTTGTCACTAAACATTCTATCACAACATTGTAAGAGTTTTGGAAATTGTTAAAAGTTTTGTTTTCTTGGACACTCCGTGGTTCAGATGAAGTAGTGTGTTTTGCTTGTCAAGGACTGTGATTGAAACGAGACTACTGAACTGTGAATAGGGAGTAGCCGAACATGAAAGCTTACACGTATCAGTGTTCATAGACAACTCATTTTCTTTTTTAATTTCGGAGATTCCTCCGTAACTGTTCGAACGTGTTTCTTGCGTAGGTTATTGTAGGCAAATGGAAGCGCTACGGATCGGCGCTTCCAGAGTATTATGGAAGGGGCTGCGGCTGCAACCCGCGCCAGGGGTTCGAACGGTGGCGATGGAGCATCGTCGTTTCCGCTATGTGGATGTGCAATTGAACATTTAAAACAAAATGCATTTTCAAGCCTTTCTTTTGAAGAAAAGTAAAAAATGATTGCGACTGGAAAACCTGCCCCAGAACTTCATATTGAGTGTCGTTCGAAAGGGAAGAATTTCATATGACATTTTCGTGCACAAATACTCGTATACGAGAATGTTCCGTGGATACGTGGGTGCAGAAACACAAATAAATTATTCTGTTGGTCATGTTTATTTTTTTCTAAAGAGAAATCCGTATGGAAAAAAGGAAGATTCGTTCATTTACAAAAAACAGTTTTGCCATAAAATTTCAGTTTCTCACATCCCATCCCTAAAAAGTTTCAAACTCTTTGGAAAACAAAGAACTGAATCTCAGTGAGCAGTTTCGGTGGTATGTACAACGTCACAACGTAGAAGTTAAAAAGAACAGAGGAATGTTGACTTGTTACCAGAGTGGTTTGTCTTTCAGGTAAAACGGATTGGTGTTTCGCGGACACAATGAAACTGTCTAGTCAACTGCACTGAATTTCATACATTTTTGGGTAATTATCTTCATGAAACTTTGGCTCTTATTGAAAGCATGTTTGCGGAACATCTCCTGACGATGATACACATTTTTTTACTAGAACAGATCATTCTAGATTCCGAAATGAAAGATGTCTCTAGAATGCCATCTCATTCTATTCCCTTGATAGAGAAATATTTCACTGTATTTCTTGTGTCGCTTTATCGACGAGTAAAAGTGACTAAAACATTTCCAAGTACAAAAAGAAATGTATTTATTTTCTGATAACAATACTGAGAATAAAATACTGTTATCAAGAAATGTTCCATGAAAGGTTCCATTAACAGGGTATTTTTAATTACATAGTTCCTCGAATCATCCGTGAACGACGTAGGTTGAATACAGAAAATGCTGCTTCCCCTCTTAAAAAAATCCACGCTACGCCCCTGATGTATGTATGTAACTAGACGCAAGAGCCCGCGTGTGGGCTCGGGCCTACCAGCGACGTCCCGGCTTCGTGGCCTCATGGGTGAACAGGTTCGTGTGGTTAACACGAAGACATTCCAACGCCGTAATCGGGTCTTCTGAACCTGAGAGGTTCGTTTTATCACCGTCTCACAGCAACATATACTAGAGCATTGCAAGGAAAACGGACACTATACTTTTACCTCGACCGGGAATCGAACCCGGGGCCACGCAGTGGAAAGTGAGAACGCTGACCAAAAGCTAGCCGCGAGGCTAATGTTTGTATCTACCCATCATTAATTTACCGATCAATCACCCCATACCTCACCTCCATCTAAAAATAAATCTACGTCAAAATTAACATTTGAATTACTTGTAAATTTTGTTTAGGAATATTTTATAAATGTAATTTCGTATTATGTAAATGATCTTTATGATTGGAGTATTTTAGTATTACATATTTAATCCAATTTTACATATTTATTACATATTTTTACTGTTTTCATTACATATTTATGTACATATTTTGACATTAATACTACATATTTTTCTGGTCTCCATTTATGAATACTAATCCAGAAAAACGTCTTATCTTTTGCGGCAAACCATTCGTCTAGCCATTTTCCAACTTCCTTCAATTTTCTGAAGTGCTTTTCTGTGAACGCGTGCCCTATAGATGCGAAGAGATGATAGATAGCGCCAGGTCGTGGGAGTAAGGTGGGTGCGAAAGGATGGTCAATCCAAGCGATTTCAGGATGTCTTTCCCTGGATTTGCTGTATGAGATGGCGCATTGTTGTGCTTTGGCCGTTCATTCAAATCGTGTGGGACCCATTTACCGAGTTTATTCATCTTTCCCATTTTTTGTAAAGGTCTGCTGATTGTTTCTTGTGACACACTTAACACGTTTGCCAATTGCTGTTGAGTTTGAGACGAGTCATCATTCAATAATGCCTGCAATTGCTCGTCTTCGCATTTTTATGGTCTAATAGAGCACGCATTATCTTTTACACTGAAATCACCACGCATAAATTGAAGTGGATTGGGCAACAATATGGTAACCCACAATTTACAAATGAAAAGAATTGTTATGAATTGTGCATTAGAAATCTCTCGTGCATCGAAAATGTTTCTCGAGAGAATGAAGCCAAGTAGTTATTAAAACACGGTTTTAAACAAAATTAAATGCTTACTTCGTTTATTATTATCGGTAGCATTGCTGTGGGTTCAAAACGAGCCTCGTGTCAGTTACCACGTTATTGCTCACAACCCGTAATTGTCGAAAACATGTCTCACATATCCTAATTGCTAGAGCGTGTTCACCATATGTCCCTACAAATAAGCAAATTTCCACAGTAATTTTCTTTTTATTAAATAAGAAAATCAATGCGTGCTGCCAATGTTCTTTTTCATGCACAAAAGTCGACATGACCACTTACAACACACACAACTTGTGTGCGTTGGTAGGTTAATGTCACAGAAACAAACTGACTTTGTGTAAAATTGATACGCTGGGTACTGCTTGCTGGAATCATCACTTAGTGAAACCGAAAAAGACTTGCCAAAATGTAAAATTGATGATTATTGTACTGGAATCTAATTTGAAATGGGAGTCGCATACCTTCCGTACCTGTAAAAAATTGCTACAAGTGTCGTAACGTTGAGAAAATTTAGAAACATCTTAAATACAGAGGTAATGTTATTTAGTTTCCGGACATGCCATGATGAACAACTTGCTTGATGCGAATTGACAGAATCACGAAACGATACATGTCTACAAAACCGGCAGCATATAAGCGACTCTGTCAGTTCGATGCGCCGCTGCCACACATTACTACGCACATATCTCAACGTACACGACAGATAAATGAAATCTTAAAACATTACCTCTTACCGACAGGCGATCACAGGTCTTGAAATCATGTTCATAACCTTCGCCACAGCCGAAGCATATCGCCTCTGCCACTCAGTGAGAGTCAGATGAGCGGCAATGCTTAACCCTAGCTGTATACTTCGTTTTTTTCTAACGTGGCCGATGACAGTAAATTATTAGTCCCCTGCTTTATATAATGAATATTTTTAAATAATTCACGAACGTCTTAAATGGGGCACAGAAATGTGCTTAGCACTGTTAAAATAATAATTTTATAAGGCAGGAGGTGTAACAATGACGTAATGTCATCAGCCACGCTAGAAAAAACGAAGTATAGAAAGTGAACAAATCCTCGCAAGCTGATAGCTTCAGAGAAGGTCACACGTACCACAGCACGTGGCAAGAGAACTGTTAGAGTCGCTTACACGCTGCCGGTACTGCAGATATGCGACATGCACGACAGCAATCACGGCCGCATCGCTGCTGGCGGGAGAGCGCGCGGGGAGCGACCGGGACAGCCAGGAAACTGCGCCGCTGCCCCCAGTTGGCATCGTTACAGCGTTTTTATGAAGTTACACGAGTCGTTACGCAGCTTTATGTGCGCCGGCGCCCCTTCCTCCCCTTCCTCATCCCCTCCCCACCTCACCCTCTCTCCCATCCCTCCTCCCTCGTCCCTTCCCCTCCTCGCCCCTCCCGGCGCAGGGGAGCTCTCTTCTCTCTGGCTGCGCATGCGTCCTACTCGGGAGATGCGCTATGCCCTGGGTTGGGAAGAAAAGGATGAAAATACTTGTGGGGAGATCGTAAATATTCGTTCGTTTTTTAGGAGGGAAAGGGATTTCGATTGATACGTTATAGTGATTCCGGACGCGTCAACTGCTAAGATTGGCCTCCAACACCTTAACGTTTAGGGTGAGGATTCCCGTAAGTGCAATGTATGCGTTTTCCTTCAGAGCTGACGATGATCTTTCCCTATTGGATAGTGAGATCCGGCGCCGACCTACACACGGCCAACGGCCACCGACCAAGAATCTCCCATCAACGCCCCAGCCGGGACAAGCGCTAAGCCCCCGACAAGTATGGACGTCTATGTGTGTGTAAGTAAGTGGTGAAGTAAGGACAAGGAAGAGGAAGGAAAAATTGCGCGCAGTTCGTGTCTCTTTTGTAAAGAGTGTTACTTCGGCATTCGGCTGATGTTGATCGGAGTAACAACGAGAAACTACCGATCAGAGTAGCCGAGCGCTATAATTATCCTCCAGACAGCGATTGAATTCGACCTAGCTAAGTAGCTAGTGTCAAAAAATACTGCCACTGTCGGGACTAGAACCTAGGACCTCCCGGTTAAATGCACTGCAGCGACATCTCTTGACGCATTGCGCCACCTTCCCGCTGGGGATTTTGTAAAAGCGACCACCCCAGGAGGGGAAGGGAGAGTTAATGAAAAGTGAATATTTTTGTAATATTTTTATTCCTAGTTATTTGTATGTGAAATATTTTTTAATAAATTTATTGATATCCTGTGCGACAAGGGACGAACGTCTTTAGTATCTTCCTACTTAAGCCGTGTCAGACCCGTCAACAGAAGCATGACGTCATGAAGTCATTTTTGTTACTAAGGTTTCGTAGACTGGTAGGACCTAGGATCCAGTCCCGTTAATGGCGTATTTTTGACCGTATAAGCAAATAGTTTTTTACTACAACTGTCATAATACCTATAATTATATTTCATCTAACAACTCTCACTTAAATATTACTATTTACAACAAACACTTAGTACCACACGTTTTATGAAAGACATATAGCTGGAATGTAATGCAGAAAAACGCAAGAACAATGCTATTTTTTAACATTAATAATTACTGAGAATTCTGAATCCCAAGTCAGATGGATTTATGACCACTCTGCTCAAATTTCCCACATATTTTGAGACCTTTAACTCAAGAACATTTTAAAGCATGATCAAACAGTAAGAAATATTAATAACTAAATTTTTCTCTTCGTATGAGCTTACATCATGTGTAATGGCAAGTTAAAAAAATAAACGCATTTTATCCGCTTTTCACGTCTTTCAGCGACCGTGCGCCATTTCATGAGGCGTTCCGCCTCGCAAGTTGCGCAAATGTTTCTTTTGCGCGCGAGTCGTTGGGGTTTGTGTATTTTCGCTGGAGCGGCCACACCGACGCTGCTGACAGGGGATTAGAGTTGCCTCCATGCTTGAGAATCGGGAGGAATACGCGCAGTGCAGGACAGGATGCGAAATGAAAGACATTTGGCCAGAGCAATTGATTATGTTAACACGGAAGTTACTTCAAAAATCCAGAGAACCGTAATGTTTTATTGATGATTCATGATATTGGGCTTGACAACTACTAAGGTCATTAGTTCAGTAAATGTAGTACAGGTTTTTCCTGGGGACGTGGCGGTGACCTTCTCCCTAATGGATAGTGAGATCTTGCACGTCGGATAGAAGGTTTTTTTCCCCAAGCAGGTATCTCCAACCGGCGGGGCACCGCTCCCGACGACATAAGCTCTAAGCTTCGACTGGTCTCTGAACATGTGTGGTACTGTCGTTCATGTGCGTGTGTAAGTAAGGGTGAAGATTGGACAAAGAAGAGATAGAAAAGATAACGCGCGGTCGGTGGCGCGTTTGTTAGGCTACTTTTCCGGCGTTCGCCTATTGTTGGTCGAAGAAACCACGGAAAACTACCAATCAGGGCAAATTATAGCTAGAATTCTCCTACAGACAGCAGCTGAATTAGACCACCTATTTAGCTAGTGACGAAATCCTGCCACCGTTGGGACTCAAACCCTAGGTACTTCCTGGTCAGAAGTAGAGCAATGACATCAGTTGATGCCCCGAGCCACCCAAACCAATGTTTTATTGAAAATGTAATAAAAATTAACAAGGAAAGCAATTACAACAGAATACCTTAAAAATAAATTTAAAACAAAAGAGGAACTTTTGGTATTAAATGGAAGAACAATTGGCGAAGAAAGCAGGACGAAATACTAAACCACGTCAAAGGACAGTACAACGAAATCTGAAAAAAAACGTAATAATTAGACAGCTCTAATAAAAATGGCATGAAAAGTGGTAGAGAGAATGACAACATACTTGTCCAATATCATGCCGAAATTATGGCCCTCACTGTGCCTCCTGCGCTGTCACACCGGGCACAATTAGCCGAGAGGGGGAAGCAATTCTTTTCAACCTTAACACCCTTCGCCTTAAGGCGGCTCCACACATTCGCTATTCGACAAGTAGTAAGCAAGCACTCGCTGAATTTCAAATAGTGTTGATCGCTATTTGCAGAGTGACGAACATTTGCTACTCGCCCTACCCAATGCGTATCTGTCTTTTGGACACATCAAAGGAAGGAACTTTAACCGAATACCTCAGCTGCTTGGGATTGGGCGAGCTGCTCTGTGAATGTCGAATGTGTGGAGCCGCCTTCAAGAAAAGGTACTATTTGACTACGCGCCTCAGTGCACGACATATTTACAGCACTGTAGCCCTTCATCCAAGGTGCATAACACACTGGGTTTCATTTGCACCGAATGAGAGGAAATTTCTTAATATGCTCTTCTTTCTCGTCGCCACCCACGCAGTGTGGATTTCCCGAAGTTTTCAAGTCCTACTGAAAGCATTTTGTGCCCCCTGCCTTCGTCTCCATTAAGTATACGCCTGGCAGGCGTGCGCGGTCAGTCTTCCTCAAAGACAGCTTCCAATTGCCTTCCGTCTTCTACAAAAAAAAAAAATTAACGAGTTTTCTATATGATTTCAGTACAATCAATATTTCAAGGACGGGTACATTTGTAAGTTCATTATTTACTTGGCTTTTTTGCTTTATTTATCAAACATTTAAAAACGATGCACTTTTATGTTTCAGAGTAATACTTTTCACATCCATCCTGGTAATTAATTTTTATTCTAGTAATTATTCTCAGAGGGGGTTCATTTTTCCATTACAACAAGAAATCAGATATTACTCCTTTCGTTTACCCAGACTTACCTTCTTTTGTTACATATTATTGTGACATCACTGCATTCCATAATTTTCAATAGTCAGCAGCAACGTCCTGAAAGGTTTATTTTTTCCATAAAATACATATAACTAATTTTAAGAGGTAAATACTCTATAATTTTTATTTACTCGTATATATTCGATTTAACATGCCATTGAACATTTGAAAAACATCCCATAAGAAAATTGCAGGTGAAGTGTTCAAAGAAACTACTCTATTATTCATTATGAAATCTGAGAAAATCCTATTAGGAATTCCTTAAAACATGAAGGATCCATAAATTATTACAACATAATCACAAGATATGATATGATTAGTAAAGCTCAAATTTTTAGTCTGGAAATTGTAGAATTGAAAGTATATTTAAAATAAATAATATCGATCTAGCTGAACCTTCCTCGATCACATCTAGCAAAGGAAGAGATTTAGAGAAGTTAAAAAGTCGATGTAGAAAAGTTACATATTAACTATATGTAAAATCAAAAACCCCAAGAATATTGTGTCACATTGTTCAGTTCCTATTCTCGAAAACTAATGAAGGAAGGGAAGTGTACAAATCCCAAGCAATAATATCACTAGGGTATTCAAAGTGAACCCACCAGACGAAGCACGAGAACGAAGAATGTGAACACAGCAGACGAAGTTGATACGTTTTATATTTAACAAGATCTATACATATACATTGTAGTGGCAAAGAAATCTTACTATCCATCTTGAAAAGGGGGGGTAAATCACTGAATTTTTGTAATGGGATGCCTGTTATACGAATGCTGGACTTTGTCTTTTAATAATCAGTAATATTTCCATTCAAAAACACTCTTTGAATTTAAAAACTCTCTATTTTCGCTTTGCTATTTTTATCTCACATTCATACGTTTGCTCGCGCTAGAAGACGAAATGTTGACTGCTTGAGAAAATCAAATGAAATAATGAACAAATGACAGCAGATAAATAATTCATTTTATTAATTTTAAGATACTTAAATTTAGTTTTTATACTATAAAATCGATTAATTGGAGCAATGTGATAACTCATCGAAGGTCCACACAACTAGGGCCTACTACCTTCAATTAAAAAAACATTAAATTTATTATAAATCACGAAAATTAAGGCTTCTTAAACTGCTTTCTTAACAAAAATTGTAATAATTATTACTCTTAGAGTTTAAAGAACACACACTAGCTGAACCCTTTGGATTACAAAGCACAAAAGGAAAAACAGTTAATTATAATCCATGAATTTTTTTGTAAATGGACATACGTTTGAAATGATTTCTAGATATAGCATTTATGTACACTCACTGAACTTTGCATTTATTGGAACTCGACCTTCGAAGTTAAAGATCTCACTATCTTTGCTTCGCTAACTAAAATCTCACACCACCCTGCACTTGATCGCGGCGACTGCTTTCGTTAGATTGATTGAAATTCACACAACCAAGCGTAGGAACAAGTGATGTCAGGAAAGTCTTCATTATTCTACTATTAAAATAGTTAAATGTAGTGTTATTTTCATTAAACCCCAGTAATAACACTAGCGATAATACATTGGTGGCCCATTCCCCTTTATGTAAAGCAAAAATCACAAAAGTTGGTTGACTAGAAAGATCTATTTTCTGTCTAAACAAATCTTCTCAATGTTTTAAATGTAAATAGATTGTGAAATAAAATGAGGTTGAATGGAAGATCGGGAGAAATTAGATGAAAGAAAGAAAAATATAACAATATGTGATTTATTAACTTGTTTTGTGAAAGTGATTTCAATGACATGTCAACCAGAGATATTACATCATTCATATCAATCACTTGTAGACATCATGAAGTGCATCAACATTTGGTCAAGATTCTCTGGAGATATAATGTTGTTGTGGGAAAGACACATTAAAACAATGAAAAAGACATTGAAAACAAAGTATTTATTCACTCTGATTTTATATAGCATCTCACTTAGAACATTCTTTAAATATACAATTATTCCATTGAAATATTACACAGTTCCATTCCATAATTCATTGAAGTTCGTCTAACATACTAGACAAATTTTCACTCTGTGATTCTATTTTTATGACTTTGCAATATTTTATTTACACAAATTCATTCTTTTGTAAATGTTAATAGGTAAGTTTATGTACAATTATTACATATATTACAAAACATTTATAACATGCAACAACAAACGAATATGCACACATATATACACATTTATTGCAAATGAATGGGAAGACAAAAGAAACGAGTAGGCTTTCGGTGTCAGAAAGATTCTGGCTACTTCTTAGGTTTCAAGATTAGATGGAAGTTTGGTAGATTCTTGACACCAAATCGAGTCACATAGGACGCGGTACTACAAATTTGTTTCTGAATTTGTGTAAAAGTAGTAGGGAGTTCAAATCTCTCCACAGCACATATTCATTTGCACATTTATATATAAAGATATACTATTTTCGTAACACAATGTTCCTTTCGTGTAGTCAATATTTAAAATGTTAATGAGTTGCAGTCGTAAAAGAACGGTTCAAAATTTGTTTAAATAAATAGTAAGTGAGTATATAAATACATTTCTTTGGCTTAACAAATTTGTAGCACACAATGAGAATAAGTCAGGTAGACACTGTCAATTCGCACAAACATTGCTGAAATAGGTATCACTTCTCAGTCTGTTGGAAGGATAAGATACACTGCACATTTTCTGACCGAACACACACTTCAAGAAGAACGATAATCATACACTAGAGTTGCGAACGATTAAGTGTGTTTTATTACCAAAGATGCATGGGAATAATATCATTATATAGTATATAAGTTGTACATAATGTACATTGCTGTTTGCACCATGCATTTTAGTCGATCAAGTACGAAGTGTTTCTTCAGGATGAACAAAAATCCATAAATAATACAAATACACTTCACAAGTCTTGTATCATTTTCTTAAAGAAATCTGAACCAAAGTTCTTTTTGTAAAACATCTAAATATGACTCTAAAATCGTTGAATGCTTCTTCCGAATGCCAGTTGAATGGAAGACCAATGAAGAACGTTGTGTGCTTTAGCGTGTAACATATTGTTCTTGGTAGGCCTACAAGTGCACCAAGAAACATTACAAAAGAGTGATAATGCAATGATATATTGCTACAAAATAGTTCTTCATAGAACTTCATATTTTGCAGGGGATTTTTTATTGGAAAGTAAATTTTGGTTTGTATGTTCAAGGACTAATGTGTATTTACAAATATATTTCTTTTAGAAATAAAATAGTTGGTTTTATTTTATAAAATTAGTCTGTGTAACTGATGATCTAGCTATTATCACATTGGAAAAATAGCACCGCTTCCAACCCTAAGTATTTTGGCAACCCGTTATACTAGAATACAATTTTATTTTTAGACAGTATACTAAAATATATGTAGACGAAAATAATTGTACATGTAGGTACAGTCAGCAGGTATATTATTTATGGTAATGTGGCTGTTTGTAGAAACACTTCAAACATAGGTGTCCTCATTACCCTCTTTAAGACCGTGAGCGACACAGAAATATTACATTTCTACATTTTTACATTTCGCATTTTTAGAGAGCTTGTGGTAGAGCAAATTGTATACAAGGGGTAGGTAACGTAAGCACATCGGTTGCAGAAAAGGGTCATCCATATTTTTCACATTTTATTTAGCAGACATTTATGACACATGATTGAATCTATCTCTATGGGTAATAAAGTTTTGAAACATCAAATTTCAATGATTGTCTTACCTTTAATTTTATTTCTCTGTTCCCTGTTAAGAAAATTCAGTTGAACGAATCTTTGTTCAGGAAAGGTTTTGCAAATGCCCTCATTCGTCCAGAAGTTGAGGAGTTTACTGAATACTGTCTGTGAAGCATGTGGATTTAGTTTTAGAGAAATGCATGCAATTCTTCCTTTGTCAGTATATTTTGATATTTATTACGTGGAGAACTTTATCCTTTGGCTTATTGAATGATTTCGAGAATCAGTGTGTGGTTTAAAATATACGTATTAGGATTATTTCTCAAATTCATTTCGTCGTTAGTTTTATGTTTTGAGGTGTAAATAATACTGAAATTAATATATCAATCTTTGTATGTATACTATATTTCAGTATATTCTCTTTCAAATACCGATACTTGACGCAAATGTACATATTTTGTCATCAGTAGATGATTTAGTACAAGAAGGCAGGCAAGATTCCCATCAAGATTAAAGACACGTTTAAAAATTGTCTTTATCCGCTAATAACACATGTGAATGATAGGTTTTTTTCCTGTAAGAAATAGTGAACGTCTCTACAGGTTGGAGTACAGAACATCAAAGGCATTCCGAGAAATGTATTACTATGAAAATTACATTTAATGTGTGCGTTATTTATTACGAAAATTAAAATAAATGGAACAGAAAGTAATAAATTAAGTATATAACATGAATATTATAGTTCTTACTTATCATGTAAATTGATGAGTTCTGTGAGAATTAACCGATTCTTTGGTACACATTTTTATATAACTTTAATTTTTATATGAAGTATATATACGTATTTATTCACGGTAATAAGACCAAATTTTAAGAAAAGAGAGATTATCAATCTCGATTAAATGTAGCACATTGAAATATAAAAGTTCAGACGTGTAGAATTATCGTCGTTATTCAATGCCTTTCTGACTTTCAGTACCAATTAACCATAACTCATTATACCCTGTCGTCATTAAAGACGCATTTAGAGACTCGTCAAACGCTATAGTAGCAAATTATTCTAGTGTTCACTAAAAACTACATACTATGTGCATACCGTGAACATTAATCCAATATCTAAACGTCAATATTCCCAATTACATCAGTCTTTATATTGGCCAAAACATCCCCGACATTGATATTTTTCTATGCAATCCGACTAAACCATCTAGTATCTACGTTTATTGCTGTGTAAGTGAATTTTCTTAGCACTTCTTAATGAAAAGCAGTTGTGCGTAATTTCATTTGCGTAGAAAATTCTCTGGAAAATTACGCTTGAACCACCATATTGCTTGTCCGTTTAATACGATATAATCCTCTTTCAAATATGATTCTTATTCAAACTTTACTTAAGAAAGTTTAAGAAGAAATAATGACCGTAAATTACTCTCTTGATTTTGTGCTACCATGGCATCTTGGCACACGGACACTTCAGTTCCTTTTTAGTTTTACCATTTTTTTCATCCGACTATGTTGTGATTTCTACTTTGTACATTGTAACTAATAAACTTAATCTAATAGCAGACTGTTTTCGCTTGAACCAGGAATACTGTCCGCATGGTCGCAGGTCTTGTAGCTCCTAACACGTGCTAAAAGTAGTGATTGTTCTGACGCATCCTAATATAACTCCTACATTCAAATTGAACACTGAATTCCCTACCACTACTCTACTCTGACTCTCAAGTGCTAACATTGGCTTTTTATCGTTTTCTAAATATTCAATAAAATGATTTGCGCTTCGACTGAGCTATTGATTTTTAGTCCTACTTTTCTTCTAATAATGAAAGCACAAGTGGAGTGCATGAGATAGAGGTGACTATTCTGTCTACGAGCTAAAGGCAACCAACACTAGATTGCCAGTATATTCAAATGATTCAAACGAACAAATGTTAACCCTTCAATGTGCATAAGCGCCTATTTCGCTCTTGAAAGTTATCAACGAGTTCGGGCGATTTCCATTTTACTACATCTGTTTCGAAATTTTTTCCCACCAATGTGAACCATTCTCCATTTGTGGAACTGTATTGTTAAACTTTTTACAAGATATGACACGCAGGTCACGTGTATATTGTAAATAGACATTTCTGCAAACACTTATCAAATTATAATGAAAATAATTATATGAGAATAAAATTGATTAATTCTGATTTGAACGTTATTTTGACCGAGACAAAATCACTGGAAAGTAGTGGTATACGGAAATAGATCCTTCGTAATATTAAACGAAATTTTATCTTTGAAGAATCTCCGTTCCTGACAATGTAGTTTTATATGAGAAACATTTATGGATGATTAATAATACTTATTATGTTGAGCTAATAGTATGTATAATGATACATTCTGCGTTTACGTGAATTTCACTTTCGTGGTATGGTTATAGAACGTAATACCGTAAACACTTAAAGATTTAAATGAATCAAAACATTATCCGAAAATAAAAATAAAACCCCAGACTTATAATAAACAAAATAATAAGATATGTAGTGATACATTTTCATTGAATGGCCTCCTATTCGAATGAAGTAGGACCAATATTACAGCAAGAAGTACAATCCATGTTGAAGAGTTAAGTTTGTCTGCGCTACTTGCTCAACGTGATTAGAACTGAGATGTGTTCTATGAATGACGCAGGTCAACAACTACTCTATTAGGACAGATAGAAACAAAGCCGAATCAACAACAAAAATGACGCATAAAATAAAGATATAGTGTATTTTACATAGAGAAAATTAGTTTTGAGTAGTCTATCTGAAATCACTTCTTGGCTTGGTGGAAAAACAAGGAGCATATCTAAAAATGGGCCGATTTTAATTAAATAATATGACAAAATAAAATGAATTCATATCCTAGAAAGCTTTTATATTTGCTGGTGGGTGCATGAAGCAAGATTTCATGGAGTTTTGGAAATGATCTCTAATTCATTATCCAGATCTGAACTAGTAAAGCATACATTTTCCCACATTTTATCTTGATACTTATTATAGTCGTTTTACTACTTTTTGAAGTGTAGTAAGTATTTTTTTAATATATATAAAAATATAAATTTGCCAATAAATAAATAAATGTATATGATTAAAACGATTCTTATCAAAGATAGTGTGAATATTTCTAGCTATTTCCCTTATTTTTCGTAGTAAAATATCTATTTATACTGATTCCAGTTTTCTGGAATGTCGAATTTATAATAAAAACAATCGAAAAAACGGCAATAATAAAAATATAAATATAATAACTGTAGGGAAAATGGAAACCAAGCAGAAAACTCTTTCTTAAGAATGTGTCGTGAAATTTTGGAATTCAAGGAGGACTTTCATCCAATTTATTTATCGTTAAAAATTCTGAATGTCCCATTCACTTGCAGATAACCTTGTCAAATTCTGTGTCATATTGACATGCATGAAGTATGATGAACAATTTTTTTTCGCAATACATTTTTAACGACTGAGCATACAGTTTCATTATCATAGAAGTGAGCATCTATTCAAATACTCAGATATCGATTTCTACATTGCGCATTTGGTAGAGATGATAGCAAACAAGATAATAGTACAACTTTCAAATTTATTTCCCTAGACTAAATTATTTTTGCGATCAGCTCATACCGTTTATCAAGATTTTTCATCTTAAATTTTGATGAGTGTCTCAAATTTGAATTATTCTTGTTTTAGTTTGTACATTTGATTAGATTAGGTTTTATTTTCGGAAAAATAATGTAAAAGTACGTTTTGGAGGGTAAAGAAAATTTAGTAGCACGGATAACATCAACAGACCACTTCGAATACATGCATTCAATATATTGAAAAACATTGCATCCTGCAGGTTGGGCACTAAAATCGCTTTCTTTCGGTCTTTCGCTTCTACCTATCATTTTCAGTCACCCTTCTTTTCTCTCTTCTTTCCTCGCTTTCTCTTTGCCCTCCTCGTTGCTTCCCTGTCTCTCCCTTTCTCTGACTCTTTTGGGAAATCGCTGCCTTTCCTCTCTCTCGCTTCATCCTCTCTTTTGCCCTGTCCCTCTCTCTTTCTTTCTCGCTCTATTTCTCGTTCTACGCTTATTCTCCATTTTTAACTTTGGTTTATCGCTATCTTTCTCCTCGCGTCCCCCTCTCTCTTGCGCACTGTTTCTCTGGATTGGTCTCGCTCTCACTCTCTCGGTCTCACTCGCTCACTCGCTGTCTGCCTATATCGCTTTCTCTGTCGCTTTGATTCCCCTCGGGCGCACTCACACCGCTGGCGGCGGCGGTGGTGGCGCCGGTCGCAGAACCAACCAATTAAATAAAGGATTGCGACATACGTCAAGGCAGCTGCGGTGGTTACTGCTGCGTGCGGCAAGCGGTGTGCGTATTTGTGGCGTTTCGCTGGCGAAAATACAACCGGCCCGCCCGCGTCGTTCGTAATACGCGGCGCGGTCGCAAATAGCCCTCGGGCCCCTGCTTCGGGGAGATTCGCTCCCGACCGCGATTTAGGGCTCTTGTGATAAAGACCGTTATTGATGCGCCGTCGTCCATCAGCGCGCCCGATAAATTCGCATCCACTCGCGGGAGCGCGCTGCGGTAGGCGTGCCCCTTTCTCCCAAGCGCTGCTGGAAGACAAGGAATAAACTGCGATGCGAGACGGGCGACGAAACAGGGGCCAGCGGGTTAATTAATGGAATTCTGTCAGCTTCTTCCCCCCTGGAAAGTGTACTGTTCGAGATATCTTGTTCGTAGAAGAGGAGCAAAAACTATACGCCGTTCGAGCTTTATTTGTAGTTAGGGTATTTTATACTTTTCCGTAAAAAGATCACATTCCCCGTTTCAGTATTTCAAAACTGCTTTAAATAATCATACACATAATTTTAAAAAAATTATTTGATGAGCGTAGTTACGTAACAAACATTTCATGTATTATTTTTCCGAAGTTGGAAGCCAAGGATTAAACTGACAAATGAAACGGGTGACGAAGAAGGATTTATCGTTACTTTTTGTAACCTCCTCCTCCGTAGACAGTACTTGGATGCCGTTTGTGATATCTTTTCACTAGAAAACGAGAAAGCAAAAACTATACGTCGTTCGATCGTAGTTTTTTGTTCAGAGCCGCTACTTTTAAGTTGATCATATTCTTAATTTAAATATTTCAAACTAAGTGAATAATAAAATAATTATAAATAAAAAAGGATTATATGAATACATTTACATTATACAAGTATATACAACCCCTATTATCCTTTCTACTAAATGCATGAAGCTAAGAAATACTGTATATGGCCTTGATTGACATGCGACAGACCTGTGGAAGCTTTCCGTCTCTAAAGAATGCAATGAATTAACGTCTTCCTCAACAAATACCTTATTTTTTATTATATTTATTCAATCAAACGGGCCAGAGCTACAGATTACAAGAGAAAGAGTTGACAACAGTATGTAGGTTTTTCAATAATAGCAGCATTGCTCTTTAGGAGTATCAATATATTTCAAAACTAAAATTCATATTTGTTTAAGAAAATTTCAAAGATTTTTATAGAAGAATACGAATTCACACATAAAGGTTTCTTTGGTTCTTGGACACTCTTGTTAGATTAACATCTCGAACTTCTTATTCCTGCATCTTTTTGGTCCCTAAAGTCATATTATCTCATATTATTGGGTTATTTATTTACGATTACGACACACATAGTTCAGCGCGAGGTGTGAATCACTTGAGCGACAATGTTTTGACATTAAGACCTTATATATTTCCTCTTCCAATTTCTGGTTCGTATAAGAGAGAGAGGGAGCGAGAAACAAATTAAAGAACCGCAGAGAGTCGAAATAGTATTGAAATATGAAAGGAAAAAAACAAGCAAAGAAAGTAAGAAAGGAAAACGATGTTTTAAAATAAGACGGCAATAACGTTGTGGCTGGGGTGGGGCATTAGCGACTAGGAAACGTCTTTCCACGGGTTGGTTGTGCCCGGTTTAATCGAAAGTTACGTTGCGCTGCGGTTCCTAAAAAAATCGACAAAAATTCAGTACTGATATAATACAAGAAAACGCCTACCATTATTATTTAGTCTAAAGCAAAGTTTAGTTAAGAATATTGGTCTCTTGTCTGGTTTTGTAGTGTATGAGTGTAGTTCCCTCTTGTGATAAGCAGCACTATTTTGCATTTATAGCGGTTTCGATACGTAGAATAGACCCTCTAGAGTGTATTCGCAGATCCTTCTACATTTACTTTGTACGTTTCTGATATAACGGACATATTTGTATGCGTTCCGGCACACTCGTACGATTTTCTTGCTTCGAGTCGTGCAGGTCCCCCCTCTCCTCGAGACTGGCTACCGGCGTCATCTCTTTTCTCACTCATCTACCACTTAACTTTACTTCAGATGAACCCCATGCGGCGCAGTGAAAAATATTTGAACTGTGCGCCCGAGCTGAAGTTTCTTAAAACGAAAATTTTCGACGGGAATACCATTGCACTAAACTTTCTCAAGTAACAATATGTGCTAATATTTTTTGTCAACCCAATTTATGGGCATTTTGTATGCAAACGAAATGCTAAGTTGCCATCGCTGTGCATTCGTCCTGAACCACTGACGTAATTCTAAGCCATGAAAGAACTAATCTATGTTCGTCGAAACAAAAGGACACTATGTCACTTTTACCAAATTTTACAAAAAGACAGTTGAAATATTTTTTTTCATTAGTACGTTAGTGGACACGATGTTAGACTTCTTCTAACTTATTTAAACATCACTTACTATGAGATACTAGTTCTCTATGCCTCCAGAAAAACAATGAGAATTGAAACAAGTGTGTTGAAATAACCCATTTTGGCAAAACAGTGCCATTATGCCGGAGTATTTACGGAGCCACAGTGTAACGTAGGGCCTCACCCTCGCCGTCACGTTGCCTGACACGAGGGCGCCCAGGTGCAGAGCATCATACTCGCTGGATGGGAGAGAAAAATCGCACGAAGAATATTGGGCTCGATCAATGAAAATGAAATATGGAGAAGTCGAACGAACGCAGAATGGGAAGAACTATTTAAAGCACCCAAAACAGTAACATGTGTTAAGGTAGAAAGGATGGAATGATTGGGCCACCTTATTCGAAAGAATGAAGAGAGATTTTAGAAAGGTATACGCAGAGAATATGGCCTACAGGAAAGGTAGAGGTAGGCCTAGAATAAGATGGAATGATGTGGAGGAAGAATTGCAAAACCTAGGTGTTAAAAGATGGTGAAGGAAAGCAGAAGATAGAAGAAATAAAAGAAGCCACGAGAATACTGTGCCAGAGAGCTGACAGAAGAAAAAGAAGAAGAAGTTAGCTCCTCGAGAAAGAGCAATGGAATTAAACGAAGTGTGTTGAACTAACCCATTTTGGCAAAATAGTGCCCTTACGCCCGGAGTTGATAACTGACGCAGCCACTGTGCGGCGTGGCGCTTCACCCTTGCCGTCGCGTCGCCTGATGCGAAGGCTGATGTGAAGGCGCGCTGCGGTGCAGGCGGCGGCGCGGGAAATGGAGACGGTCGCGCGTTTGTCACCCGTCCGAGGTAATCGCTCCCTTATTCCGGCGTCAGCCGCGAGAAAAATCTGCGGCCGCAGAGCAGCGCTCACGTCGCCCGTTGCGCCGCTTCGCCTCCACCCGCCCCAGCGAGGGGAAGAAGCCCTTGGTAGGACCAATCGTAAGCGAAACATGGTGGGCCTGGGAGAGTGGAGTGAGAAACATGGTGAGAGTAAAATGTTTAAATTATTAATTTAAAATGTTGAAATGTTTGATTTGATTTAAAAGAGGTACTCCAATAACAACAACAACAACAACAATAATAATAATAATAATAATAATAATAATAATAGTAATAATAAATTTGGCTAAACTCCCAGCTAGTTCAAAAGACAAGGGATTGCTTAATTTAGAAAAGCTCACATTTTGTGCAAATTACTGTAAAGGCATCGATAAACCCTAATAATAATAATAATAATAATAATAATAATAATAATAATAATAATAATAATAATAATGGAAGAAAAGAAAAGAAGAAAGATGTAGAAAGCTGAAATAAGCGTAGTCCATGGTGGCTCATGTGAAAAAAATAATAAAAGGTATAAATGTAGGAAAAGAAATACATGATATAGATAATGAGAAATAAGTCACCTTTCCATTCTATTAAATTATGTTTCTCGGGAGCGCTAGGACTAAGCCGTGATGGACCAACGAGAGAAGAGGTGCTGCGATGACTTTATGGGCTCAACTTTTCAAACCTGTGAGCGACGACAGTTCAGCTAAAGCGATATTGTGTCTCCCTACCAACGCAGAGCTCATTAGATCCCGGAATGTAACTTCCTTTTGATGTCTGAAATAGTGAAATGCCAGCGTTCAATACGTGACTGCAGACTCTGAATTTTATGGGAGTGTGGCGTGTGCATTTTCGGAGAATATACGACAATGATAATGATAATGATGATGATGATAATAATAACGTTAATATGTACATTTTTAAAAATTATTTTTATTTCATGCTTTCCAATTGCGTGAATTTTAATCCCCTTCCCGAAAAAACGAACTCAGATTTGATGTTAGAGCCAGCTTTTGTGGTCTACGCGGCAGATTACGAGCTTTTTGCCCCAGTGTATAAGAAAAGGTGTCATTAGATTTTTGTCGTGAGCTTTGTAATTTATCTTCCTGTTTTCATAAGCCACTTTTGAACCAATATATTTTGATAATTGTACAACGAAAGAACTTATTTTTGGTTGGGGAGTGATTTAAGTTGTATGAAGTTGCTTAAAAATGGATACGGAGAATACCTACTGGGAAAGTTTCAGAGAACTATTATTCAATTTCTAAACAATTTTCAGTAAAATGAAAGTTGAAAACGTCAATAGGTTACTTCGATTTTAAATGAGAGAGTGTGCTACAATGAAACGTTTAAAATTAGATAATTAACCGTTAATCCTGATACAATTCTCTTCAGTTTCGAATAACATTTTTCATCTACCAGGCCCGTAATCGTATTATTTCGTATCTTGAGCGTTGGACGTTTTAGGGAAATGGTGCACGAGTCGCGTATATGAATGAAAATGAAATTACAATTTGTAAGTAAAATACACTAATTATACATCTTAAACTTAACTTAACGTAGCTTTTCAAAATTATTTTCTTACATTCGTTATCTATTTCAAGGTCGGTTTTTGGATGTCAAAAACGCTTATCAACAATGCGTAGTTTTGTGTGTCCTCTGTTTACCTCTATATTCTTTAGAATAAATACTTAATGAAGAACGATTGAATATCGAGTCATTGAATATATGTAATATTTTCTTAGCATTATCAATCAGTCAATATTATTTTGATAAATAGCGATATCAATATAACTTAGAGCACCTTTGAGACCAGAATGATACATGTTTGATGGGTCACGATGTTTTTTGTGATCGACTTTGATACAAACACTACGAATTTTAATGGAGAATTTCGTTACCATTCCACATAATTTATATCGCTAATAGAGCGATTACAGTTTCCCAGCATTATTAGATACAAACCACTGCGCGACAAACAAAATCTCAAACAGAATAAATTAATAGTGGAGAATACCGATGAAGAACAACGAGTTCCTCAAGTTAGGTATCACATTCTTTACGCTGCTTTATTACCCTACTTTACGCCTAATTAGTACCTTATTATTCCGTGCTCATAAATAACTTTGTGTAAGCATTGTGATTGATATGGTTTCATCTCCACTCAACCAATCATTTTATTTGTTTGCAGACATTGAGAAAGCAGGCGGTCTCAAGGACTTATCTGATGATTACATACGGCGTGGTTTTAGTTAAGTAAACAAAAGACTACTTATTTTGATAATTTATTTTCGGACCGACTATGGAATTTAGAATCTGCCAATGACATTTGTATTTCAACCTCTCGTTCGAAACGTCACAGAGTATCCAGGTTGGGATATTCATTTATTCTAGAGGCCGGTGTATGTGAAAATTGAAAACGAAGTTTGCATCATGGGAACAAAAATAAAATCAATTTATTTTTAACCGTTTTGTGGTACGTAAATATATTATACAAGATGTACACAAAGACGAGTTAGTTATTAACGTGCCATATTGTAACAGCAACAATGTGCACCGCATTGATCGTGCATTATTTTGAACGGCGGTGGAGATTAAACAGGACATGAAACAAAGGAACAGCGCCCGCCTCAGTCCTGGCACGCCGTCCACAAACGCATTCAAAGACGAAAAATGCAAGTGAGCAAACATACGACCAATGGACCTAATAGGAAATTTTCAACTAAAAGTGATTTTCTTGCAACATAGTATAATTGTTAAAAAATATTTTATATTATGAATAGTAGTAATGATTAATATTAAAAAATCATATATATGAAGTATAATATAATAAGAATACAACCAAAAATAAATTGTCTCTTTCTTACACTATTTATGATGTTGCAAATGAAAGGTCTATGATGAATTTACAGAACCAGAGAGGCACGATCCATTAAGTTATTACGAAAAGCTGTATTAGCGGGTTATTATTAACAGGTTGCGCAATGAATAAATAAATTAAATTAAAAACTGAAGCTGTACTAATAAGATGCTGTTTCTAAAATGTGAGTTAATTGAAGAGTTTGAAAAGAATGTCAGCTTGTTGATTTTGTGTAAAATGTGTAACGGTAATTGACTCAATTTTCTAATTGCGATTGATTTTGTAGTATTATTATACATTTTAACAAGCAAAGAAAATTTCAAACTATTTTTGGGGAGATAAAATCAAAAACTGAATTATTTTATCAATTTTTTTAGAATCATCCACCTTCATTATACTATTTCTCTCCAAATGCACTTTGTGTACTATTTCATTTCTTAGTCAATTAAACGTGCCTTCAGGATTCAGTCGTGTATATAGGAATTCGGAATATTTTTGACGAAACAAGATGAAAGTCAATTTTAATTTCTTAAACTATTTTATGCATTACCTATCACAAGGAATTCATTGTGAAATGGAGAATTACAGTGATTTACCCTGTCAAGTACATTATGAGATAGTATACTAAACTTGAATTGTTTCTTGATTTTTTCGTTTATTCTTGTGAGATTATGGTTAATACGGAGTGGAAGTGACATATATATCAGAGATATGCCGCTGAAGTGCACCAGAGACATGTTTTTAATTTGAATTTTCAGTTTCTAAATTAAAGGTAATATAGATTCACTCTGCAATGCAGGTCTTTTACTCCCACTTGGGGGTACTCGTAGAAAATGTGTTAATTTATAATAATTTCCAAATCACTTTAAGCTTTTGAAAAACTTTGAGAGTTTATCTGTTGAGCGATAATCTCTAAACACTCCTCTTCTCGACAAAATATTATCCCAGATTTATTATTAGGTTTTTATTTACTCTCAGTTTTGTTTCTGAATAAACGCGAATAAAAAATAAATCAATTTATTACATTATTTCATCAATCAATGTGTTTTCATCAATCAATATTTCTATTTTACCGCTCTTTGGTTTGTCAAATTAATTCTATGTATTAATCACCAACGAAGGAGTAAACAAACACCTGAATCATACCATACAAGCTCTTGGTGATGCAAACGACTTGGACGACTACCGAAAATTGAGATAATTGCCACAGAATTCTGTCATAATTACATCAATTATCATCTACTGAAAACATAGTTCACATTTCTTTGGTACCAATCAAGTTATTGCTTACTTTTAACAAAATATTCCTTTGAGCCCTAGTTAAAACAAATTTACTAACACGAAAGTAATAACGAATTTTTCGTTTTATTGCATTTCGTTTTGATATGAAATCCATGTCCTCTGAAGTCTATTGAACAGCTTTTGAGGCACTCAATCTAATAGTAGTACAACGGCGGTTCACAGTATTATGAGAAAATAATTTATAATAATAACAAGCGTCTCAGAAAAAATGTTACAAACTTTTAATGCGTAAACAAGGAAAAATATGATCACATTTTACCTATGAATTTATGGTAAGAAATCTCACATAATAGTTACATGTATACAGTAGCTCCTGATAGGTAGGCAATTTAACACGAAATGGTGTTTGGCAGGTACACGTTCTGTGGCAAAGACATTTTATGTATCTTCCAATCCGACAATGGATGGTTATGCATACCTTACAGGCTCTATAAATTTGTAATATTTATTCTGAGACATCGTGAATAACAGGTGGCCTGTCAATGATTAAAAGATTGAAACTCATTCCTAATTTTGACAATCATTAACACATGCTTACTCCATCTTCTTTCCTGTTGGCGTCTATAAACTTTATCTATTCAAAATAAATTTTCGTAATGGACTTAAGCTCTTAAATAATAACTATTGTGAATTTAGAAAAAAACGATGATGTACTACAGTTATTTTGAGTGCATTTCATGCCTTAAAAGACGTATTTCGAGAACTGAGCTTCAGTAAATCGTCCTTCTGGTCAGACGTACAAGAGAACGGAATGGTATCATGAGAATTTGCCCAATAAGAGTCTGCAACGAAGAAAGTCTTGCGAGGAAGTTTGATTCCTGGTGTTATGTACGCCTTGGAGTGCAAATACAATATTTAGTTCTATAAAAAGGCGTACAAAAGTATCACCAAGTGTTCTTATGCATTAGTGCATAGCCTAATACATAATCACTCTAGTACATTTTATATAATCTATTGCATATTGCGTGTGCACTTGTACACAATTTGAATGTGATAGTAGTTTTTGGCGGATACGTCGCATGATGTCTGTGGGATCTTCGCGCTCTCACGATCGCATTGTTCAGTAGCTGAGTTCCCTGCCTCGCCGTTCTCTCCACAATGCCGTTTTAAGGCACGTCCTTCAGAGAGACACGTCATGGGACACGCCTCCTCCGCTGGTCATGAGACACGTCGCTCCTGCGATCACAAGACGTGTTCCTCCGTTGATTTGAAGACACACGTCCCCTCTGATTACTAGACATATGTCTCCACTGATCACAAGACATACTTCTGCTGATCACAAGTTTTGGTCCTGACAGTATACATGTCACTGATCGAGTTAGACACGTTCCTTTACTTGTGACAAGAGTCTGCTTTTGTCCCTGACACACGTGCGTTTCTTCTAATAAATCACGTGTCTGCTGTTCAGAAGCCATCTGCGTTCGTTGATCTCAAGACCCGAGTCACCACTCCTCACAAGACGTGCCTCCACTCTTCTAAATCCCATCTGCTTTCACTGATCTCACAAGAGACGTCACAAGCATCGCAAGAAACGTGCCTCCGCTCGTCACAAGACACATGCCTACGCTTATCACAACACACGTGCCGCTGATGACCTCCTACCACACGTGCTTGCCCTCATCGCAAGCGACGTCACTCCGCTCGTCGCAAGACAGCTCCGCTTGGCCCTTCTGTCTTCCGGCGTGGAGCGGGTGCGTTCGGTGGCCGCAGGGGCGTGCGGGCGGGCGGGTGCGTTCAGAACTCGGCGGCGCGCGCCACGCGCAGCAGCGGGGAGCGTCACAGGCTGCTGCCGAACTCGCTGGAGCGCCGCCGGTCGATGTGCTTGAGGTACGTCTCCGAGTAGATGGAGCGCGTGCGCTCGTCGTAACGCAGCGAGTGCCTGCGCACGTCCAGCGCCTCCAGGTCCGACGGCTCGCGCTTGCAGTAGTTGCAGAAGGCGCACTGCAGCGTGTTCTTGAACGCCTCCCGGAAGTCGCGGTTGAAGTACGCGTAGATGATGGGGTTCAGCGTGGAGTTGAAGTAGCCGATCCAAAAGACGAGGGTGACCACGACGTCGGGGCACGGACACAGCTCCTCGCCGCACAGCACGGTGCTGACATACCACAGGAAGAAGGGCAGCCAGCACAGGATGAAGGTGCCCATGATGATGCCGAGCGTGCGCGCGGCCTTGTGCTCGCGCTTCATCTTGATGATGTTGCGGTCCTTGGTGGGCGTGGAGTGCGCGGTGGGGTCGCCGCCGGGCGCCTGCACCTCGTGCAGGGTGAGCGCCTTGCTGCTGCCGCCGGCCGCGCCGCCCAGCCCGGCGTCGCCGTTGCTGCTGGCGTAGTCGCGGCTGTTGCGGTGGTTGTTCATGAGCATGGCGTTGCCGATGCGCGAGTGCAGCTGCTTCTCCTGGCGGTTCGCCTCCTTGAAGATGGCGTAGTACGTGAACACCATGATGGTGCACGGGATCCAGAAGGAGATGGACGACGACACCACCGCGTACACTTTGTTCACGATGAACGCGCACTCGTCCGGGTGGGTCTCGCGGTACTTTTGGTTGGTGTCCGTGGTGTACCACCCCATGAAGATGGGCACGAAGGAGATGATGGCGGAGGAGATCCACGTGGCGAGGATCATGACGGCCACCCGTCGCTTCGTCATGTTGATGGGGTACTTGAGTGGCGTCACTATGGCGTAGTAGCGGTCCACCGAGATGCAACACAGGTGGAGGATGGACGCCGTCGAGAAATACACGTCTAGAGAGTTCCACACGTCACACATAAAAAACCCGAACAGCCACCTCCCCGAGAGTTGCACGCTGGCGTTGAACGTCATCGCCACCATGGCCACCAGCATGTCCGCGAACGCCAGCGACACCACGAAGTAGTTGGTGATGATGCGCAGTTTGCGGTGCCTCATCACACTCACGATCACCAGCAGGTTGCCCAAGATGGCGGCGACGATGATGGACACCATGACGCAGCCCTTGAGCACGAGGAGGAGCATGTCCGACCACTCTTGGTCCTCCGGGTCGAGGCCCGGGGCGGCGGAAGGGAGTCCGGTGGCGTTGTCCAGCCCCAGCGGCGGCAGCCCGGCCCCCGCCGCCACCCCTGCCGCCGCCGCCGTGGGCGCCGCCCCCGCCACCGCCGCCGCCGCCAGCCGCCCTTCCAGCTCCGTGACTAGCGGCGCCGCCGACGCCATCCCATACTCCGCACGGCCGCCGCAAGAGTCGCTGCTGGGGCTGCTGCCGATGAGGCTTCTAGTGGAACGTCTGTGAGACGCCTAAGGGTTGACGGCGGGCGCCCTGAAACATACAATGTACAATTATTTTTTAGCGGAATCAGAAATCGATTGAAAACTTTTGCAACATTGAGACTTGCATGTGCGATTAAAATTAGTATTTTACAACATGACGCATCACATGTATCACTAATGCAACCGAATAAAACTGTCTTGATATCTTACATACACAGAAAAATAAAGCAAAATAAAAAACATATAATATAAACTTCTCAACATTCACCAAAAAAATTATGCTTATACAGAATTCAGCATTATTTCTACATTCTGAAGTTGGAGACTAAAATAAATAGCACGTATTTGGATATATCAAGGTTCGAGATTTTTCCCCTCTCTTTCTACAACATTCTGGAAGTTACAATTTTTAGGTAATTAATATTTTAACACAACGTATACACATTATCAAGGTAATAAAGTTTTTCTCTCTCAATGCTTTTGGACATTGCTAATCACTTTAAGTATGCGGATAACTGGCATTTTCATCTGTTTCTTTCATATTCACGATAAGCGGACTTCTCTAGTACTTGTAAAACAATATTTATTGGAGGATATCACCAACTTTATTAGGCGCGATGTCAAGATAGAGAATTGACTAAAATTCTGGAAAACACTTGCCTAATGCCACTCAGTAATAGTTGAGAATAAGTCAGGAAAACTGGACGAAACACGTGAAAATTTCAAAACAAATATGAAAACAGGTAAATTTTTCTCAAAATAATTATACAAGAGAATAAAATATTTGCGCGAATGAATGAATCAATACCTGAACAATAAATGAAAGTTTTCCTTATTTGATTCGCTGTAAATTTTACGAGCCTCTTATAGACCTATGTCGAAAAAGAAAATCATGTACCTAGGCTGAAGACTTTAAAATTTTACAGACTATAAGCAGTCCGTAAAATGTAACTTTACAGGTGAGAGTAAAAAGTATTTGTAGGGTTTTATTGTCATTATTATTGTGATTGCTGTTCAGTTGATATTGAGAAATTGTGATTACAAGCAAATAAAAAAATGAAAATGGATGGATGGAATTTGCTCGTTTACGGTAGTGATGAGACAGTAAATCTTTCAATAACGAGATCGCTCATTTGTAATTCTAATAAACAATCATTTCAAATTACTACTGAAAAGGACGCAAACTCTCACAACGCCAGGTGCGTCTCATTAAAATCACCGATGGCATCGATCTCAATACCTCAATTCTCGCGGGCGGTTATTCGTGAAAAGGGCAACCGAGTCGTTATTACACGTCGGCCGCCGCAGGGAGGCGAGTGCAAATTCGCGTGTCGGCTCCGCGCCGAACAAATTAAACCGCGCGGTTATCTGGCGATCGGCAGCGCGGGTGTGGAGGTCACAGGTGTCGCCTGCCCTTGCCGGTCAGGGTGCTGTCGGAGCGAGCCACCGCGAAGGTCAAGGGACAGCGCGCGAGAGAAGTCTGTGGACCAGGACCACGGCGAGTATATACTCGGTCAGTTTGTTTACGGACAAACAAGAAAACTGATTTAGTAATGTGATGATTTGTTGTTTTTTTCTAAAAAAAACAGCTACCGAGTTTTATGTAATAAGTAGGGGGCGGGTTTTGGTGACCTAAAACGTCGCTAAAAATTATAAATAAAATGCTCTTAATTTTTAAAAGTTCTTAAAAGCAAAGAAACTTGGAAAAAAATCATAATCAGTTTCGATGAATAACTCCAGCTGATGGATATGTTGCTGATGTAATCGAGGATTCTTCCTTTCGTTCAAGTGAACTCAGCTCGTTAACTTTTAGAATAGGCGGTTCTTTATTACGAAATCTTTGTCTTAAGCTATCGCAAAATCGGTCGAACCGACAATGGTGCTGATAGCGGCCTCAGAAAACTTTATGTTTCATAGAACGATGATAATTACAGTATCAGAGAAAAGAAATCGAGTAGGCTACTTAAGGGTCTTGAGGAAAATTTATTATATCTCGTAAAAATTACATGAAGCAAGTGTCATTAAATTGATATTGAAATCGATGAAATGAGGGAAAAAAAGATTTAAAAATGATGGAAAAAGTTAAAAAAGACTTATTATTCAAATTCAACCAAAAATGCAAAAACATCATACACAAATAGGTCATTTCCTTTTGTCATAAGATAAAATGAATGTGTATGCTAGAAGGCTTTATGCGAATGCATCTCCGCATCCTGGTCCTTGGAGTGCGCCAAAGGAGGCAGGAAGGCTGTTGCTCCCTGAAAAGTTTAAAAGGGGCACGGTAGCCTTAGGTAATCAAATACTGTATTTTCTTGACTACGTCGAATCCCTATATTTCTCCTTTATTTACCTGATGAACCTGATGTTCCCATGTTAATTGAGGGAAGAGGCTTCCTATGTCATGTGGCAACACTGCAATTGGTTCAATACAAAATCAATTAAATTGTATCATTAAAGATACAATTTCATTCTCTTTTTTATGTTTTATATATGCACAAATAAAATGTGTTATAGAAAAGTGGTCCAGAAATGAATTTGGCCTCTTGTGTTATGCTATTGTAGCTTACAAAAATACTTGATATATTTAAGTAAAGGTCGTTTCCATATAGTTTTTATGTATCAATGAAATAACCGAAATTAACGTACGAAAATATAGTTGTTTGTGAAACGAATGGTAAAAGTGACCTGGTATTTTGCAAATAGCAAATGTTGTGACATGAGGCCAATAAATAAGTGGCGCAAACATACAAGAAAAATAAAACCACTTTTACCACGTGTGTCATGCACTATTTCAGACAGCATTATTTACTTTCATTTTACTTTAATTCAAATACACAAAGACTTGAGAAAATCATTACAAGCTCCGTGGTTTATTCCAATTAAGCAAATTTAGCAAGAATGAGAGAACAAAATTCCTATTAATGAATACATTTAACAAATGGGCAATATATTTTTCATCCTCCTTCAGTCTTGTACAAGTTGACAAATATTTAATGTAGGCAAAAAACCTACTATTCCAAACCGCATTATCTCATGACACTCCAACGTCTCTTCTAAACTACCGTGAATTAGAATAAATCCACTCTCCCACTAACCAGTTCTGCTGCTGAAAATGTAGTTTTTCTTCGTTGCATTCACAGATTTATGTGAACACTTGAGAATTATCATACTTTGGCACTTGTGCTAAAAATTGAACTTTTAGCACGCTAAGCATGCTCTGAAAGAACCAAATTTTACTGTCTAAGAACAACTTATGTGTCATTATATACTTCTCAAACACCAATTACCAAAATATGTTTGATGTTTAAAAAATATCGAATTTTCCCTTATCAGTGCTCTAAGAAATGCTCTTAAAACATTTTTTCGCACGTCCACAACTTATTCCTAAAAAGAGATCCTTTCTACCAAACCTTAGTGCCGGGGAAACACAAATGCCATTCAAAATTCTGCGAAAGTTCATGTGATTGAAATTATTGGTGTGATAAATCTCAGATAATTCTTTTCAATGATTTTCAGTTCAAATGTTTCCAGTGTTCCATTCAATCACTTTTTGACGTATGACTAAATTAGATATGATTAAACCAACTGTTTCAAAAAGAGTTCCGATTTCTCGAGTTTTTACAATACACCAGAAAACTTAGACACAGTCTGATGAATTGTTAGTCTATGCTTTAATATCAGGGTAAATATTCTTTTCTGTTTGTAACACAGCATCCCGACTTTACTAATTCCGTTCGTTACCGTTGTTCGATACTAGTGCTGATAGTGACACAGCATGATGACTTGTCATCAATTCATAGTTTCGCTGTCGCACAAAGCTCAATCATATAAGGTTTCTCTCTCGTGATAAATGTTGGTGCCTACCCACCCCAAATACATTTAGGATCAATTTGACTAACTATTAGGACTCACGTTTTCCTAAGTGGCCTTTAGCCTCCGGCCTTGTACTGCGAAATTTACATAAATAAATTATACACATCGCCTTGAGTTTTTGTAACGTACGATTTCGAATAGATTTTGTGTAAGAAAAGTCATTAAAAATTTGTTGAAATCGGAAATCACACACTTGTACATAGGGTACAGACGGGCCTGCTATTTTATAGTACTATATTATATAGTATTAAACTACTATATTCTATTATAGTTTCGTCATCGGAACTAATACTCCGAAAACATTACTAAACCTCACGCGCACTCCCGAGTCGCTGGTGACGACGTGAACTTCCTGAACACGTCTACCATGAGGCATTCGCCATACGTAACCTAACCATTTATCTCACCACGCACGTACTACATTCTGGCATGATTACCGGTCCATTGGAGGGCGCGAGGGAAACGCTTCTGCATTGTTTTCGCCCCTGGAGCCGAAATGTTCAAATCAGCAGTGACCGACAAAGTGGAAATAACGGTTGGGTTGCTCCTATTTCATGCGTTTGTGGAGTTATGCACGAGCGCCGCGCCGCGCCGCGAGCGTTCCACTTCAAGCGTCAGGGAAGGGGGGAGGAGGGGGAGGGGAGGGGGAGGGGAGGGGAGGGGGGTGAGGGCCGAACGGCGACCGCGAGCGGTGATGCACATTGGGCCAAAATACAGGGCAACCCTCCTTTCTGGGAAAAATGTACGATGAATACTTTGCAACTGATAGAGGAACATTACTTCAATGAACGAAGACTGTCGATAGGCAGCGATCGCTATCATATTTTTATTATTTTGTTTGTTTCGCGAATCGCTCATCATGGGGCCATGAAATACGTGCATCTCACCGGGGCTCAGACTTGATTAACGGGGCACGTTACTTTTTCCAGGGAAAGAGGGAATCAGCAATTTAATGCTGATTCCATTTTTATCCCCCAGGGATCTTAGTCCAGGGGGATGGGATGAAATTATGATGATGGTAAATGATGAAATAGGCATACACAAACATACTGAGACATACATAACACAACCATGCCCAACGCGGGACTCGAACTCGCGATCCTTTGGTCCGAGATCACTACTGCACTACTGGCTTAGCAATCTAGGCAATCGGATCGGCCATATTTTTATTATTATTATTGTTATTATTATTATTGTTGTTATTATTATTATCATTATTATTATTATTACATTAACCACACATATCAACTTGTGAAATGTAAGAGGCACTAAAAGTTTGAAGAATTTTACTGTTAATCTTGACATTTAAAAAGTGATGCGGAAGGCGGAAGTTCTTCCAACTAGACCAGTACCCCAATATGATAGTAATAGAGTAGTAGAATAGTCTTAAATATCTTGGGTTTAAAGTTCATCCGAAGCTTTATGAGCCAGTGAAGCTTTATTAAAATAGATTTGGTGGTGCTATTGAAGAAGAATAGTTGGGCATTTCATTTAAATGAGTCCAAAATTAATTAAGAAATAATTATTGTTTATAATTAACATTTCACACTAGGATGTAAGTTTGTTTTGAAACGACATGTGATGTGGTGAAATCATATCCACTTGTCAGACGAATTAATTTTTAAAAACTTGATTTGTAATTCCAGTTACCGTGTGACATGAAGAAGAGGCTACAATGCTATTTGGTCACGCACCGAGGTGTTAATACGGGATATAATGTTATAGTTTATATGACCGAAAGTGTTTTTTACGCTCGAGGTTCTTTTAAATACCGTAAATAAACGCATGGGTCGGGATGTTTTAATTTCCCGATATGAAGATTTATAGCGCGTCACATAACATAACAAATACATGACGATATAGATCATATCATATCATATCATATAAATATATATCATGACGTCAGCGTACAGTAGGAACTAAATATGAGTTTTGAATTGGTGAATTAAAGTTTACTGACAAGACACAAAGGACCATCTGACTCCAGGTTATCGATTACTTCAGCAGAGAACAAGATATTGCAAGAAGAACAAAATGTACAAAATAAAATACGTAAACAATCCATATCCACTTGTCAGACGAATTAATTTTTAAAAACTTGATTTGTAATTCCAGTTACCGTGTGACATGAAGAAGAGGCTACAATGCTATTTGGTCACGCACCGAGGTGTTAATACGGGATATAATGTTATAGTTTATATGACCGAAAGTGTTTTTTACGCTCGAGGTTCTTTTAAATACCGTAAATAAACGCATGGGTCGGGATGTTTTAATTTCCCGATATGAAGATTTATAGCGCGTCACATAACATAACAAATACATGACGATATAGATCATATCATATCATATCATATAAATATATATCATGACGTCAGCGTACAGTAGGAACTAAATATGAGTTTTGAATTGGTGAATTAAAGTTTACTGACAAGACACAAAGGACCATCTGACTCCAGGTTATCGATTACTTCAGCAGAGAACAAGATATTGCAAGAAGAACAAAATGTACTAAATAAAATACGTAAACAATCGTTATTTAACGTTGATATCTCCGACATGCGCTTGCAAATCCGCCCGTTGTGGAATGGGATTCTAAGACTGCCCGGGATGAGGACTCATAAGGACATACAACCAAGAAGAATAAAGGCTTAAGGTAAACTAGTGGTGCTGCAGGAACGTATATTCAATTATATTATTGGTAATAATAAACAACGATTATAATATTCAATTTCTGTCAAAATAATACGTCATGAAGATTTCTAATGCACAAAGTACTAAAACCGTCGCTCTATCCTCTCCCTTTATACACACACACACACACAATTTACACTTACATGCACTACATGCACTATACTACACAATACCAGGAGACCAGTCGGGAGGGTCAAGCTTCTCCCGGCTGGGGTGGTGCCGCAATGGTGAGAGATAAGGGGAAGGGAAAAACGGCCCCAGATCTCATCATTCGGCGGGGAAAGAACACAGCCACCTTCAATGATAAAAATGCCCTACAAATAAGCCGTACAATTACGGGACTAATGACCATAGCAGTTGACGCGTCTAGAAACATGAAATAACTTATCTTTAACAAGAATTATTTTGTAGGTCAATTGAAGGGCGTGGTTACAGATAGTTGAACATTAGAACTTTATCCTCTTTCATTGTATTAAAATCTATGATAGTCTTTTTTTTTAAATAAATAGACTATCTGCAGTTAGGCTCTTCAACTATTATAGAGTTTGGGCATTTTTTAAATGTTCCTTGATACATAACGTTTAAGTACGCACTTAAGACCGATATTTTTATAGAATGATGGATATTTTAAACATCGATTTATTAAATCCAATATTATTTCAGAATCTAAGTTTCGTACTCCATATTTGTACGAATATGGAGTACGCTACTTGTTTGTACTATATTTGTACGAATATGGATACGCTGTTTGTTTGTGAATGAAAACGTTCCTTAATAACTATTTTGTAAACATTAAACTACGAAATTTTACGAAAAAAAGCTATGAAGTCGAGTATTACCTTTATGGAGCAGGCTATCTCTCTATTAAGAGATGTCCCCAATGACCTAGGATTTGTGGTGGGTGAGCGACCTGATCTCTGCATCCTCTAAAAGAGTCACGTTCGTGACTCGGCCCACAACTAGAACTTTAAATTTCTCGACAAGAACACCTCTCAAGACGGAACTCCTCTTGAAGGAAAAACCGGGAAGTCGAAAGCATCTTTTTTTGAATTTTCGGAATTTTCTCCCTCTGCAGTGTGGCCACTGTACATCGGCGCTGGAGCAGAGAGGGTGCTTTCCCCATTCCCAGCCCCGACACTCCCCGCCGCTCTCCCTCGCCGTTTTGTTGGATGTTTGTCACCCGCCGCGCGCGCTCTTTGAATCGAGGGCCGCCCTAAGTAGGTCGCGTTTATCGGCGACGCGGGGCGCCCGACGCTCGCGATCGCGGCGCGGGGAGGGGAGGGGAAGGGGGACGAAGCCAGGAAGATTCGTAGAATTTAAATTCTTTGAAGGTTCAATAATTTTTAGACAGACACAATTATAACATTTTTTATTAAACAATTTTTACCAACGTTTCGAAGGACATTGGGCCTCTTCTTCAGGATCTAGTAAATACATATAACAATTTCAGTACAATATTTACTAGACCCTGAAGAAGAATGCCAATGTTCTTCGAAACGTTGGTAAAAATTGTTTAATAAAAATTGTTATAATTGTGTCTGCCTAAAAATTATTGGACTTTCAAAGAACTTAGAATCAATGTAAAAAGGCAGTCTTTGTATAATTAAATTTGGCATTAGTCTCTGCAAAGAAGATTCGTAGAAGCACGGCGCTTCGCACGAGCTGAGCGAGACGAGGAGAAGACACGAGGAAATGGTTAAAGAGAGAAGCAGGGAGGAGAAGAGCAAGGTGGGGAAAGCTGGAGGGAATCGGGATAGGAATGAACTGAGCTGGACGAGAAAGGAAAGAGTCTGGGAAGTAAGGAGAAAATACAGGCAAGGAAGAGAGATGTGGGGAAGAAAGATCCGGGGCGGAGAAGCCTCAGCGGAACTTTGTTGTAAATTGTAATTGATTGCGAAAAGTTAAACATAAAGTACATTAAATATAAAGTATATAAATTATTTATTATTTATTTTGTTTTGAAATATATGCATTACCAACGTATGAAAACTTGCTGCAGACACATCACAAGGAGTAAATAAATTTTGTGGTAACGGGAAACGTATGGCTTTAACTTAGTAGCCAATCACTGGAATGCGTACATCGACGATGAACAGACAACCATGGTTGCAGCAAATAATTTTTTCAGCACACACGTAGGAAAGACGACGTCAACGAATAAAACATGTAATTATAGTTTCCATTTATACTAAAGAATAAAATACCACACAAAATATATAAACTGTTGACAGTAATTCGGGATTTGAAATACGGTGGTGTAAGAGATCTTCATGAAATTGCAATTGAAATTCCTATATGTTTACAATAGATGAAATAACACTGATTAACCGAATATTTTACAATAATCAACTGCACAGTAAAATAAAGGTACCATGGAAGATTTTATTTCCATCCCCGTCACACACTATTTTACTCGGTTTGGATGTACTCTGTTTTGAACTGCTCTTCTCCTTCCCACTCGTTTGATTGATTGATTTGTGTTTCCGGGCGCGTCAACTGCTAAAGTCATTAGTCTCGTAAGTTTGGTGCATGTTTTATAGTAGAAGGTGGCGGTAATCTTGCCCCGCTGGATGGCAAGATCTAAGCTCCTGACCGGTCTTCCGGCATGTGTGGTAGTGTAGTGCGTGAAAGTGTACTTTGGTGTAAGTAAGAGGATAAGGATAGGACAAGGAAGAGGGGGGAAATATCGCGTGGTTGGTGGACTGTTTGTTAGTGAACTGCTTCTGCATTTGTCCGGTATTGTTAGGAGAAAACACGGAAAATTACCGTCCAGAGCAGTCGGCCGCTAGAAGTTTCCTCCAAACAGCGACTAATTTCGATCTAGCTATCTAGCTAATGTCGAAAATCCTGCAACCGTCGGGTCTCGAACGTAGAACCTCCCGATCAAAGGTAATTAAGAGACAGTTGATGCACCGAGCCACCACTCCCGATCTGCTCGTGTCACCCTTGCTCTCTTCCCCCACCCCACCCCACCCCACCCCTGCCACTGTCCTGTCGGGAGGTCCTGCCACTGCCGGGCCTCAAATCCTAGGACCTCCCGGTCAGAGGCGTTGCAGCGACATCATCTGACGCCCTGATCCACCTAAGACAATGGGGAAACATTAAGATAGGCGTTTGAAACGACATCGTGCGACAACAAGCGCGAAACGGTGCACGGACCTCGAGGCGGGAGCGATCTCTCGTCCGATGCCGCCGCCGTCGCCAGCACCTCCGTGGGACGCTGGCGGCGTCGGATCAAATGAAAATTCCTGAGGCGAAAACGAACGGCGAGGAATGTGCGAGGCGACGGGTGATAATAGCGAGGACGAGGATGAGGACGGATCAGGAGAGGGGGACGATCGCTGATTCGATCGCAGATCCGATGGAGTGGCCGGGCGACGCGAGACGCTGCAAAAAAAAAGGAAAAAAAAATCGGCGTCGACGAAACGGAAGAGCGAAAGAAAATGAAAGAAAATAAGCTTTTGACACTACTCGCTCCGTTCTTTGTAAACAATCGAGGGGAGGCCGACGCGAGCGAAGTGCCGGGATGAGGGGGAGGGGTGAAGTTTGTTGCTTTTCATCCCGCGCCGTGAGGTAAGAAAGGATAAAGCGTTGGGCGTTTGAAATAACGCCGGCGATAATACGACAGAGGTCTCTCAATTCGTTAGAAAAGAACAATACGGTGTTATCTCTTGGACGTGCCTGATTCTGTGAGGCAGGAGCTTCGAGCAGCGTGCAAGTATGCGGAGCTGGCGGCTGCGAGTTCGACGACCGTGTACGCTACGGATAAATTCTCCATGAGATTATGAGATGATTGGGTTCTCAGATCACATTTAAGAACAGAGATCACATTTTTTCACCCAACTGAACCCTAATAATCATTCATCGCCCATTGCCGCGATTGGACGATGTGTGCAGAAAATCCATGGAATATAACAGCGACAGAAAATATATAATTTCGTCTGAATGCGTCAACTTTTAATTACTTTTTAAAGTGTAGAATTTCTGTATATAAATTTTACGTGGTTATGTATCATATTCCATATTTACAACTGAACCACAGAATCTCGTATGACATTATCATAACGCAGCGTTTAATGTTTCTTATCACTGTAACGTGCCATGACATGCCCACCACTCTAAAATGTTCTCGAGAAAATCATTGTTTAGGTGCTCGCGTTGAAAGTTCATCCCACCTCGTTCACGAGGTTGCCTATCAATTTATCCCCTCCTGTCATTCAAAGTAACCAGCGAGTCCGTATACTCGGAATGTACTTTCCGATGTAGGCGTAGCGAGCGAGTCCCTAAGAACTTAGTCTGAATTTGATTTTGATAGACACTTGTAGCCTTTACGTGTCTGTATTGCCGGCTGTTGCCACCAACGAGAACACAGTGACTAGAAAATAGCGTTGTCCAGGGAAAAAGTGAACATGCCATGCACCTATGCGACCCTGAGTGGCCAAAAAAAAAGACAGCATAAGATTGGAAAATTGGTAGCTGGGAGTAGAGACATTTTCGTGGGCAATATTATTAAGTAAGGGTCGTGGCAGCGTAGTGGTTAGGAGCACACGCTTGCTAACCTGAGGGACCCGGGTTCAAATCCAAGCATGGCTGGGGATTTTTATCCGATGATGTTCTATTCAGGGCGATCCTAAGGTTCACTCAGCCTTCTTTCCAAATGAGTACCAATATTTACTGGCTTTATTAACCGTAAATATTGGGTAAAAAGGTGTCCGGTTGAAGCATGACGCTTGCCAGGCCATCTTCACCCCACTTCCAACCACTAGAACGAACATCTACGAATACCCGTTACATTCTTCTGTACAGAGGGCCTTGGAAGTGGGGATAAACCGGAAAAATGGCTGAAAGAGGAGTCCTAACCTCCTCTAACCCTAAGCAGGACCTCTAATCCTGCAGCACTTAGGTGCAAAGGGTTAATTATTATATTATTATTATTATTATTATTATTATTATTAAGTATTGAAGGAGCCAAGATTATGCTACGACGTAGTTGTAATCATTTTCTAGCATTCCAACCACTGGTAACTAACGATGAAAGTAAAGCTATAGAAAGCTACTCTTGCATTAAATTATGGTGTTGGACAAGATAACATCTCTAATTTGTTAATTAGGAATGTCGCCAACAGCAAATTACCAATAAATGAGAAGGTGGGAGTACAGCGAACATGCCACAACATGAAGATAAACATCCATATCCATTTTACAAATCCGCAAACATTGTAGCCAAGACCAGCACCACGCTACCCGCATTAGTGACCTCGTCTCTTCGGGTCAGTCTCCTAACAATGAATAATAATAATTATAAAATAACATGAAATGTCGTACAGCTTTGAACACAGTAGGCCAGACTTGGTAATGACTCTAACGGAGAGGAAAACAAGTTTTCTTGCTTATTTCTCTTCCCCTTGCAATAAGAACATACAAAAAGCATTTTCTAATTAGTGATGCTACAGAAGGGCACTGACGTTCGCGTATTACAGCACTACCAAACTCAAAAAAAAAACCAACTTATAATGCGCATGCCCGAACGTGGCTTATCCCCTCCATAGCTACAAACATTTCTCCGCCAGTCTGCGCTCTTTGTCACAACTTAGTTCTCTCTCTTTCTCTCGTGGGTCGCGCGGTAATTCAACACTGCGAGTTTGGCAATAACAAACTGATGAGTGAGAAGGAACAGACGAAAGGTAGCTTACGTGTTTCTACAGTTTGGGGTTGTCCAAACGATCAACAGAAAATCAGGCGTGTCTTGAAGAAGGGTTTAAGGAATAGGATAATGTGATGGACCAACACTCGTCTCTCCTTGTCACCTCCGCGCTTCCTTATCGCCGAGAGGTATTCTCAACTGCCGAGGGGTGAGGAAAGCCTCCGAGGCTTCACCAAAGGTACGTCCGCCATGATTTTTTAATTTTTTTTCGCGGGTGGTACCGTATAGTTTTCTAATCTCTGTAGCTAAAGCTAGCTTTTCGGTATTGTTGCTACCTATCGGCACCCAAAACGTATTTTTCACGTTTTCACAATTTTTCGGTTCCCTAACAATAGAACTGAAATATTTCTTTACAAATATTATGTAAGAAACTATTTTTAAAATTTCATTGAAATATTCTCGAAAAAATGTTCATTGAGTGTTTCTGAAAATGAATAATTTTGAGTTCATTTTAACAAAAAACTTTTCAGTTTACGTAAAACTTCAATGGAAATCATTTAGAGCACTTCTGCTCACAAAGGGAAATAATGTATAAAATTTGCTAGTATTGTAGGTATTAACCACGTGAGAGATATTCCCCCACAATACATTTGTAAAATTTTTGAAAAATCATGTAATACATCAAACTGGCGTTTATGTCAAAGAAATTCAGTAGAGTTACTACAATTCGCATAAAAAGTTCAAAGAAAAAATTTGAAACTTTTTCAGAAAATCTTGGTTTAAAAATTGCTTTTATTTCACGAAAAATTACGTGATAATTACTCACATTTTTAACAATTTGTTCATGAATTTATATAAATATCTAAGTTTGAAGAACAGATTTCATTAAGAAGAAAATGTCTATCTTTAATAATACAGTTTTGGGAGGGGCCCAAAAAATATAAACCAATGCTATTTTCAAAAAGAGAATTCAACGAAAATGAGACTTGCACCATTTTAGGCGTACTTTCCTCTAACCAATAAAAAATTAATAAAAAATTTTGCAGCCATTCTTGAGAAAAAATGAAAACATCCTTGAGACTTCATGCAATGTATCTCCAAAAATTAAAATACAAGTTTCAAATTCAAGGGGTCGTGACATCAGTCAGATCGTTTGGGAAATATTGAAGTCAACTTTGGTAAAAAACTTACTTATGTTTAGCCTCTAGCATTGCTCGGACAGACAAACAAACGGAACAGATACAAACGGATGGACATGCTGACGGACGGACAGACGTATTCACATAAACAAATTTTTCAGTATCAAGGACCCACAAAACGTGAATCCTGAATACACAACGTGTTAGAGGAAGGAACTTTACTACAAATAGGAACAATAATTATCCATTTTTCTGTATCAAGGTATTACAATACAAAGCAGCCGTAAAAATGACGATTTCGCTGCATTATAACATAACTTTATCTATACTACCTACGTAGTATGCGAGAAAGTAAAAATTAAAGTAACGCAATCGACAATATTTAATAGAGAACATAAATAGCTAATCCGTTTATTCATTCTACAGACCATTTTTAGAACCGGTCTCATAGAGGAATACTTTACAGGAAATATTTAGAAAATTCATATCCCTGAGTGGCACTTCATGCAGAGAGTTTCACAAGTGATTTAAATAAAACAAGACATAGAAATAATTATCATCTCGTAAGTATATTTGACTCTTTTACAAACTTTCTGAAAAACTGCCCAACAAAATGAACAAATAAATTAAAAAAATGTGTGAAACAGAAAATATTGCAGAACCATTAAAAAGATGATGACAATAATGACTGAAAAAGAAGCAAGGGACGAAATATTTGAAGAATACCTAAGAAGACCCAGCATCTTAAGCAGCAGATTATTCTGATTAACGTCTACAAACAATTTATATTATATATGACTATTTTGGAATAGTTATGGTATATTTGCCATTATTTCAAAGGCAAAGGGGCATCTCCACATTCGAACGGGAAATTGGCGTGCATTGAAGAAATACAAATACTTTTCAGAATTATCAAGAATATCAAAAGTCTCTCGTGTATAATAACTCGCCACTTTTTACTTTTTCCTTTTTCGCGTATTAGTTACGTAGTATAGAAAAAGTATGGTATTGTTGATGCAAAAAAGCCATTTTCGAAAAATTCGTGTTGTGGGAGCCCTGATTCCGGAAATGTGGAGATATTTTGTGGTAAACACACTGTATTTACAAACCTGAAACATGAATTTTTGAACATAAATCTTTCACAACGTAACAAAGCGATAAAAGGTTGTACAGTATGTCATATTCTTAAATAATTCTCCATGCTTTCTGATTGCGGCGGACACCCGATTGAAACGCGTGTGAAACTTTAAAGTGCCTATGAAATGAAGGATGTATGAAAAGACATAACTCGAGAGCAAAAAATAAGCTTCGTGATTCTCTTTTCTCCATCCATGGCTCTACTCACATTGTCATGCATGTGCATGACTCTGCTTCCAACTGTTGCTCAAAGATGGCGGATGGATTATTGTTAGCAGAAACGCATGGAAAAGGGTTCTGTGTCTGACACTAGCGAACGATAATAGAACCGGATTGAACTTCAACCTGACGGACGACGAGCAGAGTTGAATACACAATGTGGAGGATTCTTCTGTTGTCGTGTATTGTCCCTCTTCCCTATTCTACCCCATTCTGAGCGTGCGAACGGATGCTTCTTGTTATTCAAGAGCTAACAATGAGTACATACAAACGAGAGATTGCTTTTCCATGCATCTGTTTCTGAATCGTCGCTTGTCCTTGATGAAGGTTTATTGAACTAACAGTCCTTGGCTCATCCCATACAGTACCAAATGTAGCTTGTCGACAATGTTTTCTCTAAAAGCTCAAAGTATTGTGATTATTTCGTACTTATATTGCTCTGTGAGAAAAGTTCATTCTTAACGTTTTGAAAGGAGGTCAGTAGGTTAAGAAATGTAATCCTATCTGTTGTATTGTTAACATATTATTAATAAATTGTTAACATATTTTTAAACATATGAATCGCAATTAGATACACTTTTAATTACTTTGTAAACAGATTTTATTATTATAAATATATCATTAAGTGTTTTAGCGATTTAATCTTCGTTTGTGAAAAAGCAGTCCAACATGTCTGAAAATCTAATCACCTGTGCAATCCTTCCAAGCTTTTAACGCCCTGGGTAATCCTATGCGTTTAAATTCGTTCCATATATAAAACTATTTTCTCACTGATCAATTGATCACAACAATATCTTTAATGAATTTTAACATTATACGCTACTCTTCACTATATCTGAACAGCATAGCAACTCGAAACAGCGAGATCGTTCACTTAGAGTGAAACAGGCGGAATGCGAGAAAACCATAGAGCTTCCTCACAGACAGCAATTTCCAAAACGTACTGATGAAGACGGATGAATGAACCACTACCAAATAACTCGAAATCAAATTAACTTTCAGAATCACCGAGTCAACGAGATATTTGAAATTAAAATAAATTCCTTCGCGAAATTCTTTCTGAGTGATGGCGCGCTGCGTTTAACCGATGCGTTTAAATTCGTTCAATACACTACACTATTCCCTCACTGCTTTTTAAATAATAATAAGCTCCTCTAAGCTACATTAATTGCTCATTACAATGTCTTTAACCCTTAAATATAACACATTTAATTATAAGTAAGTATAACGGTGGGGTCTGTCAGAACCCAATTTTAAAGTATGTATATTTTTACCTGAAGGTTTTCGAAAGTTCTGTAAATATTTTTTAATTATATTTTTAAGTCCATTTGGTAGAGCTAACACTGTTGTGAGGGAAAGTAACATTATTTTATTATGATAGTAGCGCCATTCATAAAAAATTACACATTTTTTGACAAATGTGCATAGATTTGGATGACTAACTTTTTTGTTTTTAAAACAAAATATCACTGTTAAACTTTATATTTTATTAAAGGTCATAGTAGTAAAGTATTGTAACCCAGCATTATCATTATCTTAAAAATGTAAACAGCTTTTCTTATAATACCTTCGCAAATGAGACGTTATTTAGATAAAAAATAACTAAATAATATTTCACTAGAGATTTAATAGAAGTAAAATTTGACTGAAAAATGAAAACAAATCAAATTTTCACCATAATTTTTAATATACACACTTTAAAATAACATTTGTGTAAAAAATAAATTAAAACTATTGGAAATCGTGTTCTAAAACAAAATAAGAATCCAAATCAGAGTGATCACCAAACAAGCTCTTCGATGTTTCTTTCATCGATGTTTCGATCACTCTCATCTAGTAAATTTCAAATTAGGTGTGAATAATTTTTAATGTTTGATGTTATTTTGTCTAGAAAAAGTCTTAAAAACAAACAAAAACCAAAATTGCAACTTCGAAAAAGACACACGTAAATATAACAGTGGGGTCCAGCAAGGCGGCAACTGTGCAAACCCTTCCCAAACGTACTAAGTGAACTTACGTGGGAGTAAAATATCCCAAATATTTATTTTCCAATGCAACTTATATAAAGAAATTTGGTTGGGGTCCAATAGACCCCAGTGTTATATTTAAAGGTTAATGAACTATTACATTATCCACTACTCTTCACTACATCTCAACAGCATAGCAACTGGAAACTGCGAGATCGTTCACTCTGAGTCAAACAGGCGAAATGCGGGAAAACCACAGAGCTTCCTCAGCGATTTCAAGACGTACTGACGAAGACGGATGAACGAACCCCTAACAAATAACTCGGAAATCAAATTAACTTCTACAATCACCGAGTCAACGAGATATTTCAAATTAAAATAAATTCCTTCGCGAAAGTCTTTCCGAGTGGCGGCGCGCTGCGCCGCGGAGCGCGGGGCGATGCTGCTGTCGCTTTTAAAAAAGACGTAATATATGAGGACGGCGGGCCGCCGCAGTAAGAAGATTACGTTTCCATTTCCTGCGCGCGCCCCTCCCGTCCTCCTCGACGTCCTCAAGCGAGTCCTCGCCCGCTGAGCGATGGCAGCGGCGGTGTCTCAGAGCAAGGTTTTTTGTCATGGAGTAAAGATGAAGTTTGGGTGACGTATGGTTATGTTCTTCTCTTTGAAGAAAGTGTTCTCGAAAGTGTCCACAAAGTTACATCCCATGTGAGTGTCCCTCTATTTTATGATGTTGGTTTCAAGTACGATGTGCTTTTGATGTAAATGTTATGACAAAGCAGCCTCCAGATTGGTTGCGATAGGTAATAATATTTTGTAAAAGGTAACATGTATTCCCTACGGTATTTACTTTAGAACTAAGATGACATTGTATCGGTAAGACTCAAAAGCATCGGAAAATTATTCTTTGTGGAAGTTGGCATTTCTCTTGGAAATGCTGTTACACTTACAACCCTCTTAGTAGGATTTTAAATAAGTGGGAAAAGCGGAAATTTAGAGGGGAAAAGTTATTAAATAAAATATTTTGAATTTCTTTTGGAAGATACAGGAAATGGAACTCTAGAGTATGAAATAATGATTTTTATTTGTCAATTATCTTTGTAATTATTTATTTAACAGTAAAAAAATGAAACTGTATGGAGAGGGCTAAAGCGGTCAAAACGGATAGCAATGGAATTTTCGCAATGGCTCAAGTGAAAGCGAAAGACAAATCTTTTTAAAATAGGAGCAACTGACTCAATTTATTTTGTCAATGTTCACTTACAGCATGCGCGGTTCACTTGGCCTTTCGTTTTTATGCAATTATGAAACTGTTTTTTCAGAAATTTTTACAACATATGTTCTATGTTCACCCAATGAGGGACATCCATCCCAAGTAGAAATGAGGCGAATAGTAAGATAATAACTGTAAAGTAGCAATATTTGGAATAAAGGGACAGTGGTTATTTGAATGATCGGCAAAACTAAATGTAAACTGAAAAACATACTATATTTGACTCGTATAATACAAGATAAATGAAGTCTTTTCAGTCAATTCGTAAATAATGTTCAATGGAGATAGGTCCAATCAATGTTACTGGCCCGCGTAATATTCTATAAAGCGTGTTGTACAAGGAGTATACATTATCCATGATGGTGGCCGTGGCCTTGTCGGTCTCACTAATGAAATTCTCGTACGACTTTAGAAAATTTTCAATCTATTCGCTAAAATATTTCACCATAAAAATCATATATTTCATTAGATTGAAGCTACCCATGGTGTAGCTCTTTTCACCTGAATTCCGGTTTTCGAATCACGATCGTTCAAAATGGAATTTGTGGTGAATGCGGACTCATGGCACGTTTTCTTACTCATTTCTTCTATTTCTCATTCCACCATTGGTCCGTCATAATTCAAATCACAATTAGCAATAAAATATTTGTTCTGAATACCATTCACTCATACCGTCATTAAACAATCAATACCATGTTCTCAAGAATGATCGAATAAGTTAGGTACTGAAAATTTTGTTTTTAAAAACAAAACTACGCATTTTCAACTCAAATGTAAAATCTGTGCTTTTATACGGATCATAAACTTGGAAAACAACGGGGAAAATAACACATCAATTACAAGTATCCATAAACCGATGTCTACGAAGAATCCTATACATTAGGTGGCTACAAGTAATATCAAATGAACTGCTGAAGAAAGCCGATGAAACATCAATAGCAATGCAAATTCAACGCAGAAAATGGAACTGGATAGGACATACTTTAAGGAAACTCCGAAATTCAATTGTCAGAGAAGCACTATGTTGGAACCCACAAGGGAGTAGAAGCAAAGGTCGGCAGAGAACAACATGGAGAAGGACAGTAGAAGGAGAGATCCGGGAGACTGGTATGACGTCGAAAAAAAATCATACCTATTGCGGAAAACAGAGTAAGATGGAGATCCTTTGCCGAGACCCTATGCTCCGAAAGGAACTAAAGGAAGAACTGAAGATTACAATAAAGTTGAAGATACATCGAAAGTAATGAAACAAAATCTGTTGAGAACTTATAATTTTAGAGGCATTTACGCATTAAAATGTTGTCTACGCTTGTTTATGTAAAAAGTCAAACCTTAATTAAATTGAGCTCACGGAACTTTGAAGAATTACTGGGGTGACAATCCAAATAAACATTTTTATTTTTTGGGGTGCAGCATAAGCAAACCAAGTAAAACAGAGCTTTACAAAAATATAAAAATTGAAAATATAACACACTCTTTAATCTTAGATGGCAAACAAAATATCTAATTTTCGCTGGGAGCGCCATTCACGAATCCGTCTATTTAGTCCAGAAAAATAACTATTTTTGAAAATCATTTTTATTAACATAAGCAAATCGTGTAAAACAGAACTTTATACAATGTTGTAAACTCCGTAGTCATAGATTGCTAACCAAAATTCTATTTTTTTTTTTTGAGTGGGCCATTCACACACCCTGCCATTTAATTGTGGAAAATAACTATTTGTGAAACGCATTTTTAATAGAAAAAAATCATTAATTTCTTCCGAAATGGTTGTGTGTGTGTGTGTGTGTGTGTGTGTGTGTGTGCATGCGAGCCGTGAGATGCTGCATGCGGATGAGGGAGCGACCGCGTTCCAGAGCTCCATTCCAGAGCGCAGGCGATGTGGGCCCCGCCCTCCTCGGCTCCTTATGCGTGATATTAAGGGCGCTAAATCATAGCCGCAAAGCCCCTGGAACGAGGGAGAGGTATTGTGCTTCGTTTTACTCCACCGCCGTTATTATTTCTGAGGAGGGTTTTCCCTTCGATCTCTTTACTCGAGCTTCGGAACTTTAAATTACCCATTTTTATTTTACTAAAAAGTAATATCATGCATAAGGAGGGAATTTTTAATCTGAGGTGCTATATTGAGCGAACACGTTGACTTCATATGGTACAGTACGTACGTTCGGTTTGGGGCGTTTGGTTTCAATTTCCCTGGAACACCGTGGCGCTTACCCAAAAGAGTTGTATGAGTAAAGTCTTCATATAGGCCTTCTTCTCATGTTACATTCTTAAGATGTGGTTGACGACAAAATACAGAGAACTGGTATGTAGTTTTACTGAAACATTAACTACTTATTTATTTATTCATTCATTGATATTTATTTATAAATTTCATTATTTACTTGAATTAAGAGCCCCTCGAACTACTACGGTCACTGATGACCATGGATGATCTAGTGACGAAATGAAAACGATGACAGCTGAAGGTAAATGATAGAGAAATATTGTATTGATAGGGAAGAGACCTTCCACAAAATAATTGTCTACCTAAAGTTTCAAAGGATCATTCGAGATTCGAATGTGGGCCCTAGACGTGGAAGGAGAATGCCCTAATTAATATAAATTAATTATGATTACGATTACAATCGATATAATTATGATTACAAGGTACAGCTTGTTAATAAAAATTTTCAATATCTTCCTAGTTTCAGCCGAGATAGAGATTACCTCTAATCATACATCTGAAAATGTTCAATTTCTATAAGGAAGGCACAGCGATATCACGAGTAGGGAATGTCTCAAAATTGTTCTGTCAGTCCCATTCTCAAACACTCGAATTCTCATCTGGGAACTTTTCATACTAGTCACTCGTTTCTGTTTTTGGCATAGTAACTACCAATGTGATTTGATTGTAAAGATTGTACATTCTTACAAATTTAAACTCATAAAAGATTATTTTTAATTATCCCTATTTATCAGGACAATTTCTTGTCTATTCAACATTATATCTTACAAAAACAGGGGTTAAAAGTTTTGTGTGTATCAAGGGCGTTAAGTAGATGTTTTTGTCCCGAGGGCGACTTCCAAATCCGAGGGTCTCTAGCCCGAGGGCTTGGAACTTGCCTGAGAGGCAAAAACTTCTAGTAACGCGTGGTGCATACAAAACGTTATGATTTACTAGTTCGTTGCTGAATCAAACAAAAATTTGAAGTATTTTATAATTTTTCTTGCATCTAAAGTGAAAAGATGTGATAGTGATTTGTCAATATGATGTCAGATGAACAAAGAGTGTGTATTTCATTACTATTGCTGAATCGTTGGTGGACTGATTTGTTCGAACAAAATGAACGAATATTGTGAAGTTACTGCGGAAATTCATGCAAAACCTAACAAATCTACGGACAACGGACAGTAGTTTCCAGTAAAATCCCAGGAAATATATGAAAATGTTTGGGATATATATATATATATATATATATATATATATATATATATATATATATATATATAAAACTGTGTGAATGACAGGGTCAATTGAGGTGATGGAACGGTACTTTTAGGTTATTTGCCTCTATTTCCAAAAGTTATTTAGAATATTTCATGACATCAAAAAATAGCATTTTGATAATGTTAGCTGATGTGTCTTATTCATCTTATTACTACTAGAATTTCTACTACTCTAGAAGCATGTATTTATGACTCTAAAAAATGTTGAAACGTAACATGTAACAGTGAAATATGAATGACTGATGGCAATTGTAAATTCACGAGAACATTCCAAACTTACAAGTTTCGTATCAATTAAGTAAAATACGGTATATAACGAGTTATTTTCTTCATGTGAGAATTATGGCATACATTTATTGTATTTGCTTGTATCTTATCTTTAATAAATCTAAAACATAAAAATGAATTTGCTATGTTGGAATTATGAGCGGGTCGTAAAGTATTCAAAAGGCCCACGCGGGCATAAAGAACCAGAAAGGCCCAAAATATCGTTACGTGTTTTGCTTCAGGTCCATAAACACACAGCAATGAACTAGTAAAACCCTAAAATAAATTACACTTATTTAGATATCAAAATAATATTTAATTATATCGTAAGAACGATGGAAATGAAGCAGATCACACAATCCTTTGATAATAATTATATTTCGCATGAAAGCAGCGCACGGGCGTTAGTTTGATTCTTGGTAGACAGTTGCCTCTACATACCAAAGCAGAAAGTCTTTCTGATAAAATATTTGTGTTCTAAGGTAAAAAAGACCTTAGACAACACGTGGTGCGTCGTATCCATTCTATGAGATGAACACGCTTTACCAAATTTTATTGCTTGCTTTTGCAAAAATAAAGAAAATTCTTATGTTCTATGTGTTTTAACAAATATTTGCTCGAAGTAGGGTATCGAAATTCCATTAGCCTGCTTCTAGAGAACAAGTTCGTCATTATCAGGAGCGCAGCCTGGCGTGGGTGGCTGCAACGGAGGTATGCTTTGGGAATTGCCCGGCGGAGTGCACCTTCGTCAACTGCGTCCAAGGGAATCCGGCGCAGAAGCTTGCCCACAATCTGGCAATTTCCGGCTGAAGCGGCCTAATTGATTTATTACTCCGTAGCAATGTACGTGCAAATATTCCCGGTTGGATGCTTGTCGGGCCATGTCCTTTGCGAGCCGTAGATATTTGGCATTCCTTCCTTAATGACGTTTAACTACCTTGCAGTCAACACAAACTATTACAGGTTAGCTTACAGTCGCATGTGCATTATAAAGGTTACTATTTTGATCATGATTGTTAGTGGAATTGTAAGTGCCGTAACAATTTTCTTGAACTATCCAGAGACATTACTTTTTTCAGTTTTCTCTTTTTCAACTAAAATATAGTTCTTATTCCCCGTTTAATATCGAAAAATTGTAAGTTATCACGCACGGAACCGGGTCAATATTACGATACTAATTGTTCAGGGGCTGACTATTTGAAATTGATTTTCACGATTGTTTTTCTTACAAAATTAATAATAAAATTATCCGAATTGCAATTCCAGGGAATTCTCTTAATTATTATTGACGCCTTCAAAATCGATGCTTTCACAAAACACCACCTCTCTGATCTTTGCGTCAATATTCCATTAGTGATATGGAACTAAAAAAAATTATAATAAAAAGGGGAGTAGGTTAAACAGGTATTCTTCCAACGGTGAATCATAAAAGAAAAAGCCACCCAAAGGAAACTGAATCGATGTTCCGGGTCACAGATCGCTCTTGCTGCTCTTTTAGAGGAGCGCACGGTCTTCCAATCCTGTCTCTCGGATCCGACCCACCTCGCCTCGCGCTCAGCTCCGCTCCTATCTCTGCAGCCAAAACCAATTTCACCATCCCGACCTGATTTCCTGGGCTGGGTTCCGATTCGTACAAGTGAACCTGTAAAGGAGACGCACTTCTGACCAGTGGCGTTCCGAAGTGAAACTATTATTTGCGAGAATGTTACAATATCGATAAAATAATTTAGACCTATCCTTAGTCCTAAATTGTACGAAGATGAAGATTAAGAGATCAAATAAATAGTATACTTACACAACTTAATAATTTTTAATAATAAATTACCTATTTAAAATATTTATACAATAAAGAATGTGTATCAAACTTTTCTTGACCGCGGACCACATGTTTAAGTAGGTCGAGAGGGCACTGGCCACTAAAAAATAACACAGACAAACAAAAAAAATTGTCAGGGCCCAAAGATATGACTCACGTCTCTCTGTGGTTGCCGAGCGCTGAATCCGAATCTGAATCCAGAATTGCGACCACCCTCCATTCTTTTTCAATCAAGCATTATGTGACAGATTAATTATGTATTTAAAAAAGTAGAATTCTATTTAAAGTATTCTAGGAAAACCCGGCAGACGTTGTTCTGCCCTTCATCTCCCCCTTTCCTCTCCCGTCTCCGTTTCTCACTGTCTCTCCCTCCCTCCCTCCCTCCCACACCCTGTCTCTGTCTGTCTCTGCTGCTCTCTGTCCCTCTCATTCACATTTACTTGCAGATTCTGCACGTCTCTTAGCAGGTGAGGTAATATCAGGAAGCGCCGTACCAGCAAAAATGTAATAAAATGTTCAGGAGGAGTTCATTTTGTAGATTACGGCGTGAGAAATTACCTTTATTGATTAGTTTGTTGAATTTCTATCAGTTGAATGGTACTTTGATTTTATATGGGTTTCTTTGATTTTGGGATTTTATATACGTTTCTTTGAGGCCTTTTGCCACAAAATTTTAGTTTATAAGGCCCTAAAACCCCTCGTTTAGGAGTTACTTAAGGATACAGATTTAAATTGCTGTCGAATGTGTTGCAGGTTGCATTTGACGTGAATATGTAGTGGATAAGATGTGAATACGTCACGCCATGTAGTGGAGTTACAACAGAATTAACAACACATAAACCTTCTTGGTAAAAAAAACATGTAGAAATGCTAAGTTTCATGGAGATCGGTCCAACGGTGTTGGAATTTGGCTCTTACATACATACCAGCATCCTGTTTTATATATAGAGATAACAACTCATCTAAGATGACACTTTTTCAACTAATTTTAAAACTCTAAATACATATGTAAACAATGTTTTATTGTATTGCAATTGGAAAATAATGGGTCACTAATATTTGGAAGAGGTTGATGCAAACATAATTTTTTGTTTAAAAAAAATAAGTTTTTAAGACAACCACTCCGTTTGTCATTAATTGCATTAATTTCAAGATATTAGGCAAGGAACTGAACTTTGTCGCTCCGAAATGTATCGTTGAAGCCAAGGGCGAAAGAAAGAACTTTGGCGTGTGAATATCTATCTCCCAGTCGACGAGTGTGTCAGGAATGCCATTTGACAAAAAGCAACAGCATACCTAATCATTTTAGAAAGAACTACATGCACTAAAATAATAAAAAAATCTTACAAATTTTCTCCCCACCTGCAGAAAATATGTAAGTCATCACTAGGTTGGGATCTGAATACGCCAGAATGTAATGCTCTACTGTACATATACCCATTAACCTGTATGGTCTCGCTTCACTCACAAGCTTTTCAGGCTGTTTTGGAGGTCACTTGTCCCTCATATGTATGGGACAGTTTCCTTCTCAATTTCCCCAAGGAGAAGGGGGATTGCTATTTATTCTGGTGTTTGGCGTTTGCCGTCCCACTAGTGTTCTCTGGGTTACAAGTCGTTTGTGTGAGACTGAATAAAACATCTACACATTAACTATGTGACCGCTTTCCCAACTCGAAGCTCACCAGCTATCCAAACAGCTCGCATCGGAGTCATACGTCGCTCACATGCGTGGGACCATGCCCTCCTCAATTTCCCCTGAGCGGGAGGCACCGCCACCACGCATCAGATATTCCACTGGGGGTACCGGGGCTGAACAAACCACTGGCGGATCCACAGGGACCCGTTTAGCCGTGCCTAGAGTGGAAAAGGCCTTGAGTTTTCCTTTGCCTTCCTTTATTTGGCAAAATTGATTTAAATATTTATGTTCCATTTATGTGATTAGTTAAACAATAATATTTTATAGGAAATAATATACAATATAACAACAAATACGTTTTTATTTAAGAAAAATTTACAATGCCCCCCCTCCAAATGATCAGCTGGATCCACCCCTGGAATAAACAAGGTTGCACGTGGTCCGTACCCGTCTCTCCCCTGTGTCCACTTGCCTCTATCGATGTAATACCGAGAGACTGGGAAACAGGATGGGAGTGTAGCGTCATGCACGCTCAAACGTGCAGACGGTAATTTCACCGGATGTGGAACAAAGGGCTGGACATCTGGCGTGGTGACGCGCAATGACGCATCGGTTTTTCCGAGCGAGCGAAGCGTCGTCTCAGGTGCAGGGACGGGCAACGGTGGCGGCGGGCGGCGCCATGGCGCCTTTAAAAGCCGGGTGACGAACGCCCATTCTTCTTTTCTGTAGTTCGAGCTGTGTGAATAGGAGGCTGTGCGTCTAGCACGCGGAGGGGAAGCCGGCATTAGTTTGTCGTCAGTCATGAGACATGTAGGTTTGTCTCGGCAGAGCGGTGCATCACACCGAGGGGAAACGTTTGTCGTTTGGGCGGTGTGGTAGCCGCACTGTAATTTCACTTCTTGTGGTGGGCTGTATTTATTTACTTAGTAGAAGGCAGTGTTATGGTGTTTTACGACTTCGGTCTGTGTTTTTCCATTAATAAACCAACTGTTTATTCTACCCACCCTCGTCTGTGTTTTAATACATCCGTATGACGCCACAGACGAAGGAGCGATCAAATGGTGGCAGCGGTTATCGAATCCACCGGCGGGGAGAGGGCTTTTGTTTGATATAAGAACAAATAGAAGCAGCAGTTATCGAATTCCACGCGCGGTGTGTGCTATTGTTTGAAAATGATCAAATGTAGCAGCGGTTACTGAAATTCACGCGGGTACGGGCTATCATTTGCTGTGTGATCTGATGGTAGTTACGGTAAGGGCATTATTGTGGTAAGGCCATTTATAGTGAGTGTGGCAGCAATAAGCATAACCCACGCGATTTCATCTGTTAATTTGTGAGTAAATTATAGCAGCAGTTTATGTGCAGTATTTTGGAACTGTAGGCATTGATTTAGGCCTGAAATAATTAAATCGTCAGTAAAAATAACTGGGTAGGCTTCGAGTAAGTGTTCGGGCCGAGTATTGTTAGCGTGTATGCTTTACCTAGCGTCACGTGATACAAGTTGCGGAATCATACGCATAGTTGATCGAGTCGTTAGGCCGTGAGTCAGTAAAACGCGACCGGTAGCGACGAAGGAGCGATCAAACGGCGCAGACGGAGCGACGCGGACGGAGCGGCGCAGACGGAGTGGCGGCGCAGACGGACCGGCAGCCGAAGAAGAGGACATCCCGAACGAGGACAGCAGATAGCAGACAGCATAAGGGTAAGTGCGTCTTTCTTGTAAGTGACGGCATTATCTGGAGCTATGGCGTACCTCACGCGGTTTAAGAAAGAGGGGATGATTCGGATCGCCAATGATCTGGGTATTCAGTTAGACGGGACAGAAACCGTGATAAAATTAAAAGGTTTAATAACCGGACACGAGGATTATGATCCGGATTTCATTGAAGGCTAGGCGAACAACATCGCAAAGATATTGAAGAGGAGAAGGAGAGGGAAGAACGTAGGGAACGGGAGGAAAGAGATAGGGAGTTAGAGCGATTTCGCATAGAATCCGAAGTTCAAAGGGCGCGAAATGTTACGGACGCGGAACCACGTGGCGAGGCACGCGGCGAAACGCATCGTGATGTAATTAAGATTGGGCAAATTATAGGTCGTTTTAGAGGCGAGCAGGACGACATCACAACCTATTTAAACGCGTACGAGAGTCAATGTAGGCAGTTGACAGTTCCAGAAGGCGATTGGGCCATGCATTTGATAGGATTGTTGCCTTATAATGTAAATAACTGGATCACTTTAGATGAGCAGGAAGAGGAATGGACATACGACGCGTTGAAGGCTAAATTGTTAGAATTATATCGATTCGATGCGGAAAAATTCCGCCAGTTATTTGTAAAACACAACAAGAGTAATAATTCAACTTGGGTATTTTTGCCAGGGAACTTTTGAATTATGCTAGAGAATGGGTGTCAGGACTCAATGTACATACGTTTGAAGAATTATTGAACCTAATTGTAACTGACCAGATGAACGAAAAGTTTCGTGGGAAATGCGGGACCATTTTATTGATTCTTGGTCGGAATTCAGCAATCCCATTGAATTCGCTAAAAAACTCGACGCGTATGAGAATCACCGGCAAGGGTGGAAGAAATCAGGTCCTTTTCAGGGTAAGCAGAAGGAGCCTGAATCTAAGGTCGTAACTGGGCAGACGAAAGCAACCTTTAATGTTAGTGATACGGGCAAGGTAGCTACGAATCCTGAATTTGATAAAAGATCGTGAAGAAATGTTTTGTGTGTAAGTCGACGCAACACTTAGCTAGGCAGTGCCCTAACAAAAGAGTGGAGCCTATCAACCATGCGTGCGAGCCTGAAGCCAGTGAAATTTTGAAGCCTTATACTTTAGTTGGCAAAATCAATCAGAAAGAATCTTTGATTTTACGCGATTCGGGCGCATCGTTTGATCTAGTGAGTGAGAGTTTAGTAAATGCATCAGATTACACGGGCGAATCTATCTGGATTAGCCAGCCGTTAGAAAGGGCGCCGAAGAATTTGTGTGTCGCGCAGATTGAATTGGAATATACCTAGCGGTCGTGTTATTACAAGGGCGGCAGTTGTACCAAAGAGTGTGAATTAGCGTATTATATTTTAAGTAATCGAACTATGTTATTGTTAGAAGAAGTTAAGCAAGGTTTTGTCGAACCACAGGAAATCAATGTGGTAGTTACGCGAGCCAGTGCAGCTAAAGAACAGTTTAGTTTAGGAAACTCTGTTGAAAATGTAGTACAAAATATTGAAATTAATAGGTCTGAAAATGATGTGGAGGAGGAGGAAAATACAGAGGCTATAAGTGCTGAATGTGATAGTGTAGTAGAACGTGCCAGTGAAATTAGAGATTTATTACGTGTAGACACGAATCAGTTTCGCAGGGCACAGCAAGCTGATGGAGAAGTTAAAGCAATCTATGATGAATGTAAGACTGTAAATAGTGAGCCAGGGAAAGATATGTATTTCATTAAGAATGATATTCTCTTCAAGAATAGGCGGAGCAAGAAAGGTGAGAATTTTGAAATGCTGGTAGTGCCGAAGATATATCGCGGGGACATTTTGAGAGTATGTCACGAAACTGCTTCCAGTCATTTAGGTTGTTCTAAATCAAAGTCTTGTATGTCGCGGTATTTTTATTGGCCGAACTGTTTTCAGGAGATGGAAAAATTCGTGAAAACGTGTAATAGTTGCCAGTTAGTAGGACACGGTGGTGACAAGAAAAAAGCACCTTTGATTATTGTGCCGACTATTAGCGAGGTATTCTCTAAATTAAATATAGATACGGTAGGCCCGTTTGCCACCAAGTAGTACGGGGGCAAAACATATTCTTACAGCAATATGTGTATCTTCACGGTATCCCGAGGCCATACCCATCAGAGATTTACAAACTACTACTATTATTGAGGCCTTAATGGAATTGTTTAGTAGAACGGGATTTCCTCGTGAAATGCAGACAGACCAAGGCACGTGTTTCACCAGTAATTTGATGGTTGAGTTTGCGGAAAAATTCGGTATTCGAATTGTTCACAGCTCCTCATACCATCCTCAAAGTAATTCAGTTGAACGGATTCACCGAACTATGAATAGGCTATTTAAGGTGTTATGTTTAGAGGCAGGAGGTGATTGGGAACTGAATCTACCGGCAATTTTATTTGCCATGAGAACAACGGTTCATGAATCTTTAGGCTATACTCCAGCGGAGCTTGTATTTGGGAAGAACTTGAGAACACCGGTAACATTGTTGTATGAGAACATTGTAGGGAATGAATCAGAAAGCAACACGGTAACAGAATATGTTTTTGAATTGATTAATAGGTTAAACTATATTAGGGAAACTGCACACCTCAGGTTAGAGAGTGAGCAACGCAAAGGAAGGTTGCTTATGATAAGAAGGCTGTAGTTAGGAATTTAATGTTGGGGATAAGGTATTAATATTTGCTCCAATAGAACAAAGAAATTTTCTGTACAGTGGATAGGACCGGGAGAGGTTATGGAAAAAGTTTCTGATGTGAATTATCTTGTACAATTGCCTAACAAAAGCGCAGGAAAAGTGTACCACGTCAACATGATGAAAGCGTACCATCAGAGGACTGCGTATGTTAATTTTGTAGCAGAGTGTAGGACTGAAGATGAAGCTAACGATGTACGTGATCGATAGGTATGCGCTTTCGGTTAGAAGCTGGCGACTTCGACGCGGAATCGATGCTCATCGGCACCGATGCTACACCTGAAATGTACAATAAATTGAAAGCTTTAATTGTTGAATTTAGTGACATTTTCTCAGACAAACCAGGTTTAACGGATAAGGTTGAGATGGACATCGAATTGGTCGACAACACGGCGAAAGTTAGAAGTGCGCCTTATCGCATGTCTATGAGGCAAAGTAAAATTTTGCAGGAGGAAATTGCCAAAATGTTAAGGGACGGGATTATTGAAGTTCTGACTCTGATTTCGCGTCACCAATGATATTGGTCGAGACGCCAAACAAAAGACCTCGAGCTTGTGTTGATTATAGGAAATTAAACCAGGTGATAAAGACGGAGTATTTTCCATTGCCGAGTTTAGATGAGCGTATCGAAACTGTAGCGGCGGCGAAAATAATTTCCACGTGTGATTTAAGCAAAGGGTTCTGGCAGGTTAAAATGACAGAAAGAGCGCAGCGGTATGCCACTTTCTGCACTAAATTTGGTAGCTATAAACCTTTACGCATGCCGTTTGGTATCAAAAACGCACCGTATGTGTGTAGCAAGTTAATGGCGGCTTTGCTTAAAGATTGCTCTGATTTTGCAATACCATATATGGATGACATAGCCATATTTAGCAATGACTGGACAGATCATCTGCGTCACTTACGCATTGTGTTTAATATTCTTAGAGAGGCGAAATTGCATATTCAGCCGGCAAAGTGTAAGTTTGCTCGCGGGAAGGTGATGTTTCTAGGATATGAAATTGGTAGTGGCCTATTGAAGCCGAATGAGATCAAAGTTCGTGCGATTCGTGAGTACCCGAGACCGACCACGAAAAAGGAAATCAGGAAATTTCTTGGCTTTATTTCATATTATAGGCGTTTCGTGCCCAGGTTTTCAGAAAAGGCGGCACCTCTCACAGATCTATTAAAGGGAACTATGAGACAAGGGAAGGTAGCGTGGTCGCAAGAGTGCGAGAAGGCGTTTATTGAATTGCGTGATGCTCTGTGCAGTGAACCAGTTATTCATGCTCCTGATTTCAACAGAGAATTCTTGATGCAATGTGACGCGTCAGATAGAGGGGTGGGGATAGTACTTTCCCAGGTAGATGATGATGGAAATGAGAATCCTGTGTTATTTCTAAGCAAAAAGTTTTCTCCTTCTGAGATCAAATATTGTGTTACTGAGAAAGAATGTGCTAGTATTATATGGGGATTACAGAAATTAAAACATTATATTGATGGGAATGTTTGCCTGAAAGTGGAAACCGATCATAATCCTCTGGTCTGGTTACAACAATGTTCCGGAAACAACCCCAGATTGATGCGATGGTCTTTGGCGATCCAGCATCTGAATATAAAAATTAAGCATAGGAAAGGTAACTTGAATATTAATGCGGATATATTGAGTAGAGTGTACGAGAATGAGCTCCAGGCAGTGCCTGAACTTGCAGAGAGACGTACGTCCCTCAGCAATGTGCGTGATGTGAGTGCGCATCAAGACAGTGCCGACATTGTGTCAGAGTGCAAAACGACCAGTGTAAAGCAGTTGTCAACAGACACACAAGTGCATCGTGAAATAATGCGTGTGGGCAACGAATTGAAGCAAGATGGACTTGCAGGGCAGAAAAACAATTAAAGATTTCTTTTGAACTTTTGTGCATTATATTCAGACTCATGATCAAGAAAAGTATATATTGTGAAAGAGAAAGAGAAAAATGGAATTGTTAAAACTACGCATGTTTGGAAAAAAGTGTATATTTTTGGTAAAGGGTTATACTGTGTATTTGTTATGTCATGTTTTGAAAGGGATTGCATAATTTTGGTAAAGCGATATAATGTGTATTTATTATGTCACGTTTGGAAAGTTATTGCAACTTGGTTATGTCTTTATGTTGTTACTAGGGCATACAGTTCAATTATTTATGTCAAAATTTTTTTTGAAAAAGTATACGTGAATGTGTTTATGTGTATTGTGAAGGGGTATAAGAAATTTTTTTGGCTACCACATCGAGTTCATGTAATGTGTGTATACGAAATTGTTTATAATAACAGAGAGTAAAAAAAATTAAGTATAGGTTAGTAGGGATTTTATTTTCAGGTATGTTGCATGTATTTAGCCAGGTTAGGAGCAGTTGCGTAGAATGTGAGCCAGCAGGCCTAGGGCAGTAAATTTCGGGGAATTTTTGTTCTGTGTTGTGGCAACTGCGAAAAAAATTCCTGGGGGGGTATATAGGAGTTTGTAGCGTCATGCACGCTCAAACGTGCAGACGGTAATTTCACCGGATGTGGAACAAAGGGCTGGACATCTGGCGTGGTGACGCGCAATGACGCATCGGTTTTTCCGAGCGAGCGAAGCGTCGTCTCAGGTGCAGGGACGGGCAACGGTGGCGGCGGGCGGCGCCATGGCGCCTTTAAAAGCCGGGTGACGAACGCCCCATTCTTCTTTTCTGTAGTTCGAGCTGTGTGAATAGGAGGCTGTGCGTCTAGCACGCGGAGGGGAAGCCGGCATTAGTTTGTCGTCAGTCATGAGACATGTAGGTTTGTCTCGGCAGAGCGGTGCATCACACCGAGGGGAAACGTTTGTCGTTTGGGCGGTGTGGTAGCCGCACTGTAATTTCACTTCTTGTGGTGGGCTGTATTTATTTACTTAGTAGAAGGCAGTGTTATGGTGTTTTACGACTTCGGTCTGTGTTTTTTTCCATTAATAAACCAACTGTTTATTCTACCCACCCTCGTCTGTGTTTTAATACATCCGTATGACGCCACAGGAGCTTCGCATTCCCCGCCAGGACTTTTATAAGTGGAATCAAGATCTCGATCTCGGCCGAAATTCTATTGAAAAACAAGTAGTGCTAAAACAACACGAACTTTCTCGCCCGCATTTTTACACAAAATTTCGCGAAAATGCCCAAATTTTCTAAAACTTATACATGACCTTATTTCAAAAAATATATCTATAAGGAACAGATTTCATGAAGGGAAAACTTTTCTATCTTCGTAATTGTAGTTAAAGGAAGACGCCTAAAAATTGTTGAATATTTGAAAAATCAGAGTTTTCAACGAATATGAGACCTAAATTCCATCACACCTATTCAACAACAAAACTTAATAAAAAGCGATGGGGCCATTTTTTTTGAAAATGTCTCAGGAGCTTTCTGTAACCCCTCGAAATTACAAGTACCCCCAAAATTAAAAGATTGTTTTAAAAATTTAAGGGACTGCGACATGAGCCAGATTGATGGAGGAATATCAACCTTCGAGAAAATCAGCTGAACGGTTTAGCCGCTGAATGGTTTAGCGTTGTTCACAGATGGACGGACAGATAGACGGACAGATGGACGGACGGACGGACGGACAGACGTTTTGCCGTCAATCATTTTTCGGTATCAAGAAGCCACAGAACATGGATTCTGGCTACATCACGTGTTAGAGGGTTATTTTTAAATGTAGGAACTAGATTTATTCACTTTCTCGTTATCAAGACCTAGCAATAGGACTTTTTCTGCTGAAAATTCGTCGCTTTTTCTTGCAACAGAACATAACTTCCCCTCTACTGAGTAAGCGGTAGCGAGAAAGTAACAAGTGTAACAAGCAGTTTCAAAATAAGTCACAACACTGATATGAAGTCTCGCGCAGTATACTTAAATGATAAGATCTCGATTTTTGTCATCGGATTAGATAGCTCAGGGCATCAATTGATGTCACTCCACGTCTGACCGGGAAGTCGTAGAGTTTGAGTTCGGATGTTGACAGGATTATCGACGCACAAGTTATCGAAGATAATTATCGAAGACAAGATTATCGACGCTATAAAGCTAGGTAGAATTCAGCCGCTATCTGGAGGAGACTTCTAGGCTCCGGCTGCTCTGGCCGTGTTTTTTTACAATCAACAGGCGAATGCAATAGCAATACTCTAAAAACGGGCCCACGGACCGTGCACCATCTTTCCGTCGTCTTCATTGTTTTATCTTCATCCCTTAATTACACCACATATAAACGTACATGCGCTACACCACCACACAAGCTGGGATACCTGTCGGGAACTCTAGCTTGTCGCGGCTGAATATGAGACGTCTGAATATGAAAGTGGTGACTTGACATTAATATATCAAAACTAAAATACATGGTAGTGGGAGGCAATTGTCAGGACCTGTTAACTCAAAGGAGCGTAATTAAATGTGTAAAGGAATTTAACTATCGGGGTGTAACTTTAAAAAGTTATGGTCGTGATAGCAAAGATGTTCTAAAGAAAAGAAATAGAGGTAAGGAAGTTATCAGATCTTTACATCCATTAACAAGGAATTCAAGCATAAAATGAAACACTAAAAATTACACTGTATAAAATAATTGTTGAATGTCTATTCACCTATGGAGCTAAGTTATGGACTATTAATGCCAGGGATAGAAGAAGGAGTCAAGGAACAGAAATGGAACATTGGAGTCGGTGTTGTTACGTTATAAGAAAATAAAGAATTAAAAATCAAAGAAAAATAGTAGTAATGAAACTTGAAAAATCAACCTTAGAACAGATAGAAACAGAGGCTCTATTATGATATGGACATTTAAAAAGGTTGGACTGTGAGCGACTGCCAAGAAAGTATGGGAATACCATCCTGAAGAAAGAAGATGTAGAGAAAGACCAAGAAAGAAATGGCAGGAAGACGTAATATCAAATGAGATATTTAAAAGATGTCTGGGAAGATCGAAAGAAATAGAGATTAGGCAGCGAGAAACGGTAGCAACCTTAGAATACTAGTTTTAAACTACTTTATTACTACAAATAATGGGAGACTTGCTGTGGCTGCCTTGAGGCTTGTCTTGCCCCAAACCCTTGAAATTAAAGAACTTTCAGCTTGTGTGTGTGTGATTGGGCGCCAGTAAGCCGCCTGCAGGGGCTTGATGAGCCTAATCACAACCTTCCTAAAAATATTTATTGCTTGTTCATATTCACTCCTTGTAATTGCCTAAGAGTCTTCATTCTGAAAGGTAAAGGTAAAGCACTACTTTGAACATCGGCACAGAAAAAAGTCAAGTGTGATTTGAACTGAGAATTTGAACTCTCACTTCCTATAATTTTATTGTGATACTGTAAGTTTATTAAATTCGGGATTGTCTATATAACTGATATGTCAATTTTCGTACCCAAATTTTTATATGGACAACATTGGATATTATTATTTTTCGCGTCGCTAGTCCACGCTGTTGAGCGTGGCTATTAGTGTTGAATGTTCCTGATGTCTTAGTACCCTTAAGGTTACAGAAAGTGTTTGTTATGTTGATTTTTACACAATGTCTTGACAAGTTCACCAATTTGTGTAATGTGTGGAATGCTTCTCCTCTTCCTTCTATTTTAACATGTGTGTTTCCAGTAAGGCTCTTCAAGAAATTTTTTTTACCAGAAGATGTATGTAAAATAACACACGAAACGTTGCAGCATAACATGTAATAATATCCAACTGTTGTCCAGTCTTTATGAAAAAGAATATTAATTCTCTCAAATAAAAGTTGGATACGAAAATTAATATATGTGATACTGTAAGATTGAAAAATTTGGGTAATTATTTGAATGTTTATTGCACAATGCACTATTATTTTACAAGTGCACAATAAAATGATTATTATTTTGTTATTATTATTTTACAAAGAGGACGGCTTGAAGGCCTAATCCTCCTGTCTTGTCTGCGTTCAGTAATGAGTACGTCAGTATTCACTAATCAAAAAGCCGTAACAGGAAGTATTTAAAGGGATTCTCTGCGCTAGGACGCATACAAAGATATCTTCCTCTTCCCGAGTCGAAGGCAGAGGAAGGAATTTCCCCGAGTGAAAGCTCGCAGTCGACGTTCGTTGCTTTGCCGTTCGGCAACCCTGCCGGAACGAGAGAATGGATTCGCTCCCCGCGCGAGAGGTCGCGGAAGAGGGCGGTGGTGGGGGTTGGGATGGGTGAAGGTGGGGGTGGCGGGGTCGATGGAGGGGGCAAAGGCGCAGAAAAGGGGCAGGATGGCAGGAAGGATAGGAGGAGACGCGGGGCGACTGACGAAGGTGGACGCGTGAAAGAGAGCGTGGGCGTGGTAGCGAGAGAGGGACCGAGGGTGAGGGCGAAGGCAAGGTGAGGGCAAGTGGGTTAGCGGTGTCAAGGACGAGGGTGAAAGTGAAGGCGAAAGCGAGGGTGACGACGAGATAGAAGGAAAGAGCAAGCGGGCGGGTGAGGGCGAGGGCTAAGGCGAAAGCGGAAGCGAGGTTGATCGTAACGACAAGATGAAGTCAAGGCGAGGGCGAGACGAAGGCAACGGGAAGGGCGAAGGCGAGAACGTGATCTGAAACGAGGAAAAAAGGCAAGAGCGGGAACGAGGGCGAAGGCGAAAACAAGAAAACACGCAGTCTTAGGAGAAGACAAGCGGGTGGACGAAGGCGAGGGATGAGGCGAAGGTGACGGCGAGGACGAAGACGAGGGCGAAGGCAAAGGAAGGGGGGAGGGCGAGAGCTTAGTGAAAATGAGGCGAAGGAGAAGGGGAAGGCAATGGCAGGGGGGTGAGGGTGAGATGAAGGGTGAATATGAAGGTTAGGGCAAGGGC
>JAHLJT010004567.1:157918592-158240575 GCA_031308135.1 Acheta domesticus
CATCGGAGTCATACGTCGCTCACATGCGTGGGACCATCGCCCTCCTCAATTTCCCCTGAGCGGGAGGCACCGCCACCCGCATCAGATATTCCACTGTAGGTACCGGGCTGAACACACCACCTTTGCGGATCCACAGGGACCTCGTTTTAGCCGTGCTGAGAGTGGAAAAGGCACTTTAGTTTTCCTTTGCCTTCTTTATTTGGCAAAATTGATTTAACTATTTATGTTCCATTTTAATGTGATTGTAAACAATAATATTTTTAGAAACAATATACAATATAACACAAATACCTTTTTATTTAAGAAAATTTACACTGCCCCCCCTCAATGTCATCTGGAGCCACCCTGGCAATAAACAAGTTTGCATCGTGTCGTACCCGTCCTCTCCCCTGTGTCCACTTGCCTCTATCGATTGTAATACCGAGAGACTGGGAAACAGATGGTGGAGTGTAGCGTCATGCACGCTCAAACGAGCAGACGGTAATTTCACCGGATGTGGAACAAGGGCTGGACATCCTGGCGTTGGTGACGCGCAATGACGCATCGGTTTTTCCGAGCGAGCGAAGCGTCGTCTCAGGTGCAGGGACGGGCAACGGTGGCGGCGGGCGGCGCCATGGCGCCTTTAAAAGCCGGGTGACGAACGCCCCATTCTTTCTTTCTGTAGTTTCGAGCTGTGTGAATAGGAGGCTGTGCGTCTAGCACCGGAGGGGAAGCCGGCATTAGTTTGTCGTCAGTCATGAGACATGTAGGTTTGTCTCGGCAGAGCGGTGCATCACACCGAGGGAAACGTTTGTCGTTTGGGCGGTGTGTGGTAGCCGCACTGTAATTTCACTTCTTGTGGTGGGCTGTATTTATTTACTTAGTAGAAGGCAGTGTTATGGTGTTTTACGACTTCGGTCTGTTTTTTTCATTAATAAACCAACTGTTTATTCTACCCACCCTCGTCTGTGTTTTAATACATCCGTATGACGCCACAGACGAAGGAGCGATCAAATGGTGGCAGCGGTTATCGAATCCACCGCGGGGAGAGGGCTTTTTGTTTGATATAAGAACAAATAGAAGCAGCAGTTATCGAATTCCACGCGCGGTGTGTGCTATTGTTTGAAAATGATCAAATGTAGCAGCGGTTACTGAAATTCACGCGGGTACGGGCTATCATTTGCTGTGTGATCTGATGGTAGTTACGGTAAGGGCATTATTGTGGTAAGGCCATTTATAGTGAGTGTGGCAGCAATAAGCATAACCCACGCGATTTCATCTGTTAATTTGTGAGTAATTATAGCAGCAGTTTATGTGCAGTATTTTGGAACTGTAGGCATTGATTTAGGCCTGAATAATTAATCGTCAGTAAAAATAACTGGGTAGGCTTCGAGTAAGTGTTCGGGCCGAGTATTGTTAGCGTGTATGCTTTACCTAGCGTCACGTGATACAAGTTGCGGAATCATACGCATAGTTGATCGAGTCGTTAGGCCGTGAGTCAGTAAAACGCGACCGGTAGCGACGAAGGAGCGATCAAACGGCGCAGACGGAGCGACGCGGACGGAGCGGCGCAGACGGAGTGGCGGCGCAGACGGACCGGCAGCCGAAGAAGAGGACATCCCGAACGAGGACAGCAGATAGCAGACAGCATAAGGGTAAGTGCGTCTTTCTTGTAAGTGACGGCATTATCTGGAGCTATGGCGTACCTCACGCGGTTTAAGAAAGAGGGGATGATTCGGATCGCCAATGATCTGGGTATTCAGTTAGACGGGACAGAAACCGTGATAAAATTAAAAGGTTTAATAACCGGACACGAGGATTATGATCCGGATTTCATTGAAGGGCTAGGCGAACAACATCGCAAAGATATTGAAGAGGAGAAGGAGAGGGAAGAACGTAGGGAACGGGAGGAAAGAGATAGGGAGTTAGAGCGATTTCGCATAGAATCCGAAGTTCAAAGGGCGCGAAATGTTACGGACGCGGAACCACGTGGCGAGGCACGCGGCGAAACGCATCGTGATGTAATTAAGATTGGGCAAATTATAGGTCGTTTTAGAGGCGAGCAGGACGACATCACAACCTATTTAAACGCGTACGAGAGTCAATGTAGGCAGTTGACAGTTCCAGAAGGCGATTGGGCCATGCATTTGATAGGATTGTTGCCTTATAATGTAAATAACTGGATCACTTTAGATGAGCAGGAAGAGGAATGGACATACGACGCGTTGAAGGCTAAATTGTTAGAATTATATCGATTCGATGCGGAAAAATTCCGCCAGTTATTTGTAAAACACAACAAGAGTAATAATTCAACTTGGGGTATTTTTGCCAGGGAACTTTTGAATTATGCTAGAGAATGGGTGTCAGGACTCAATGTACATACGTTTGAAGAATTATTGAACCTAATTGTAACTGACCAGATGAAACGAAAAGTTTCGTGGGAAATGCGGGACCATTTTATTGATTCTTGGTCGGAATTCAGCAATCCCATTGAATTCGCTAAAAAACTCGACGCGTATGAGAATCACCGGCAAGGGTGGAAGAAATCAGGTCCTTTTCAGGGTAAGCAGAAGGAGCCTGAATCTAAGGTCGTAACTGGGCAGACGAAAGCAACCTTTAATGTTAGTGATACGGGCAAGGTAGCTACGAATCCTGAATTTGATAAAAGATTCGTGAAGAAATGTTTTGTGTGTAAGTCGACGCAACACTTAGCTAGGCAGTGCCCTAACAAAAGAGTGGAGCCTATCAACCATGCGTGCGAGCCTGAAGCCAGTGAAATTTTGAAGCCTTATACTTTAGTTGGCAAAATCAATCAGAAAGAATCTTTGATTTTACGCGATTCGGGCGCATCGTTTGATCTAGTGAGTGAGAGTTTAGTAAATGCATCAGATTACACGGCGAATCTATCTGGATTAGCCAGCCGTTAGAAAGGGCGCCGAAGAATTTGTGTGTCGCGCAGATTGAATTGGAAATACCTAGCGGTCGTGTTATTACAAGGGCGGCAGTTGTACCAAAAGAGTGTGAATTAGCGTATTATATTTTAAGTAATCGAACTATGTTATTGTTAGAAGAAGTTAAGCAAGGTTTTGTCGAACCACAGGAAATCAATGTGGTAGTTACGCGAGCCAGTGCAGCTAAAGAACAGTTTAGTTTAGGAAACTCTGTTGAAAATGTAGTACAAAATATTGAAATTAATAGGTCTGAAAATGATGTGGAGGAGGAGGAAAATACAGAGGCTATAAGTGCTGAATGTGATAGTGTAGTAGAACGTGCCAGTGAAATTAGAGATTTATTACGTGTAGACACGAATCAGTTTCGCAGGGCACAGCAAGCTGATGGAGAAGTTAAAGCAATCTATGATGAATGTAAGACTGTAAATAGTGAGCCAGGGAAAGATATGTATTTCATTAAGAATGATATTCTCTTCAAGAATAGGCGGAGCAAGAAAGGTGAGAATTTTGAAATGCTGGTAGTGCCGAAGATATATCGCGGGGACATTTTGAGAGTATGTCACGAAACTGCTTCCAGTCATTTAGGTTGTTCTAAATCAAAGTCTTGTATGTCGCGGTATTTTTATTGGCCGAACTGTTTTCAGGAGATGGAAAAATTCGTGAAAACGTGTAATAGTTGCCAGTTAGTAGGACACGGTGGTGACAAGAAAAAAGCACCTTTGATTATTGTGCCGACTATTAGCGAGGTATTCTCTAAATTAAATATAGATACGGTAGGCCCGTTTGCACCAAGTAGTACGGGGGCAAAACATATTCTTACAGCAATATGTGTATCTTCACGGTATCCCGAGGCCATACCCATCAGAGATTTACAAACTACTACTATTATTGAGGCCTTAATGGAATTGTTTAGTAGAACGGGATTTCCTCGTGAAATGCAGACAGACCAAGGCACGTGTTTCACCAGTAATTTGATGGTTGAGTTTGCGGAAAAATTCGGTATTCGAATTGTTCACAGCTCCTCATACCATCCTCAAAGTAATTCAGTTGAACGGATTCACCGAACTATGAATAGGCTATTTAAGGTGTTATGTTTAGAGGCAGGAGGTGATTGGGAAATGAATCTACCGGCAATTTTATTTGCCATGAGAACAACGGTTCATGAATCTTTAGGCTATACTCCAGCGGAGCTTGTATTTGGGAAGAACTTGAGAACACCGGTAACATTGTTGTATGAGAACATTGTAGGGAATGAATCAGAAAGCAACACGGTAACAGAATATGTTTTTGAATTGATTAATAGGTTAAAATATATTAGGGAAACTGCACACCTCAGGTTAGAGAGTGAGCAACGCAAAAGGAAGGTTGCTTATGATAAGAAGGCTGTAGTTAGGAATTTTAATGTTGGGGATAAGGTATTAATATTTGCTCCCAATAGAACAAAGAAATTTTCTGTACAGTGGATAGGACCGGGAGAGGTTATGGAAAAAGTTTCTGATGTGAATTATCTTGTACAATTGCCTAACAAAAGCGCAGGAAAAGTGTACCACGTCAACATGATGAAAGCGTACCATCAGAGGACTGCGTATGTTAATTTTGTAGCAGAGTGTAGGACTGAAGATGAAGCTAACGATGACGTGATCGATAGGTATGCGCTTCGGTTAGAAGCTGGCGACTTCGACGCGGAATCGATGCTCATCGGCACCGATGCTACACCTGAAATGTACAATAAATTGAAAGCTTTAATTGTTGAATTTAGTGACATTTTCTCAGACAAACCAGGTTTAACGGATAAGGTTGAGATGGACATCGAATTGGTCGACAACACGGCGAAAGTTAGAAGTGCGCCTTATCGCATGTCTATGAGGCAAAGTAAAATTTTGCAGGAGGAAATTGCCAAAATGTTAAGGGACGGGATTATTGAAAGTTCTGACTCTGATTTCGCGTCACCAATGATATTGGTCGAGACGCCAAACAAAAGACCTCGAGCTTGTGTTGATTATAGGAAATTAAACCAGGTGATAAAGACGGAGTATTTTCCATTGCCGAGTTTAGATGAGCGTATCGAAACTGTAGCGGCGGCGAAAATAATTTCCACGTGTGATTTAAGCAAAGGGTTCTGGCAGGTTAAAATGACAGAAAGAGCGCAGCGGTATGCCACTTTCTGCACTAAATTTGGTAGCTATAAACCTTTACGCATGCCGTTTGGTATCAAAAACGCACCGTATGTGTGTAGCAAGTTAATGGCGGCTTTGCTTAAAGATTGCTCTGATTTTGCAATACCATATATGGATGACATAGCCATATTTAGCAATGACTGGACAGATCATCTGCGTCACTTACGCATTGTGTTTAATATTCTTAGAGAGGCGAAATTGCATATTCAGCCGGCAAAGTGTAAGTTTGCTCGCGGGAAGGTGATGTTTCTAGGATATGAAATTGGTAGTGGCCTATTGAAGCCGAATGAGATCAAAGTTCGTGCGATTCGTGAGTACCCGAGACCGACCACGAAAAAGGAAATCAGGAAATTTCTTGGCTTTATTTCATATTATAGGCGTTTTCGTGCCCAGGTTTTCAGAAAAGGCGGCACCTCTCACAGATCTATTAAAGGGAACTATGAGACAAGGGAAGGTAGCGTGGTCGCAAGAGTGCGAGAAGGCGTTTATTGAATTGCGTGATGCTCTGTGCAGTGAACCAGTTATTCATGCACCTGATTTCAACAGAGAATTCTTGATGCAATGTGACGCGTCAGATAGAGGGGTGGGGATAGTACTTTCCCAGGTAGATGATGATGGAAATGAGAATCCTGTGTTATTTCTAAGCAAAAAGTTTTCTCCTTCTGAGATCAAATATTGTGTTACTGAGAAAGAATGTGCTAGTATTATATGGGGATTACAGAAATTAAAACATTATATTGATGGGAATGTTTGCCTGAAAGTGGAAACCGATCATAATCCTCTGGTCTGGTTACAACAATGTTCCGGAAACAACCCCAGATTGATGCGATGGTCTTTGGCGATCCAGCATCTGAATATAAAAATTAAGCATAGGAAAGGTAACTTGAATATTAATGCGGATATATTGAGTAGAGTGTACGAGAATGAGCTCCAGGCAGTGCCTGAACTTGCAGAGAGACGTACGTCCCTCAGCAATGTGCGTGATGTGAGTGCGCATCAAGACAGTGCCGACATTGTGTCAGAGTGCAAAACGACCAGTGTAAAGCAGTTGTCAACAGACACACAAGTGCATCGTGAAATAATGCGTGTGGGCAACGAATTGAAGCAAGATGGACTTGCAGGGCAGAAAAACAATTAAAGATTTCTTTTGAACTTTTGTGCATTATATTCAGACTCATGATCAAGAAAAGTATATATTGTGAAAGAGAAAGAGAAAAATGGAATTGTTAAAACTACGCATGTTTGGAAAAAAGTGTATATTTTTGGTAAAGGGTTATACTGTGTATTTGTTATGTCATGTTTTGAAAGGGATTGCATAATTTTGGTAAAGCGATATAATGTGTATTTATTATGTCACGTTTGGAAAGTTATTGCAACTTGGTTATGTCTTTATGTTGTTACTAGGGCATACAGTTCAATTATTTATGTCAAAATTTTTTTTGAAAAAGTATACGTGAATGTGTTTATGTGTATTGTCAAGGGGTATAAGAAATTTTTTTGGCTACCACATCGAGTTCATGTAATGTGTGTATACGAAATTGTTTATAATAACAGAGAGTAAAAAAAAATTAAGTATAGGTTAGTAGGGATTTTATTTTCAGGTATGTTGCATGTATTTAGCCAGGTTAGGAGCAGTTGCGTAGAATGTGAGCCAGCAGGCCTAGGGCAGTAAATTTCGGGGAATTTTTGTTCTGTGTTGTGGCAACTGCGAAAAAATTCCTGGGGGGGTATATAGGAGTTTGTAGCGTCATGCACGCTCAAACGTGCAGACGGTAATTTCACCGGATGTGGAACAAAGGGCTGGACATCTGGCGTGGTGACGCGCAATGACGCATCGGTTTTTCCGAGCGAGCGAAGCGTCGTCTCAGGTGCAGGGACGGGCAACGGTGGCGGCGGGCGGCGCCATGGCGCCTTTAAAAGCCGGGTGACGAACGCCCCATTCTTCTTTTCTGTAGTTCGAGCTGTGTGAATAGGAGGCTGTGCGTCTAGCACGCGGAGGGGAAGCCGGCATTAGTTTGTCGTCAGTCATGAGACATGTAGGTTTGTCTCGGCAGAGCGGTGCATCACACCGAGGGGAAACGTTTGTCGTTTGGGCGGTGTGGTAGCCGCACTGTAATTTCACTTCTTGTGGTGGGCTGTATTTATTTACTTAGTAGAAGGCAGTGTTATGGTGTTTTACGACTTCGGTCTGTGTTTTTCCATTAATAAACCAACTGTTTATTCTACCCACCCTCGTCTGTGTTTTAATACATCCGTATGACGCCACAGGAGCTTCGCATTCCCCGCCAGGACTTTTATAAGTGGAATCAAGATCTCGATCTCGGCCGAAATTCTATTGAAAAACAAGTAGTGCTAAAACAACACGAACTTTCTCGCCCGCATTTTTACACAAAATTTCGCGAAAATGCCCAAATTTTCTAAAACTTATACATGACCTTATTTCAAAAATATATCTATAAGGAACAGATTTCATGAAGGGAAAACTTTTCTATCTTCGTAATTGTAGTTAAAGGAAGACGCCTAAAAATTGTTGAATATTTGAAAAATCAGAGTTTTCAACGAATATGAGACCTAAATTCCATCACACTATTCAACAACAAAACTTAATAAAAAGCGATGGGGCCATTTTTTTTGAAAATGTCTCAGGAGCTTTCTGTAACCCCTCGAAATTACAAGTACCCCCAAAATTAAAAGATTGTTTTAAAATTTAAGGGACTGCGACATGAGCCAGATTGATGGAGGAATATCAACCTTCGAGAAAATCAGCTGAACGGTTTAGCCGCTGAATGGTTTAGCGTTGTTCACAGATGGACGGACAGATAGACGGACAGATGGACGGACGGACGGACGGACAGACGTTTTGCCGTCAATCAATTTTTCGGTATCAAGAAGCCACAGAACATGGATTCTGGCTACATCACGTGTTAGAGGGTTATTTTTAAATGTAGGAACTAGATTTATTCACTTTCTCGTTATCAAGACCTAGCAATAGGACTTTTTCTGCTGAAAATTCGTCGCTTTTTCTTGCAACAGAACATAACTTCCCCTCTACTGAGTAAGCGGTAGCGAGAAAGTAACAAGTGTAACAAGCAGTTTCAAAATAAGTCACAACACTGATATGAAGTCTCGCAGTATACTTAAATGATAAGATCTCGATTTTTGTCATCGGATTAGATAGCTCAGGGCATCAATTGATGTCACTCCACGTCTGACCGGGAAGTCGTAGAGTTTGAGTTCGGATGTTGACAGGATTATCGACGCACAAGTTATCGAAGATAATTATCGAAGACAAGATTATCGACGCTATAAAGCTAGGTAGAATTCAGCCGCTATCTGGAGGAGACTTCTAGGCTCCGGCTGCTCTGGCCGTGTTTTTTTACAATCAACAGGCGAATGCAATAGCAATACTCTAAAAACGGGCCACGGACCGTGCACCATCTTTCCGTCGTCTTCATTGTTTTATCTTCATCCCTTAATTACACACACATAAACGTACATGCGCTACACCACCACACAAGCTGGGATACCTGTCGGGAACTCTAGCTTGTCGCGGCTGAATATGAGACGTCTGAATATGAAAAGTGGTGACTTGACATTAATATATCAAAACTAAAATACATGGTAGTGGGAGGCAATTGTCAGGACCTGTTAACTCAAAGGAGCGTAATTAAATGTGTAAAGGAATTTAACTATCGGGGTGTAACTTTAAAAAGTTATGGTCGTGATAGCAAAGATGTTCTAAAGAAAAGAAATAGAGGTAAGGAAGTTATCAGATCTTTACATCCATTAACAAGGAATTCAAGCATAAAATGAAACACTAAAAATTACACTGTATAAAATAATTGTTGAATGTCTATTCACCTATGGAGCTAAGTTATGGACTATTAATGCCAGGGATAGAAGAAGGAGTCAAGGAACAGAAATGGAACATTGGAGTCGGTGTTGTTACGTTATAAGAAAATAAAGAATTAAAAATCAAAGAAAAATAGTAGTAATGAAACTTGAAAAATCAACCTTAGAACAGATAGAAACAGAGGCTCTATTATGATATGGACATTTAAAAAGGTTGGACTGTGAGCGACTGCCAAAGAAAGTATGGGAATACCATCCTGAAGAAAGAAGATGTAGAGAAAGACCAAGAAAGAAATGGCAGGAAGACGTAATATCAAATGAGATATTTAAAAGATGTCTGGGAAGATCGAAAGAAATAGAGATTAGGCAGCGAGAAACGGTAGCAACCTTAGAATACTAGTTTTACTACTTTATTACTACAAATAATGGGAGACTTGCTGTGGCTGCCTTGAGGCTTGTCTTGCCCCAAACCCTTGAAATTAAAGAACTTTCAGCTTGTGTGTGTGTGATTGGGCGCCAGTAAGCCGCCTGCAGGGGCTTGATGAGCCTAATTCACAACCTTCCTAAAAATATTTATTGCTTGTTCATATTCACTCCTTGTAATTGCCTAAGAGTCTTCATTCTGAAAGGTAAAGGTAAAGCACTACTTTGAACATCGGCACAGAAAAAAGTCAAGTGTGATTTGAACTGAGAATTTGAACTCTCACTTCCTATAAATTTTATTGTGATACTGTAAGTTTATTAAATTCGGGATTGTCTATATAACTGATATGTCAATTTTCGTACCCAAATTTTTATATGGACAACAATTGGATATTATTATATTTTCGCGTCGCTAGTCCACGCTGTTGAGACGTGGCTATTAGTGTTGAATGTTCCTGATGTCTTAGTACCCTTAAGGTTACAGAAAGTGTTTGTTATGTTGATTTTTACACAATGTCTTGACAAGTTCACCAATTTGTGTAATGTGTGGAATGCTTCTCCTCTTCCTTCTATTTTAACATGTGTGTTTCCAGTAAGGCTCTTCAAGAAATTTTTTTTACCAGAAGATGTATGTAAAATAACACACGAAACGTTGCAGCATAACATGTAATAATATCCAACTGTTGTCCAGTCTTTATGAAAAAGAATATTAATTCTCTCAAATAAAAAGTTGGATACGAAAATTAATATATGTGATACTGTAAGATTGAAAAATTTGGGTAATTATTTGAATGTTTATTGCACAATGCACTATTATTTTACAAGTGCACAATAAAATGATTATTATTTTGTTATTATTATTTTACAAAGAGGACGGCTTGAAGGCCTAATCCTCCTGTCTTGTCTGCGTTCAGTAATGAGTACGTCAGTATTCACTAATCAAAAAGCCGTAACAGGAAGTATTTAAAGGGATTCTCTGCGCTAGGACGCATACAAAGATATCTTCCTCTTCCCGGAGTCGAAGGCAGAGGAAGGAATTTCCCCGAGTGAAAGCTCGCAGTCGACGTTCGTTGCTTTGCCGTTCGGCAACCCTGCCGGAACGAGAGAATGGATTCGCTCCCCGCGCGAGAGGTCGCGGAAGAGGGCGGTGGTGGGGGTTGGGATGGGGTGAAGGTGGGGGTGGCGGGGTCGATGGAGGGGGCAAAGGCGCAGAAAAGGGGCAGGATGGCAGGAAGGATAGGAGGAGACGCGGGGCGACTGACGAAGGTGGACGCGTGAAAGAGAGCGTGGGCGTGGTAGCGAGAGAGGGACCGAGGGTGAGGGCGAAGGCAAGGGTGAGGGCAAGTGGGTTAGCGGTGTCAAGGACGAGGGTGAAAGTGAAGGCGAAAGCGAGGGTGACGACGAGATAGAAGGAAAGAGCAAGCGGGCGGGTGAGGGCGAGGGCTAAGGCGAAAGCGGAAGCGAGGTTGATCGTAACGACGAAGATGAAGGTCAAGGCGAGGGCGAGGACGAAGGCAACGGGAAGGGCGAAGGCGAGAACGTGATCTGAAACGAGGAAAAAAGGCAAGAGCGGGAACGAGGGCGAAGGCGAAAACAAGAAAACACGCAGTCTTAGGAGAAGACAAGCGGGTGGACGAAGGCGAGGGATGAGGCGAAGGTGACGGCGAGGACGAAGACGAGGGCGAAGGCAAAGGAAGGGGGGAGGGCGAGAGCTTAGTGAAAATGAGGGCGAAGGAGAAGGGGAAGGCAATGGCAAGGGGGGTGAGGGTGAGATGAAGGGTGAATATGAAGGTTAGGGCAAGGGCCAAGGTGAGGGTGAGAGTGAGAGCGAGGGCAAGGGAAGGGCAAAGGGGATGGCGAAGGGGGGGGGTGAAGGGGAGGGTGAAGGAGATGGTAAAGGAGTCGAGGACGAAGGAGAAGGCGAAGGTGAAAGCAAGGCGGTGGACGAGGGCGAGAGCAGAAACAAGGACAAGTGAGAGGCTGAAGGCGAGGGCGAGCGCGAAGGAGAAGGAACGAGGACGAGGGCGAAGACGAGAGTGAGAGCCCGTTGTTGAGGGCGGAGGAGAGGGCGGACGTGAGTATTGAAATCAGAGCGGTCAGCGGGCGCACTGAAGCTCTGCTTTAAAGAGCAGCTTCGGGGAAATCGCGTTGTTTAGCCAACTTTCTGCTCGCAGCCACTGCGGTCTACGCTTCGCGAAACTGCTGCCGCCCCATCTACAACCCCGCATTCGCCTCCGCTCGGGCGCCGCCGTGAATTGTGTGTGCTCTTTGTGGGAAACTCTGCATAAACCGCTGTCTGAAACACTTTCGTTAATGAATTAAATGAGTGCAGGATAGAAATGCTTGACTAACGTTCGTGTAACGGTCGCCGACGTGACAGCACTACACGCGCCGAAGCACCAGGCAACTTACTGTGTTGAGTAGACAACACCTGTGAATTAGAGTGGAGATATGTATAAAGTTGGGAATTCATATTTAAAGTAAATCAAAGTTCTTATAAAAGTCAACACGATTTTCACGGATACTTTTTCGTGCAACTACGCGTCAGAATAGAAGCTACATTACTCCTACATAATTGAAGACATGAAATAAAAAAAGGGGTTATTTTAATACTTTCGAGAAAAATGAGATTATATATACGTTAAACCTATCAGCACATACAACTGTTGCCTTTATAATCACCCCGAAGCACTATCAAGAAATGCGTCTGGAGTTTGATTCTTATTTATAGGGCCTGATCCATTCATTATTATTGTGGTAAAAACGTAAATTTAACAGAAAGGTCACTTACATCTTTTTTATTTCAAATCTTCAATTGTTCGTCTTTAAAACGTATTTACTGGAACCATCAACCATCCAGTGGAAAGTAAATACCACCAGTGTTACGTCTGTTGAGGAAAGATGGGGGCATAAAGACATAAGTCACCTACGCTCAGATTTGAAGCATGGTACTCGTCGTGTTCATAGCGTTCAGTCATAGCGGCTCTTTTGCAGCCTACTCAATTTCGCGATTAATGTTGACATTAGTACGTTTTTGCACGGTGAAGCGTTACAGCAGTCAATAGTACTATCAATCTTCTGCGCATGTTCGAGTTTCGAATCACTTTTGCGTATTTGCGCTTGCGCAAAGGATCGATACTGCAGTGGATTAACGTACGATCTGCCGTGCCAAAAATACCAAAATTAAAGAATACGAACGTAATGGAATACAGTTACCATGTCTCCTAGTTTGTCCACAGAGTTTTAACAAGTAATTTTTAATGTACTCTACAATTTGGCGCTATATATATGTATCTTTTGAACAATATTTCTTGCTAGAATGTGTTGTTTTTATTTAATAATGATGTAAATTTTTGTTTTATGCAATATTCAATAGATGTATACACATAAATACAGTGACCTCGGAATAAATATCGTAAAATTCTAGGGGATGTAGAGGGGGAGGAAAATGATAACTTTTTACCAACGAATATACAGCATGAAGTGGAAAATTTCATATTTCAGAGTGGCACGTATTACGTTTGTGCCTTCTTGTCAGGCAACTCCTTACGCACACAAGTGATGCAGGTCACTTTCAATCATAGTCAAGGGGATTTCATGCTCCAGCCGAAAATCAATGTATTCGAGGTATCTTAACATCCTGGGAAAAATATCGGAAATGTTAATCAATTATGTGAAATTTCCCGCTGTATGTTCATTGGTATTCCACTGCCTGTTTACTATTATCGATATTTTGTTTATTCTAAAACGTTTAATCGCAGATATCACACTGATACAATATCAGAACTTGATAACATTTGGCATATTTGAAATCAAAGGGACATATCATGGTATTCTAACATATTAATGCAAAAAGAAGTTTCTAGAAGTAATAAAAATAATAACAATAACAACAACAACAATAATAAAGCTGGTCCCGATAGCCAAAATCTCTAAAGCAGTAGTGCTGTGGCGATCTCGGACGGAAGAGTCGCGGGTTCGAGTCGCGCATCGAGGATGGATGTATTTCTCTATGTCTGTATATGTGTCGTCCTTTCACCCTTCATTATCATCAGAATTTCATCTTCCATACCTCCAGGGATAACGACCCTGGGGAATAAAAATCGGATCCAGCTAATAGCTCATTCTTTGATAATAATTACATGCACCTACTACCATGATAATGATATTGAGCTCCGGTAAATGTAGGCAGTGTGCACGTGTGGTCCAAGTAGGCTTATTTGCGGGCAAAAAAATAATATTTCATCAGTGGTGATTTTAAATTCCCTCTATCCCTAATTAACCTCCTGCTTAGTGAGCACGTACAGACGATAACCAATTAGGCCAGTAGCCTGGTGAAGACCATCTGCAGGTTGATGGTAGTACTCTTCTCCAACCCTAGGTCTCTCAACGATCTACTGAAGGGGTTTGGTATGACGCCAGTTGCTGAAAGTACAGTCGGAACATTTTTACTTTCCCGTATTCATAAGTGTACACGGAGCATTAAACGTAGTATTGGGAAAGTTATTTTAAAAAATGCGGAAAAATGGCGGATTTTCGGCGGAAAAAAATTCGTTGCCGAACCCTGATAGCGTAAAAGTGGATAAATCCATTTCCTATATAAAGGAAGAAATTCCCCTAACATATGGTGAAGCCTGAATTCCTGTTTTGTGGGTCCCTGATACCGGAAAAACAATTGAAAGCAAAACGTCCGTCCGTCCGTCCGTCCGTCCGACCATCCGTCCATCCGTCCGCAACACCAGCAGCGCCTAAACCGTGCGTAGAATGTTTTCCAAATTGAAGAAGCCCAGGTCGATCTCGCTCCAGTCGAAACTTTGAGATTTTGAAGAAGATTCTATAAAATTTGGAGGTACTTTACATGAAGCTCCAGAGACATTTTCAAAATTTCCTTAAAAACAGCTCCAAATTGTTTCTTTAAAATTCTTGTGAGAGAGTAAAATACACTTAAGATGGCATAGGTCCGATTTCCTCGATTAACTCTGAATTTTTGAACATTGCGAAAGTGAATTATTTGGTATCTTCCTGCAACTACAAAATTAAAGATGGGATTTTTCCTTCAAAAACACTTTTTTCTACATTGTGATTTCTTTCATTAAGGTTATGTACATTTCTTAAGAAAAAATAGTTTTTCGCGCAATACTGGGTGCAATATTTGCAATTTTAAAAAATTAAAAAAACAAGATTTTCACAAACACGGCTCTAATTTGTTTCTTTAAATTTATGGTAAGAATGATGCCTAATGTATTCTAGAAGATGAAATAAACGACATTTGCTCTAATCTTTTCTTTCTTCAAAAATGTAATTTTTTGACTTGTCTCTCACGGCCGTAATATTTACATTAGCAGCAATTTGTTCACATTATTGTATTTATGGGTACATTTGATTTAAATAATGTCAGATAAAGTTTCTCGAAAACTCAACTGTTTTCTGTGAAAATTGGCTCAAAATTCCGCTCAATTTTCAGAATCGCTCAAACGCCATTTTCTCAAAAATGGCTCCAAATTTTTCTTCAATCTTTTCGAACATATGGTAACAAATTACACTTCTTTTATGACGGAAATATCATTTTGGGATTTTTTTGTTTTTTCAAAAATTACAAAAATATAATTTTTTAACGATAGTTGCAAATTTCTCAGTTTCAGCAGCACTGAAACGCCAGTTTCTTAAAAAGCTCCCAATTTTTCAAATAAAATTGGCATTTAGGACGAGGTTTTACTGTTCTTTAATATTCTTAAAATAATATTTCCGTTCTACTACTAGGAAACCGAAAAATTAAGAAAATGTTTAAAAAAGGTAGTTTGGGCCGCGATAGTTCGCAGCTGGCAAGAGTATGTGTCAAATCCGAATTGCTAGCCGAGGCCAAAGAAAATAGAAAACTAATACGGGAAAGTCTATGCCATTTTGTAGTACCACTAGTTCACTTCTGAAAGACGACATTCTTCGTTCACAAAAACTGCTATCTCTCTGTGCTTGTCGATTTTAACGAGGTATGTTATCATCATATTGTTGGTATTGGCGGATGTACAATCAATAAACCAAACTTTCTAGAAAGTTTTGTTCCAGAGGGTAATATCGAGTCTTTTGTGCAGAACTGCATTCTCGGTCAGAATACTACGGCTCCAGTGTAATTTATGGATTCCTTTTCAAGCACATCTGCTACTATGACGGAACTAATATTATGATGTATCTGCTTCCTGAGGTAGCCCATATTTTTAACAATTTTGATATTGATGGTTCGGCCTACCTGAACGTGTTTCACTTTATCTGTTGAAGCTAAAGAATATCTACCTGAGATAATTTGCTGAATGACATCATGATCTCGACCGCACTATCATCACTTAGTACTTCCGAGTCTTTGATGAAATATTTAAGGAAGTTCTTTGTGGGAATTATCTAATCTTAGATTACTATTATGAAGCCTTCGCTGTCAGGAAACACTTTTTAGCGAGCCATTTGAATGGCATTACTTCATAGACTTTTGGATTGACTATTTTAGCAGAATATGCACCATAGAGTGAATTCTGTTTCCAAAAATCGATCTCTTGGGGCAAAGAGGAGTGTTGAATTTTCTTGTTTGAGACTGAGGGACGTATGATTGTCATCTGCCTGTGAAAATACCTTGCGAAGTTGAGCAGTATATGCTTTCTTACAAAACTCGTGGGTGTTGTCTGTTTGGCATGAAGGCTCGTCTGCTTTACAGTACAACGCCCTCTCATCTGTCGCGGCAGCGAGACCCTCTGGATCGCAATTTTCGAATTGTTTTCCTCAGTTGCTCTAACCACCTGTGCCTTCAGGAATGGTTCAATGTGAAGTATAACCGTCACAAGGGCTCTGAACTCCTAAAGAGTGTTCTAAGAGTTCATTCTTTCGGAAGCTCAAGTGATTAGAGCTACTGACATTGTACCGGAAGATCCGAGTTTGATGACTGGCTGTCACGGTCATTTCTTTGAACAGTCAAACATCATTATCATTATTATTAACTTCAATTAAGCTAGTCGTTAGGAAAACGGTTTCATATTACAAAAATTATTTAATGTGATTTTGAATGTCTAGTATTTATTTGTGTTACACTTACAAACAAACTCAAATATTTTTGCATTAGCATAAACTAATAAACAATACAGTTCACAATTTCTTTAAACATATTTTAGTCATTCATAATATCTATTTCATAACGTAATGAAAAGAATATCTTCAGGAAGACCAACCGCCAATGAAACTTTATCTAAATAGCAGGAACAACACAGCAGTCGAGAATCTGCTCTCACGCCGTCGCTGACCTGAAAGAACGATTGCATTTGCACCACAATTCAGATGCATGTGTATTTTCATTGTGGAAACACACTTGTCGCGACGTTCACACATGGCCAACTGCTGCAGCAAAATTAATTCGAATGGCAGAGTGACGTTATAATTATAGTCTGCAATGCTAACAACCCTTGGGATCTGGAAATTAACCCTTATTTCTGCATTTCACTGCGAGTAGAGCATTATAACAGTAGGGATGAAAAGTCTTGAAACACTATGTGCATTATTTAAAAGTATAACAATTCGAAGGGTCAGTGGAAGTGAGACATACGCTACTGTAAAACATGGTTGATGATTTTGAGACATAAGTAATGTATATAGAGACCATCTTTAAATAACAAAGAGCACAAAAATGGCAGAAGGGACTAGGATATTAATATTAAACTTTTAAAGTAATCACACATTTTAGAGAAAAAATAGTATGTAGTTTAGAGAATAACAACGCTTTCAAATACACATTTTGAGTAAGGGGTGGATGAGTAAATAGGGAGCAGACGCTAAGTGGAAGTAAAAGGCGCGAGTGAGTGAGAGGGAGTGAATCGGCAGGAAGGCGGGGATACGTCGCGAGTATTGTAGTGTGAGGATCAGATGAGTGAATTTGAGCAGCATATAAAGATACGATGAGTTGTGAGTAATCGGTGGGTGAGAGTACGGTGAGAAGCGGGTGAATGGCGAGGTGGGTGAGCGGCTGGTAAAGCAAGTGAGCTGATAGTAATCTACTGGTAATAGGTGGATGGACGGTGGATGTGCCCCGAGTAATCGGCGAGTGGGATTAGCTCTTATGGTGAGATGAAGGTGGACGGCAGGTGAGAGGAAGGTAATCAACGGGAGAGAGAGAGAGAGAGAGAGAGAGAGAGAGAGAGAGAGAGATACATTAAAAAGCGTTTTTTCATTGTTTTCCCAATTGAAAGTTCACGCGCCAGCTTCTTGAATAACAATCATTTTTTTCTTTCCCGTTTACATACGCATATACGGAGTAATATACGTAGAATAGGGAAAGTTATGTAATGCTGCGTGAAAAAACGGCGGATTTTCGACAGAAAAAATTCATTGCCAGAATCTATTTGGCCTGTAAAAGAATGAATTTTTTAGCAACTTCTACACCTACAAAATCGAAGGGAGAGGTTTTTCTTTCAAGTAAATTTTTTTCTCCCTAGTTAATTCTTCCATTAAGGTCACGGGTTTTACCCGTTTTACTTGACATTTTTAGGACGAGTTTTTACTGTTCTTTAATATACTTAAAATTATATTTCTGTTCTACTGTTCGGAAAAATAAAAAAAATGTCAAAACAATGTAAACTGGGCGGCGAATAATGGCAGGTGGCAAACGTATGTGGCAAGTCCGTAGAGCTAGCGGAGACTAAAGGAAATAGCACCACTTATTTTCGAAGTGTGTTATGGGTTGTAGTGGATAAAGAGAGAAAAAGCAGGTTTTTATTGTTTTTTGTTTTTCGAAAGTTTTTTGAAAGTTTTCCAATATTTTAAATTTTCTTGCAAATGGCAAGAGTCGATTTTTAGAGGTTAGTTGAAAATAGTTTATTGAATCATTTACTTTAACTTCATTCTTTTTTGCGACGAGAAAGCGGGACGGACATTTCTTAGACACCCGTCACCCGTTTTCATATGTATCTAAGCCAAAATGTTTGGAACATTTAATTATTGCAGTTAATATAATTATAATTAATTCAATACTTCAATTAAATATGACTTAATAGGAGAAAACAGGAATTCTCGAACTGTGCTACCCATTCCATTGCGGTAGATTGAAGAGGGCTTGGGAACAATTTGTATGGAATGAATGGAAGAAAAAATGAATTAAGTGAAAAGACCAAATAAATCAAGTATTTTCATTTTATATGACTTGAAAGCCGATCATCTTTGCGAATCCGACTGCTAAATGATGTGATTCATTGTATTATCGACAAACAGTCAAAAACACTTAGTTAACATTGTTGTTGAGATGAATATTTTTCAAGTTCTTTTAACTCTTTACTATGTAAATTTAAACGTTTTCCCAATACAACAAAGATGCCTTCCCACAATACAATACTAACGAGTCTTTTCAGTTTTCTTGTACGAGATTTTTAACTACATCTCGTTACAGCTTAATACCAAAACATTAGAGTTTCTTCCATTTTAGTACCCATTATTACCTTACATCTCATTATATTTCTATTATATCTTATTCCTCTCATATCTGTTACAAATTTGCTCTTACATTGAACTTTACATTTTTTATATTGTACCATTACAAACTTCGTTTTACTTTTTTTCCGCTCGTACTCTTCTTTCGCTATTATTTCCTTCTTTCAGTGTCATCTTTCATTTCTTTCCTCCGTATGTTCACCCATCCGAACTTGACCATTGAGAATTGTCAGCACACAGAACGGCCCTTGCTCTCTTAAACTGGAGGGTATATGATGATTATGAAGTGATGGGAATGAAAGTGATGGTGTAATGAAATAAGAGGCCACGGAATAAACAAGTGAACATCTGCCCCAAACCCGCGTGGGTTACCATAAATTCCAAGTGTATTGAATTGGAATCGAACCCCTCATTCAGTAACACAACGCGTGCAGAACCTTTGCACTATGGACCGAGTATTTAAAAGTTGCCTTAATAATTTAATCAAATACAATTTTGAATTTTAGAGAAATTTCGTCGTAGAGGTACAATGCACTTTTAAGAGTGAACTATTTTAAACGCTTGAGAGTTTCCGTAATATAATATTTTTGCAAACGAAGGCAGCATTACTATATAGAATTGTAAATTAATGTTTATAGAATATACAGAACCCTTATTTTTTAATATGAATTTATAAAGAAGGAACGGTTGCTAGTAAGAACCGTGTATTTGTAGTGTACACATAACAAAAAGAAAGTAAATTGTAAGGGTGCATTCAGGATGGTAAAAAATATGGAGAGAAAAGAAAAAAGAAATTCGGAGATGAACGGGAATTTGCGCTCTGTGAAGACCATGTTTACGTGTTTAAAATGAATTTGTCTAATAGAAAATGCAAAGTGCTTTGTTGTTTTTACAATTTGCAGATTTTATTTCGGGATTGTGATAAATATTTTGGAATTGAGCTTCCCTGATGCTTGAGAAAACTTAAATTGCATTTACATTCAAAATACACCAGACTATAATTATGTTTATTACGATTTGATGTCAAAAGAAATGATTATAATAATGCTGAGCTTTACGACTGTCCTCTCTATTGAGAACATAGATCCTAACCTCGACCTCGGTAAACCTAATTACTCCACTATCTTTCCACCTCCCGCACAAACAAGATATCTCAAGAGATGCCGCTTGCTTTTCCTGGAAACTTCATCCATAATCCCGCATCTTAGGCCGGATCCCAACCTCGTACTATCAGCAAATTTACTCCTGAAGCGCCTCTCATAACACTCGGGTTTAGAGCCCATTCAGCGCAGGCCTGGCGCACGGCCACTTTGATCGCAGGCGTGCTTCCCGAACGCCAAGCGCCGTGGCGGCGCCCGCCGGCTGGCTGGCTGGAGCGTGAAGCGAGCGTGCGGCGGAGCGTGAGCGCGCGCGCGCGTCCGCGTGTGGCAACAGCCGTCGGCTCTGCGTGCTGGCGCGCGCGTGTGCGAGAGCAGCGGCGGCTCCCGGCCAGCGGCGGCGCGAGCGAGATTAATTAACGCGCCATAATGCAAAACGGAATATTCGTAAACAGGCGTAATCTGGCGACGGAATTACGTTTTGGAAGCAAACATTCACGTGCCCCTATTATCATGACAACGGCCTCCGGACGCTGCTGCCGCCGCCGGTGCGGGGTGGCGCGGCAGACTGTTCGGTCGGACGATAGAATATACATCACTCCACCGTGCTGTTCTAGCAGATGACCCGTGCTAGCTGACCTACTCCGTCACAACTGCAGCTCTAGCAAGCGCCTGTTCACGTACGCCCTATTTCACTACCATATCCCGATATTACGCATTTATGGTTGCTACATCTCTACGTCACCATTTCGCCATCATCATCATTGCAATTGACATTTCGCCATCCTCATCCTCGTGACATTCTCATGTCAGAGATATTGTCATCGCACCATTATTGACATTTCCATTTAGACATTGTTGGCTTAATAACCATCGTCGTATCTTCTGGCCATGGTTATCGCTATCATTTTGCCATATTCCCTCAAACACCAACTCGCGATCGTAGACATCTCCATTTCGATATCGTGATTCAGATTGTCCCCTTCACTTTCCTTCACGATGCCCTCTGACCGGGAGGTTCAGGGTTCGAGAACCGACGATGGCAGAATTTTCGACACTATACAGCTAGATGAACCGCTGTCTGGAGAAGAATTCTAACGGGCGGCTGCTCTGATTGGTAGTTTTGCGTTTTTTTATGAACACTAAGCAAATGTCGGAGGAGTTAATGGGCCATGGAGACAGCGCGATCTTTCTTTTCTCTTACTTATCCCATCCTCATCCCTTACTTACACATACATACAATTACATGTATTGCACTACCACACTGTCAAGGGCCGAGTACTTCGACGGGGAAGAACTGCATATTGCCACTCACGTCGACTGTATGAATAGCAAAGTTGTAACGAAAGATATTTGTTTTATTCGATATCAATATTATGTTATAGTGCAATTTTTCTACCTCTGTCACTCAAGCCCCTATGGCCACAATGGAATATCACTCGGCATTTCGTGCCTTTCTCTGTCGTGCCGCTAGAAGTCACATGATCGCAAGCACTGCTATATACGGTCGCGATCAAGCGATATATAGCGGCACGACTGAGAAAGACGCGAAAAACCGTGACAGATTCGATCGTGAAGCCAGGCCTTGAAAGGCAAAGTTGGAAAAATCACAATATAAGCATACGTTCAAGTAACAATTTTTATTGACATTATATATTTGCTTCTAATACAATTGGTGAACAATTTCAAGTAAGTCATAATTTAAAAATATTTTACGACGAGATATGATAACTTTTGTTGCGAAATCTATAGTGCGGATCTATCTTACCACTAGCTTACAGTATATGTCCTCTTTTTCTTCTTGGGATAGACGTGATCGAAATTGATGAGAACACTATTTCATCATTAAAGGAAAAACGTTTGTACAAACGACCAGGATGTTTGTAGCTGGCGCGTTCCGCTGTTCTGTTAACGAGGGGCGCCCCTCACCTGCCATCATACTTCATTCTGATTGGTGTCTCAGAATACTTTCACCCTCGTCGTATTTCTTCCCTCGGTGTATCTCAATTCCGTTTAAACGGATGGCCTTAGGGACACTGTATAGGGACACCTCCCTTGTAAGGGCGGCCACCACCCCTACCAAGTACTGCGTGTGGTCCCAGTGGAAATCCGTTCCGTAGCTACTTTGGGCAGTGGCCGACAGTAGCCTGTTTCCAAATAATACTAATTACCTTACAAATACGCGACAATATTAACCTTTCTAACTAATAAATTTGTTCTATTTTTTCTTCTGATTTTGTTCGCAGAATTTTTATTTCATACTCTTTCTGGGGCCCTATGGAATCGCAAAAGAAATCGAGAAATTCGTACAGCGCAACAAAAGAGAAAGGGTAGCGAGATTAGGATATGAAATGGCCCTGGTGATGACTCGGGCAGTTTGCTGGCCATAATGACCTGAATCCAGCTCATTGCACTCGGTCTAGTTCAACCATTCGGATGTCGTGTTCTGTTTCGTGGAGTAAATATCAAGTAGATATGACTTGCATCACCAGTGACGTATGGTAGCATAGAGTATTATTTCAAGAAGCCTCATTAGTCCCGTATGAACGGTACAATTACATCCCCAGAGTAAGACTTCTCCTCACTGAAACGTGACATCTGCAACGTTCTTCGTAGAGGCTTGCATCACCTTCTGCCAGCTAAGCATACCACAGCCGGTACAAGCTCTAAACTCTCTGATTTCTCGACATGCGTGGTAGTGTAGCGCTGGAACTAGGTGTAAATGTGGCCAAATTAAGTTTCAGATTTTGTGCATACAAGGCAACGTTCTTGACGGGAAGCCCAGCTTCAGTTGCTTAAAATCCACGCGATTCTCTAATGCTTTATATAGTTTACGTATAATACGCTCTCCTACGCTGCCGCTTTTCCAGTGCAGAATTAGTGCTTTGCTGAGTAAATATATTTCCCTTTTTGCTAACATTACAAATGAAGTGAAAATAAAGAATTTCGGTCGGCCCCGTGGCCAAGATCGCTAAGACAGTAGTGCTGTTGTAATCTCGGACCGAGGGGTCGTGGGTTCGAGTCCCGCTTCGGGCATTGTTGTATCTTCATGTTCGTCCTTTCACCCCTAATCCATATCGTTTCATCCTCACATCATAACGTTAAATACAATAGTGGTGATTAATGACCTAGTAGTTGATGCGACCTTAAATAAAAAAAATGGCTTAATATCTAGTGTGAAAAATGTCAAAATTGGGAAAGCATGAACAAATTATTTTTTCTCTCGTTAAAAATTGTAAACAAGTAAATACTTTGCCCAGTATAGATAGTTATAATCACATCTACATCAGCGTATTTTCTTATATTATATAAAGGTTTGTTAGCAATATATACTGACATGTTAAGTTTAATTAATCATCACACGAACACCATTTACAACTAATAGATCAAATGACTTCTTTCCAACGCCGAAAGACAAAACCTGGCTGCAAGGATCTAATAGCTTCTTAAAAACAACTCAGAAAACGTGAACGAATGACATTTTATGACTTAATAAAGAATGCAATTCACGCAATTACAAACTCGTGGACGAAAGAAACTCTTTTTGAAAAATACAAACAATTTATTTAATAATCAAATACATAGGATTTTCAAAGTTTCTTAACTTGACAGCAGTTACCGAACTCTTGATAAAGAATTTGACGAATTTTGTGACCATTTCGTTATTGGGAGTCGCCAACTGTGCTCTGCTGTTTCGCCCGTCGACCGCTCAGAGTGCGTGGCGCTGCAGGAAAACGATCGAACATCAGAACTCAGGGCCGCGTTTGACCGCTGCTCTTGCAGAATCTCCTTCGCATAAAAAATTAATTTGCCATTGCTATTGCTGCATGGTCTGGCAACATACGTTTTCATTCATAACATAGCCTTTGAAGTTTTCAGCGCGTTGGATATTGGGGTTATCAAAATTCTCTAATTAGCATCACATTTGTATATCTGCGCGTTTCCCACCGCAAATTCTGTGACCAATAAGAGAAATGTTGAAAATAATAAGACCAATTAAATATAGATATCAACGCAAATTCCGGTAATGGTATAAAATTGTGAATGACTGCACCTGCCAGGCAAGAAAATATTTATTTTCATTCGTTTTTACCGAAGGTTTTTGGAGAAAATATAATTTATTTTATGAAAGCCACTTCATGTGGTTTAGTATAATCTTCAAGCACATTAGTATGTAATTCACTTCTAAGTTACTAGATAACCCTCCGTTTCTTTTCTTTTTTATTCAATTTATAAGTACTAAGTGATTTAGTGAAGACGAATTCAGTGGTTGAAATTACGTTGTCCGTCAGTAATGAGCTTTTACGTTTGTAGCAGATGACCAAATAGACCATTTAATAGTATATTTTATTACATACGTTGGTGAGACACGGTTAAGTAATGATTTAGAGTGTGGAAAACGTGATATTATTCAATGAATATTTTCGGCAAGTGTTTTCTGAGCAAATGATGTCCATATCTGGAATTCTGCATTCAAAATAAGATTTGAAATTTTCTTACAATTTTAATTTCTTAAAAAAACGTGAACAAATAAAAGAGCATATTTAAGTGATTACATAAACCGAGAATTACGAAACACTTGAAATAATAACGACAGTAATATTATTTAATTTTATGACACAAATGCAAAGATTGCCACATTCTCTACAGAAAGGTATCATAAACGTAGATTGTATCCCTTTCCATTACAATTCATTGTTGAATGGTAGTTTTATTAGATTTAAAATGAGAAAGTTTCAGGATATTAGTTAAGTGAACACATTCCGCATAAATATTTAAGTACATTTTGTTGTCAATTTTTAGAGTGGACAAAAGCACACGTTCTACATTTGTGCTTTTGGAGCCTGTGACAAATTATCTAGAATTTTGTGTTACAATTTAGTATAAATAATAGTAATAATTACGTTAAAAATAATTCTACTAAATACGCTAAAAAGAATTTCTGTCACTTTCAAATCGCTTGTCAATGAGTGCAGTCTGTTTGGCGCATCTTAAAAAATGACGAATTTTGAATGTAAATATATTCTTTAATAAAGAAATTTTTGTATTTAATATTTCTAAAAAATATCAATAAACCCTCATTTAAACAGCAGAATTTAGAAAATATATCAATTAATACAATATTTAATTTTGAACAATGTAATAATATCATATTAATTCGAATTTTGCGTACATTTTCTAACATATTTCTTAATTCTACAGTGCATTTACGTTTTTTCGCAAAGTTTCAATTTGTGTCAAATTATAAGCGGGTAACTTCTTCGTTCCATGTCATTTAAAACTTCGGTTCCACTAATACATTTCTAATTTTTCACTACAAATATAAAAATATTAACTTTAAGTGTTAAAATTGGAGAGTTCTAATGGAATTGGCTTATTTCATTATACCTTGGAAGTGGACTGTATCATTATTAAAGACTTTAAGAAAATATAAATTGGTTCAGATTATGGGGTCATTCATCTAAATGGTTTGCACGATGTTCTACGCCAATTCAAAGTCAGGAATAGTCACCAGTCTTTTTCGCAGAAGATCGTCAGGGCAAAAAGGAGTTTCCGGTAAAAATCTTTTAAGGCCCAATAGTTCTATGCTGTCAGATATGTTTCTTTGCTGAATTGAAAAATTTTTACTTTAACTTCTCACAAACAACACCAAACACACACACACACACACACACACACACACACCACAAGAAAGAAAACACGTGTATACATTTTAAAATATGGAAAAATATTCATATAAAGTGCTACCCAAAAAGACAATATTTCTTTGAACTTTATAGTGTTGAAACTCCAGATAGTTGATCGGAAAATTTCCCTTTCAGCAGAAATGCAATTTGACTACGATTGAATAGAAGCTAAAGTTGTGAACAGACGGTGGCAGACACAGACACACACACACACAAACTCGACACCCTCACATACACTCGAAAAAATCTCGTTTCAGTGCTGTCATGAACTATTTCTTACAATAAACTATTAAAATGTAGCAACAAAAGTTTGTCTCGATTATATTTTGGCTTATTGAAAGAGAAAGTAAAAATGAATTTGGTATTTAACAGTGAGAATGGCTGTACAATTACGTAGATCGTGTTGTTTCAAGTTGTGTTCTAAAGACATGTTTTTCGTTTCTTCAAAAATTAAATAGCAATATAACTCCTGAGAATTAAGTTGTCTGTTTTTGCAAGATTGTCAGTTTGCGCTATGAACAGGAGTGGAATACACCCGTGTATATTTTACGCAAGGCAATAAGAGTAATATCATGAACATAATTTTAATGGGATGTATGGAAACATACATGCGTAATATCCGATGACCGGTATTTTATCCGATGTTTTTTAACAACCTCTTACGAATTCAGGAAAAAATTAATTTCTTTTCTTTTGTCATTCGCCCCTACCTAAATTCACGATTAAATACTACTGAAGTGAAATGAACAATTAGCCAGTGAATGTTTTTCGGATTTCGATTGTTGGCATGTTTGTTTCCTGGCACGTCAACGGCTACGATTGAATAGAAGTAGCAAGTGTCATTAATCAAGTTGGTGTAGCGAATGTTTTATCACGTGAGGTGGCAGCGATTTCCTCATCCGTGGATGGTGAGATTCGGGGTCGACCTACACATCGACTTCCGGAGAATTTCTCGCCCAGGATCTCCTCCCTTCTCAATTGGGCAACGACCCAGTCGTGAGAAGATCTAATATCCCGACTGGTCTCCCGGCATGTGTGGCAATTTTGTGCATGTAAGTGTGTCTGTAAGTCAGAGATGAGGAAAGGACAAGGGAGAGCAAGGAAATATTGTGCACAGTCCGTGACCCGTTTGTTCCCCGGCATTCGCCTAGTGTTGATAAGTCACAGAAAACTATCGATCAGGACAACCGGCCCCTAGAATTCTCCGAACAACGTGTGCATTCGACCAAGATATCCAGTAGCTAGTGTCGAAAACGCTCCACTCTCGGGACTAGAACCCTAGGACCTCTTCACCAGAGTCGCTGCCGAGACAGCGGCGATGTTGGCTACATTCAGTCGGCATTCATTTCAATAACTAATACTCATATTAACATAGCTCGACCAACTTGAGAATGATATTTACAGTAACGCGCCACCGCCTGTGTTTACAACCGAAACGAGAGAGACGGAGATAAAAGGATACTCGATTCAAAATTAAAATGGTACCGTGCCAAACTATTGCGAAAGAAAGCGCGATTTATTTCGTTGCAAATCTAGAATCTTCCCAATTAATATTTTAACTGTATTTAGACATGTCTGCACCTCATATTGGAATAAATAAAAGTATACTTTTCTCCGCAAAACGATTCAAAATTTTGAAACTAATTCTTTCGATGAGCAATAACATTCATATAAGTAGTTGATTTTAACTTAAGTAGTTTCTCAGAATACAAAAAATAAAATAAACCAAATAAAATTCTTTTTTATGTAAGGAGTAACTACCACCATAATGAAGAATATTGTAAATACTTATGACAATAAAATTAATGTTTTTTTACTTTATTGCCTACCTATCAAACCGTCTAAAGCCTATGGAAAAAAAAGATGAAAGAAGGAGAATACAAAATGTTTAAATTCAATGAATAAGTATTAAAAATTCAATACAAATAGAACTTTTTATTATAGTCTTGTACTAGAATGGTGAAAAGTAAAGAAAGCATCTTAAAGGGACAAAAATGAAACAATCAGTGCAAATCTTGCATGATGTGTCTCTGAAGTTATATTTTATCAGCTGATTCACAACCTCTATTAAGGAGGCCATGGTGATTCCGTAGAAGCAGTCTCTGATCTCGCTTCCCGCTCCTGGCGACTTTTGTTAGCGAAACTGACTGTGCAGACCCGTGTTTTCACTGTTAGTTCCATGACGCGCCGCAATCGCAGCCTTCATTCTTCTCTTGGTCGTGTTATAACAGAACCGCTAAATTACAATGGAATGACACTTTGTGAATCTTGCGTAATACTCCTAGGACGCTTGTTCAACGAGTAAAAAAAACTCAGGCAGCTAAACACCACAAACGAAAATCTAACCATTTCTAAGTGCAATTGACACCACATCGATAGTCACGAGAAGTTCCATTCATGCCATCGCAACAAATTCAACATCACAAACATAACACACTGGTCAATGTAAACAATGAAGTAATAAGTCTCACAAAAATACATTTTACATAGACTTCATTTCATTTCACCGAAAATCATTTATCTCCTTTTTATTCTTAGGGTAATAGTTAAGCCAGGAGAAAACGACCTATTCCAACTGCTATGAAAAGCGTCGGAATTTCATTGGTTCTTAGACGACGCCGGCAGTACATCGCAACTCAGCCGTGACCCCCCTGTGATGGTGCCAACTTCTGAATGCACGGCATTCGTTCTATTGTTGGGATAGTGTCGCGGCCTCTGCCCGCATCCAAGCTAATTGCATACTCAGCTGTCTTTTTGTATTCTTTACTAAGAAACGATTCGCAGTTTATCATTACTTTTTGACAAATAGAAGCATGTAAGTTTCAAGGACTTCCATAAACTACTTCTGGAATAAAAATAAAATTCCGATAAATGAGAAGTGAAAGAAAACGAAGGGCCCTATATAGTGAGGAGGTACAGAAACATAATCAAAATATTCAAATGTTGTTGAATGTGGGATAAAAAATATTAAAGATGATACAAACAGTAGAGTAAGTTGTTAAAAGAGTGGAAGCAAATATTAATAGTCTTTCCAGAATCTGAAGATCTTCGACTGAGGTTGCTTTTCTATCCTTAAAGGTTCCACAATATTTCAACTGATTTCGTTTTGAAAAAAATCAATGTAAAAGAAATCTTAGTGCTATAAATCTAGCACATCAATGCTGAAGAACTTGATATGATTAGTAATGACAATGTATTGGAAAACTTAAGTGGTCCACGAATATAAACGTGGTGTAAATGAAAATATACGACAGGAGTTTCAAATAGAGAAAAAATAAGATCAAATTAACAATTAAGACTCACAAAATAACCAGAATGAAAACATTCGCTGCCTAGGCATCAGCAGAGCTGTTGAGTTTTCTTGTGTGCGGAAATGTTAGTATAAACATGGTATTTCCCATTTACGGATCAGCCCTGTGTTCTGGTCATTGAATACAATTTACTAATTTAAAATACAAAGGAATAAAATGAGTAATTACTAAGCATTTTTAGCAGAATACCGAATGCGATATAATCAAGTCCAATAAAATGGACAAAATTGAATAATATATCAGATGTTTGTACACAAAATGTATTTAAAATGTAATAAAGAATATTTGTCTTTTCTTCTTTACAAAAGAATCTTATTCTAAAGCTAGTGCATATTTTTTTACTGTGGATGTATACATTTATACTTTATTTGTTCCGCAAGCCTTCTTCTGTTTCTCTGTACCTTTCCACATGGCGCGCACACATGAATCCAATGGAGATGGTCACGTGGTCACCTTCTCCGTTTCCTGTTGACTTGCATCCGTCTCTTCCTGTCCCCTTGCCTCATCACACCTCACAACAACCACCGACACCAGAACCTCCGCCCCTACTAACACCACTTCCACCACACTCACAGCATCCTCGCACGAGTAGTACACCGACCACACGAAACGCTACACGGATTCTCTCCCACCGATCTCACGCGACGGGGCGAATCCACCGCTGCATCCCGCACAGACACACTCCACTCACGAGCACGCACTCCACACTCCGCAATCCGCACGCGCGTCGAAGCGACCTACGAGCGGCGGGCGACTACTGAGTTGGCGCGTCGCGCAGGAGGAGGACGAGTCGGCGCCGCGCGGCGTCGCGTGACGTCAGGAGCCGTCGTCGCCACTGTCCGTCCGCTCGCCCGCTCGGCCGGCCGGCCGGTCGGTCGGTCGGTCGGCCGCTTGGGCGGTTGGGCGGTTGGCCGGCCACGTGCGATAGGCGGCGGGGCGACATTGCCTTGAGACAATTATTTTTAGCGGGCGCAAGTTGGCTCCGGCCGCCCGCCCGGTGGACGCCAAGTCCCTTTGTTGCGGTCGCGAGCACGGAGCACGGCCCGCCGCCGGCCGGCCCCAACGCTACCTGCAGAGAAGGCCCCGACGCAGCTGGTGCAGTGGGGACGCAGCTGGTTGACGGGGAGAGGGACGGGCGCGATAAGAGGTCTGGAGACATGCAAATGAGAAGAAGGGAATGGAAGCCGCTGGTAGTAGAAATGGACTGTGGAAGGGAAGAGAGAGAGAGAGAGAGAGGGGTGGAGAGAGCGGTGGGAGGAAAGGAAGGGAGATGGAGGGAGCGACCGTACGAGTGAAGAGAGAGAGGTGGAGAGAGCGGTGGGATGGAAGCGAAAGGGAGGGACCGTGTGAGAGTAGAGAGGGAGGGATGGAGGGAAGAGAGCAAGGGAGGAAGGGATGAAAGAAGAGACAGGGAAGAGAGAGGTAAGGAAATAGAAATGGAAGCAAGAGAGAGCGAAGAGGTGAAGAGAGAGGTGACGGAGGAAAGAGAGAGGGGGAAGGAAAGGTAAATGGAGGGGGAAGGAATAAAAGCACGCGACAGGGAGGAAAGAACAATTTGGTCCGGAGCCCATTGGCATAACTAGAGACTAGATGTGGCTAGAGAGATCTAGTACGCCCAAGGGTAACGATGTTTTATGAAGCCAATGTTGCCAGCGTGTCGATTGCAATGTCGTGATCTTATTTTGATTGCAAATAGTCACTCTGATAGAGGAAGCATGTGCGTGCATCACCTGAACAGATTATTCATATAATTTTGTTTTTATCCCTAGTTTACCTACGATTACTGTTGGGTTTAACTATAGATTCTGTTGTTGATTAATGTTTTAGACCGATGAAAAAGGTTAGTTGGACATTCTTGGGCTCGAAAGTAAATTCAACGAACCTATCTTCTACTGTCTATGTTACCGCACTTGAAATCTCACATCGAAGTAGAATTGAATTTACCCTTTAACTTTACTTTATCCAAACACCAATATATAGACGTCGAAGAAGATGTCAAAGTCGCATATTATTTTGATGTGAAAATACTAAAAAAATACACCAATAATAGATATCAAAACAGGAAAAACTGCAAATAATATTGATATTCTTTCGAGCGATGTCCTTACTAACTCGATTAATTATTTTTTTAATTTACTGTTTTCCATATATTTTTAAGTTGCTAAATTTGCTAAATTCAGATTTGGAAATATGAAACATAGAATATTATGCTCATATATTTCTATTACAGATGCGAACCTTGTAAAAACAAAATTGTCTGTTTTTAGATATTTACAACAAAACTTGGCATTCCATTTCATAAAACATAGCGTGTATTGGCGACAAAAAGAAGTAGACAAAAAAGGAGTCTATAATTTCTTGTTGCCGTACTGTCTGATGTTAAGAATAATATTTTAAAAATAATAGGGTACTAAGAATAGGTTGCACACGCGGAATGAAAATATATTAAATATTTCTTGATACATTCAGTGAATTTCAGTGATATGAAAGCTAGTAATATAGAATTTGAGTGGAGATCAAAGGATTTGATTTATTTATTCAAAGAAGAAAGCCCTTTAAGATGGCGTTGGTAGCTGTCGATGAACTGCGCACGTTATTGATGTCTTTTGTAAATATCAAAGTTCCAACATGTTTAAATTCTTGAAACTATAACATCGAAGTAGCAATAAAACGATAAAAATGTCAACACATTTCATTTTTGTAGGAGTTTCCATATATCGTATTGTACTCACGAATAAAACTGTCAGATGCCTCTTGTTTCGACTGTCGTAATAACTTCAAGAGCTTTCAACCGGCGACAATTGTCGTACACATTGTTATACATTGCATGCAATTCTCGTTTCTATCTTCTTTTCTCTAGTCTTTGAGATCTCCGTCTCCAAAAACGTGTTCATTGTGGGATGTAGGAGGGGTTCGCAGATGAGGAGCGGAGATATGCATGCATACCCCAGCAGAATTTGTGAAAGGGACCAGAAGTTATAAAAGTAATTTACGTTATCACTGAAAAAAGAATGTTGATGAATTAAATCAATTGATTTAAAAAAATTGATTTAAATGGTAATTATAAAAATTTTTTTTGGAAAATCATCGAATTAAATTATTTTTTCTATATATCAGTCGTTTTCAAATTGGCCCTCCTTGCCACTTATATACAATGAACTGCACAAATTAATTAATTACAAAATGGCAAAATAATTAATGGCAGAATTTGCATAACTCATATATAATGTTAAAAAAAGAAGTAGCTTTGGATTGTTATCAGAGTTCCGTAATGAGTGTCTAGGGACGCGTTTTATAGTTGTGTTAATAACGATAGGTGAAAAATTTAGAAAAAAATAATTGAATTAAAAACTATATGCAATAATTTTATAGCTATATGCTTTTTATATAGCTATGCGCTATTTAAAATAATGATTGATGTTCAAATTGAATCGATTTAATGAATTTTCCATCCAAAATTACTTCATTAATAAAAATATTTTTTACTAACAAATCTGCATTAAATAAATGTTATTTAAAATATGATTTTTCCACCCTATTTGAAAATAATTAAAAATATAATATGTAATGAATGTGTAATATTTTCAAAATAAAATATACCATTAATTGTTTGACAATATGCCATTTCATACAGACATTTTATAAGATTCTTTAGTCATGGGAAGACCAGTACCCTATTTCTGGCTTCGCTCCCGGAGCCACGTGACGCTCAGTGGCGGCGGGCAAGTGCCCGGGCTAACCGTAATGGCCGCCGCACACGAGGTCGTTGTGGCCGGCAGTGAACTTCGCCGTGTCCAATGTGTATCGGCTGCCTGACACAGAGAAAAGCGGGCGAGGCAACTACTGTTGTTGCGAGTGGGATTTCACGGAAGGGGACAGTAAAGAACTTAGCCTCACGCTCGTCTCTTAAACGACAGTTCCAGTCTTACGCTCCTCAGAATAGTGGGCAGTTTTGTTCACTAGCTTCACTTCACTTCGTTTCATGGTTTGATGGTGAACATTTTGTTCGGTTGGACATTCAAAGAGCAGAACGAGTTTTTGCCAAGAAATCTTTAAAATGGCATGTACAGTAATATTAAATGTATGAATTTTTCGAATAATGGACCTTTCACTGGATGAGTGATAAGATTACGGGACTGTCAATCTTGAAAGCGCTGGTTCGATACCGGTGAAGGTGCGTGGATTTTCCAAGAGAGAAAAAATTGCAGTGGCAAAGTTACATTTTTAGCATGTAAGAAGAATCTAGCAGGTGTCCAACAAAACTAAATTCCTCGGTCAAATTCCTGTCGTACCAAGATCGCATGTTCTCCTGACCAGACAGTTCGGTTTTAGTTTATCTGAGACGGACATGTGGCCGAGAATCACACCCGGTCGTATCAAAGGACTCCCACCTGCTTGAAAGATCCCCTAGACCTTGCACCAGCGTCGGAAGGCTTAAGATCAAGTTTGGGCCGGAACCGCCTCCATACCACACATTTAATAGGTAAATAAATACTCGCAAATAAATTAATAAACAATATTATTGTCCTTAGGGCCTAACACCGAAAAAAATAATTGAACTTAAAATTCTCTTTATTCTTACTGAACATTCTAGGAATATTCCTGTACCTGAAATATGTTTCTAACGGTAAAAGAAATGAAGGCAAAGATTAGATATTTTGCTGCAAGTGAAAGATGCGCAGATTGTGGTCAGAAGATGATAATAGGCGATTTATTAGCTACTATTCTGTAACAGTTTTAACAATTTATAAAATTTCATTTGAAATTTATTTTGCGTTTTTATGTTAATTTAAGTATCAAATATGACTGTAAAATAACTCTTAACAAATGAAGTTAAAATTAAATATTTTGATTTATCCGGAAATGAAAAACTGCGCAGGAAAGAAATGAAAAACAAATGTGAAAGCAATGTCACACATTCCACAATAATTCATTAGAACCAAATTATATTTTAATAGGACCATTCAAATTGTCACAAAATATAAAATGGAATCAGTGCATAACAGTTATAAATTACAACTTTTAGAAAGCTGAAGGCCAATCAGTGATACTGCAAGAAAAAATAATTGAAGGCAAACAGTGAAATGTTATTTCTGCTACAATTTCAAGGAAATCTGCAACTCTTTAATCACTGTTCTCAATCTGAAAATATGTAACAAGCAAACCTTGCGTTATATTCATAATGAGAATCCATGTTATACAATTTCGTAAGAAATCTGAGTAAATCTAACATTTGTATGTATGCATGTACTTGGCGCGACAGCCCCTGAACGAGCTCAGGCCTACCGGCGACGTACCTGCCTCGCGGCCATGGGTTAAGGGGATACGTGAGGTTAGCAAATAGACATCCCCACGCCGTATTCCGGTCTTCTCAACCTGAGAAGTGAATTTTTTCATCGTCGCACAATGTGGAAATTATTATTACAAAATCTTTCTTACTTAAGAAAGTTTATTACTTAGTATTTCCAAAGGGCCCGAGTTCGGTCGAATGTTTGCCTATGCTAATAGTGAGTGAAGAGGACAGATGATACATAGAGTAGATCAGAATGAAATACTTGAAAGTCAGACCCGCCAATGATGTCAATTTTCTTCAAATAAGTTCAGTGCTAAAGCCTCGCCTCCCATTTAAATGACGTTTCTTCTATCTTCTTTCTTCTTTAGTAGTTATTTTTCCTTCCATCTTTAAGAACACACTCCCCTTTAAATATTAGAGAGCAGAATTTTGAAATATTTTATCTCTTAAAATTTTTTTCAAACTTATTTTATATCTATTTTGCTCTCTTTTCACATCTTCAACGTTTCGGGAGCATTTGCGCCCCATTCTTCAGGTGTAATAACATTAAATTCTCTTAATCTCTAAATTACTCAAATGATGCTTAGGTATACATTTAGAGATTAAGAGAATTTCATGGTATTAAACCGGAAGATGGGGAGCGCAAAAGCTCCCGAAACGTCGTTGTAGATGTGAAAAGAAAAAAAATAGATTTAAGATAAGTTAAACATTTTTAAGGGATAAAATATTTCAAAATTCTGCTGTCTATAATTTAAAGGGATCTGTTCTCAAGAAAGAAAGGGAAAAAAATAAATGAGTATTCGTTATGAATTCAGAAGCAAAATGAATACTACAATATATGGGAAGAAATGCCCGGATCTTGTGCGAGTTACAATGCGATGTATTCTTATATATATCTCTAAATGCCATGAATGGTGAGTCGTTTTTAATTCAGATAATTTCCAGTTTTTAGGCGCGTTACCTATATCAGAATGTCCATATACTTGAAGTAATGTTAAACATGAATTCAATACACATAATATAATTTTAATATCTACAAAATATTTGTAATAAATTCATGAACATGAGAAATTTGTGTAAGTTGTAAAATATGTGATGTATGGAGCCTATAACACACTTTTGATACAGACAAAATTATTGAACACACGTCGATTCACTGAAAATCAATTTTTTATTTTCTCGAAATCCCACTGCCATAGCACTACACCCACAGACGACACGACTGAAATATCTAACACCTTTAACTAACTTGAAGACTTATTAACATTCAGATCAGAATTCAATAATTAGAAGTCAGACCCGTCGATGATGTTCGTTATCTTCAAAATAAGTTCAATGCTATAGCCTAGCCTCCCATTTAAGTGAGGACTCTCTTCGTATAACAACACAGGCGCTAATCTGCTTACCTGGAAACTGCATGCACGCTGAAAATCACTTAATATATCGAAAGCACCACTCGAAAGTTGCACACTGCGAGAAACGAACTCAAGACAGCGAGACGGCCACCCCCGCCGCTGCCAGCTGCGCTTCAACCTTCCTTCCAGAGCACATTCCAGAGGCGACCGGAGCGGCGCGGCGTAATGGAGCGCTAGCAAGACAATGACTAATATTTGTCATTCTCCTCTAATTGGATGGCGTGCGCCGGGGGTCTGCGTTCAGAGTTTCCGACGCGTTGAACTTTGTTCTGGCAGCGTGTGCATTGCAATTGGAATTTATGATTCGTAATTGGGAGAAATCTCGCCGGCTAATAACGCGCCACTTGCTCCTCTGATTAGTCGGCGCTGATGGGGCTAAATGTAAGGCCGCGCTGGGCCGCGTTGCCTGCGGCAGCAGCAGCAGCTGCGCGCGGGGGCGGGGCCGCCGTGCCACTGCACTGCACGCGCTTACTCGCTGTGGTCGGGGCCGAGAGCGCATAGGCGGGTGTACGGTGGCGACATACGGCTGAACGAGTTAGACATGCGGGAGGACGACTGTTTGATTGATTTGATTGTTTAATTGATTAATTGCTAGTGATTCCGAGCGCGTCAACTAATGAGATAATTTGTCCCGAAGGTGTAGTGCATGCATCAGCAGCAGCTGCGCGCGGGGGCAGGACCGCCGTGCCACTGCACTGCACGCGCTTACACGCCGAGTTCGGGGCCAAGAGCGCATAGGCGGGTGTACGGTGGCGAAATACGGCTGGATGAATTAGAAATGCGGGTGGGCGATTATTCGATTGGTTTGATTGATTGATAGTGATTTCGGGCGCGTCAACTACTGAGGTCACTAGTTCCGTAATTGTAGTGCATGAGGGGGCGGTGATCTTCCCCCGTTGAATGGCGTGATCCAGCGCCGACCTGCCGTCGACTACCGGGGTTTTCTCCAACGAGGTATGGTAGAGTAGTACATGTTGGTGTAAGTGTATGTGTAAGAGTTAACAATAAAACAAGGAAGAGGAAGGAAAGATCGCGCCCTGTCCGTGGCCCGTTTGGTAAGATACTGCTCCGGTATTCGTCTGATATTGATCCACGGAGAACTATCGATCAGAGCAGCCGGCCGCTAGAATACTCTTCCAGACAGCGACTGAATTCGACTTAGCTGACAAGCTAGTGTCGAAAATCCTGCCGCAGTCGGGACTCGAACCTAAGACCTTCCGGTCAGAGGGACTGCAGTGACATGTTTAATTGGTGTTTCCAGGCACGCCAATTGGTACGGTCATTAGTCTTGTTAGTATCGTCAATGCATTATTTAGGGAGGAGGCAGCCCACTGAAGGGTGAGATCCGACGCCGACCCACACGTCGGCTTGCGGGGATTTTGATGTTATAAAAAGATCATATACTTATCTTTTATATTGATGTGTTGATCTCCCGTCCATGTTAGTTCTCCATCATAAAATAATTATTCTTTATTCACATTAAAAGAACATATTTATTCGTAATCAATCGCAGTACATTTCTGTCATCGCATTCCCTTTGTCTCCATCCATCAACAACACTACGGTTACCCATTTTACACGATACTATGGCTACTTGGTACAACAGATTTCCCTTACAGATATTCTCCCCAACGGAGCACCACTCCAGTTGGGACAAGCGCTGTGCTCCCAACTAGCCTCCCGACATCTGTGTTAGTGTAATACATGCGAGTGTGTATGTGTGTGTGCGTGTATGGGTGGGTGAAAGAGGAGGAGGTAATGAAGAGAAATGGAAAATAGCGCCGTTTATCAGGGTACTACTTCTACATTTACCTAGCATTGGTAGGAGAAACCACGGAAAACTACGAATCGGAGCACCAGGCCTCTAAAATTCTCTCCCGGTCAGCAGCTGAATTCGTCCCACCTATGCAGCTAGCATCAAAAATCCACCTCCGTCGAGTTCTGAACCATAAGATCTTCCGATCAGAGTTGCTACAGTCAGCCTCGATTCAGGAATTTATAAAGAGTTTGATTGATTAGTATGTACTCATTGTCTGACGGCACGTTTCGTTCCACTCTTTTTAGGATTTTTTTTCTCAGCTATACCATAGGCTCTCTTTTCCGCCGCTCTTTTGCGATGGAATTATTATGGATATGAGCTGTATTCAACGAGAATATAATAATTTAAAAGGTTAGAATATTATAGAATGTAGATTTTGTAATGGCTTAAAGCCTTCGGCCCAGCCTCATAATATCAGATATTAAAATTTATTATGTAATGATGACCTAGTAAATATATATATATATATATATATATATATATATATATATATATATATATATATATATATATACACACACGACTGTTTTTAACTCTCGGTGTTTCTAGTGAAGGGTAATTTCTCATAGCACGTTTGCTCGTGATAGATACTTCATAGTCTTTTGAATCATATGTAATTAAATGACTCCTGTATCAATATCGCTCAATGAAGGTCTCGTCAAGATCTTTCCGTAATAACTTGTCATTATTGCCATTTATTCCAGTCCATTATATACATAATATCTTGAGGTTATTTCTTCACGCTTTACTGTTGCTCATTTTGTGTTAAAAAGAGTGACCAGCGGTATCTATTCAAAAACCTGTCATTTAAATCTTACACCACTCGTAACTAAAGTGGTTCACTGGACTTGGTTGAAAACTGTATTACAAAAAATATAATATGGGCTTCATATACCCAGTGTTTTAGACTTTGAAAGATTCTTTTCAAATTCGCAGGGTCTGAAGTTGAGGCATATCGATTGGAGAATATCCATTTTGGAGAAAAAAAATCTTCTGTATATTTTTAGCACTATTATTGCTCATGAACGGCCAGACGGAAGTTTTCGAAAACCAATCACTGATTTGTAACGCATATGATCGATTGGTTGATGCGCGAACCAGGCACAGTTTTCACGAACTTGACCTCTCAAATGCTAACCTTGACTGAAAGTGAAACCAATTTGTTACCAAAATCCCGGAAGGATGTGTGTCACCTATGTGTGTATGTTTAGTTTATGGTGTGGTTTTATATAGGCTCATGGAGTTCTTTTTCAAATTTGGAGCCAATTAAGAGCAATTAAAATCAATTCGAGGAATTTAAATTTAGCACACAAATAAAAGAACAAAGGGACAAAGAAAATCTTATGTAAGGACACGGCTGAGAGCATCGCTCTTAACTTATTGCAGCGAATCATGTGTCGTCGCCAAAATACTCATCGCTACATTCAGACATCTCAAGTTAATTTTATGAGAAGGGGACAAAGAAGATGAAAGATTTAGAGACGACTATGTAAGAATATAGAATGAATGAGTGTATACTGAACAACCGAACAGTCAGTTGTTATATAAACAATAATTACAATATAATACATATTAGTTCCGTAATTCCCTTCCCTCTTATTGCTATCCTGAATGACGTGATGTAAGAAAACCAATAAATAGGAGAAAAATTGCTTACCCAAATGTCTTTCCACTCGTCGGAATAAAACCCCAAGAATTCGTACAAAAGACAACGGAGACGGCAAATTTTCATATATGTGAGTATTGGCTTTGGAATCTTGACGAAATGAAATAACACTTAAGAAGAAATATTTTTCTTCTATGGTTCGATTTCCGAGATAGACATGACTTGACATGTTAGGCCGGTGTATTCTATCAAATTACCAGGCCATTTTGTAGTTATTTATAGTTTTAACGCATAGTAGACTTCAGAGAATTATGAAGTGCACTGATCATCTAATAGACTGTTCCTTACAGACATATTTTGTAGCATATAAATTTACTTTCAGTTTATTTTCAAATTAAAATGTCATGGAGAACCGTTCTGCACAATATATTTTCATTTTTCAAGAAACAACCTAATTCACTTATGAAAACAATTTTCTGGAAATAAATTTTCAATGTAGCGATTATAATACAATGAAACTCCGTAATGCATTGCTTTCTATGTTGCATAGGTGTTGCACACGTGATGCATCGACTTCAACCGGCCAGACAATTTTTGTACTGAAATTCTTACTACAAGACAAGTTTCTTTCTTTCACACCTGAGAAGAGAACGATTTGTCATGTCACGTCAAAATGTACCTTGATTTCTTTTTCAGAGTTACCAAATTATTAATTATTTTAAAAGCTATTAACCGATTTTGGTAGACAGATGATTTTTACAATGTAATTTGAGGGGCATTTGTTTTATTAGATTTTTAAGCTAACTTTTACACTTCTATATGTCTTCCTTGTGGTTTTCTGAAGCCACCCAGAATAAATTTGTGAATTAATACAATCTGTGATTTTTATGAATTTTTTCGGATAACCTTTCACAGATAACAGCAACATTTTCGACAATGTTTTGGACAGATTATAAGTAACTAGCAACAGCCAAATAATTAAAATTAACTTCTGATACTAGACATAAGTTTGACGTCCATAAATTCAACTAAATGATGAAGATGGTACACATATTTGTTTTATTCAATTTGACTGCTTCATTGACACATTCTAGATGTCAAAATCAATTTCAAATATCACATCTGATTGAACAAAACAAAAGAGCCAAGAAAAGTATAAAAATCGCGTCTGAACAGCGCTCTAGCGTAATTTGTCAGATTTAATGATAGTTGTCACCAATCAAAAATTATTTGTAATATTATATCAGTGTTCAGTGTTTGAAACGCGTTTCCAAGTGAATAAAAGGAAAAGGCACAGCCTTAAAATCTTTAAAACCAACAAAATATCCTTTGAAATTGTATTAAAGGAATTGCCCTTTAAGAGAAACGCGTCAATATTGTCTAAAAAGTTAAATATTTTCGGGATATCGTTTCTTGCTACTTTCTTGAGGGTCAAAGCGGCACAATTTTAACTTTGTTAAAATAACGATTCCTCCGCTCTCTTCGTTTTCGTGGCCGAAACTGGAGCCCGGCTGTCTTCCTCTGCGACCGTGGCAGCGCCGGCTGCCAACAAGAAAGCCGCGATCGGGGAATCCCCTCGTGAAAAATGATCCGCTTTCCTGGCTGGCCGCCCCTCCCCCCAGTGCCCCCTCAAATGACGCCGACGGCGTCGCGGCGCGGCGCCTCGCGTCGTGTCCTTTCTTCGCCCACAACGGTTGGGCTTCGGGGCGGGTTTCTCCTACAAGCTGCCCACCGCCATGGCCGCCTCGACTTACTGGCTTTGGATGAGATTATCTCTTCCAGCATCTTACTCTTTCAGAAATCATCTCTTTTGTGCAATCTAAAATCACACTTCAAACTACACAAAATAAAACTTTTTGCTTTTTTATTTTTTACGTATTTAAGGTCGCTTTTCAATAACTGAGGTCATACAGTGACCATTGTAAGTAAAGTTCGGAGTAGCAGTAGAGGAATTCGTATGAGGACGCACACACAAACATCTATAGCCCGGGAGGGATTCGAATGCGTGACCCTTTAGGCACGAGGCAGCTACGGCTCTTCTGTTTGATTTATTTGAAAAGCCCTTTGGTATATTCCCCCACAAATTAATTAGTTTGCACCCACAATAGTTCATTAAAAATAATATTGTGATATACAAAATGGCGCGTCAAACATTCGACGGTAAACGCCAGAGCCTTGCGGTGCATGGAGCATAAACGTTGCCATGGGATTGTTGATTTTGAGCAGGGGGGAGAAAAACAATTAGGACGTCACTTTCGTAGGCCGTGGGGTGAAAGAAGCTCTCTCTTGATCTAGACTCCGAGGTGAACTTCGAGTTCGTTTGATAGTTACGTTATGCTGTAATACAGCTGCGTAATATTTGTCAGAACATTGCCGTGTGACATTAATAAACTGAATCAATTTGGGTGGAACTGTTCACATAAACTATTGACAACAAAACTTTATTTGGCAAAAATAATCTAGTTCGTGGCATTTATCATAAACCTCAATTGAAGAACTGTAATTAAGTCGTTAATTGAATATAAACAAGAAAGACACTGCAAATTATGTCCGCTGTGCCGTGGCGGAACAAATTAATTTAAAAATAGGATTAGCAGCTAATACTTAGCTAGCATATATTTTATTTGTTTTTCGATTTGTTAAGTTCGCGGGTAGGCGCACATCTGTTGCGCAGTTTTAGGAAAGAGGATCTCTATATGCCAGGGTAGCTGTAGATGATAGTTACATATAGATGGTAGAAGGAACGCAGAAGCATCAAGTAGATGACGTCGGGTCCAGCCCAGCCGAGTGAAGATTGGAAAATGACGTGGAAGCCCAGGTGGAAGCCCAGGTTTCTTCGGGGCGACATCCAGACGACCAACAAGAGAGCTCAGGGATATTTTATTTGCTAACGATCGTTCAAATCTCATTTGTAACTGCTAACTGGTAATTTGCTAACGACCTCAAAAAATAATGTTATTGTTACATTGATAAATAGGAATTTCGAAACGATATCAGTGAAATACTTGAATAAATAATGTTCTGTTTTCCAAACTGATTAAAAGGATTATTACTGTGCAACATAGCACGTTATTAGTGCAACTATTCCAGAATCAAAAGATAAAACTTTCAGATTTCGCACTTTTCCGTACGGAGAGCGGATCCGGTGGCAATTTTTGCTGTTCACAGGTAAGCAAATTGTCATTGAACTGAAGAACCCCAACGACTGAGATATATAAATGTACAATAGTTTTTAATAATTAATTAGAAACCACTGTTTAAATATTAGCTTTTTTCGACACGTGTGTCGTAGATTATTGCATACGTACAATGTTTTTGGAAACAGATTTTGGAAACACAAATTTGGTCACACACGAAATACAAATTTAAATCATACAAAATTAATTAATTGTTGAAAATAGTTTAATATAGTTGTAATGACAATTTTCATTACAAGTAAACCGTTACTGAAAATCGTACAACCTCTTTATTCAACAATGTTTTAGCACATGAAAATGGATGACAGACAGAAGACCGGTGTACTATTGTGTATTTTAAGTTGATATGGTAATAAATAGCAACTTCGATTAAATTGTATGTACGATTAACCCCGCAAGACCTCAGGATTAAACTATTTTTTTTATCATTCTATTTAATTGCAAAAAACGCTTTTTAATCTCAACGATTCCATCAAAATTATCACATTTCGCTAGGTTTCTTTTGTATTCAGAATGGTTTCAATACATTATTATTAATACGATTGCATGTTATGGTTTCGAATTATTTGATATTCCAGATATTTAAAAAAATCTTTCAGAAGTTGGAACGAACAAAATTGAGGACTCTCCTCTCGTTACATTTAATACTCTGTCATGGTGTAGAGTAATAGGTCAGGCAATACTTGTAGTTATTTGTTCAAGTATGGTACGTACGGTTGTAGAACTAATAATTATTGACTCATGAGTTCCATACAAACGAGTGCGGTAATTTTTACGAGTTGTATCATTAACAATGTCATACAAGTGTAGCAAACGAACTTTCTTCGTGACCTTTTTATTTGCAATATAAATTTATTAGGCGAATGGACTTTTACAAGCCGACAAGGGATCACACTGGCTTTGAAATATAGTGCATATAGAACCTTATTAAAACACAGAATGATAATTAATGAAAATAATATAAAGATTAGGTACCTACATATCCTTCGTAATTCTTCTCCCAACGCTATTAAGAATACCCATGTGTCGGCCCGGTAGCCTATATCACTAAGTCAATAGTGCCGAAGCGATCTGGAACCGAAGGGCCGCGGGTTTGAGACCCGCCTCGGACATGGTTGTGTTCGTCCTTTCACCCCCCTATCATCACCATATCGTTTCATTCTCATAGATACCATAAAGTTAAAATTTAATTGTGGTCGCTAATGAACATAGAAGTTGATGCGACTTTAAATAATAAAAAAATAAAGAAATATATACACCCCTGAGTGTTTCCAAGACCAATAAACATGAAGTCTCAATATATTTCATGCCTTGGTGTTAGAATTGGTTTTGAAGCAATTCCTTTTTAAAGCCCCGGCGTTACTACTCCACGGCGAGTAGGATAAAGAACTCACTGTTTGAATTTTTGATTTCACTAAAATAGGAAGTCCGATCTTTTATAAACCGTCTATTCGTATTCCCATTTGGATATTTTATAGATGAAATTTAACTATGTACCGACCCGATGGAAAATTGATGACCAAGCACGAACGAGCAGTAATATGTAAAGTGCACGTACGAGCAGAAGTAATATGTAAAGTGTAAAGTCATGTTTTCCACTTTGTTCAATTTCATGCTTGGTTGTTTGTGATAGAAAAATATGTGTAATTCAGAAAACGTTTTTACAGTAAGGATACGCCAACTGTTATAACTTCATCACTTTATTTCAACCGCATACACTTTTTAATATTTTATTTTTTGGCAATTTATCACTGCGATGTACGAGAGGTTTGTGGAGAGATGGATGGAAGCATAGTTATCCACGACACTCAGTAGCCATTTCAAGAGAACTTATATAACGAATAAATTCAACTGAAATGCATGGGTTAAATATTTTCATTAAACATGAAAAAAACAACCAGTGGTGCTTCAATAGCCCATATTTTCTCGTGATATTATTTTATCGCGATGTTCGCTGTGCTAATTATACGAAAAGTACGCCAATTTTCGAAAAATTGTATATAACAATAATTCAAAATCTATCTTTAAGAAACAGATTTCATTAAAGGAAAAGTCTTTATCTTTAATATTTTGCTAGTAGGAAGATTCCTAAAAAAAATTAATCTTTTGCAATTTTCCAAAAATCGGGGTTTGCAACAAACATGAGAACTGCATATTTCAATTAATTGTCTATTACGCTTCCCCACAACAAAATTTAATCAAAAACGTTGGATCTATTTTTGAAAATTTTGAAAATGTTTCAGGGGCTTCATGTAAAAAACCTCTCAAAATAAATATATCGGTTTCAAATTGAAGGGACCGCGACATCAGCCAGATCAATTAAGGAAAATCAATTTTGAAGAGAATTGGCTGATCTATTTATCCGCTAGAGTTGTGAACAGAAACATGGACAGACATGACTTTTTGCCGTCAATCAATTTTTCGGTATTAAGGACGGGGATTCGTGGGAAACGTGGATTCTGGCTACACCATGTGGTATAGGATTTTCCACTTAATTTAGGAACTCTAATAAAAGTTCTCCTTTTTTGTTACCAGCGCTCGGCAATAAAAGTTCTGGCAAAAATTCGCCACTTTTTCCCGCAGCATTACGAAACGTTTTCGAGTACTTTCTTAAGATAAAATAACATTGACGACACAACATTGACGACACTAAAGTATTTCAATAAAAATTAAAACTTAAATACTATTATGTGAAATGGAAGATATAAGTTTGACGGAATGAATATTTTGACTTAACGTTCAATCACCATAGTAATACTCAGTAACTCGAATTACAAAGGTCTACTGTAAATTCAAAACGAATTACGCATACAATTCTCTGACAAGGTGTGATAACGACGAGCGCCATAAGTATATGCCGAAGACAATAATGATTCTCAAACTGAGCCACGAAATTATATATTTACGTTACCAAGTAAGCGTTTGGTTAGGTAAGTTCAAGGAAAAAGCGCAGTAGTAAAAAACGTCAAAACCTCTACCAGAGTGACACGTTGTCTATCTTTCTGCGCAGTTGATTCTCTTTCGGAATGTACACTATATTCTTCACACAACAAAAAATACTGCCGATACATAAAAAATAGCACTGGAATTTAAAAGCGTCCTGGAAACACTGTGATTCGTCTCCACTCAGCAGAAAGGTTGAGCAAACCCACCAATCTCTCCGCTCAGAGCTCTGTGTGCTTTGAAGCGCCCGGACTCTGAATAACTAAAATCCTTACGAAGTGTTTCCTCGAGTCGGATGCCCTTCCCTCGCAACCGACGTGATCTCCCGGATCAACAGTCAACTGCACTCAGGGCGTCAATATTTTAAAAACGAAGCGCGGCTTTGTCAGGGCGCCAGGATGGAGGCTAGCACATGTAAGTGAGGAGATGGAAGGGAAATTTTCCGACGCGAGGCAACATTTTGGGTGAAGAGATTGTTGTGAAAATCGGAAATAAATAATAGACAACTGAGGAATATAATTCAGCGAGAGGGAAAAGAGAGGTTCGAAAAAAAATATTGTGGAGAAAAGAATTAATGTTCATTTAATATTTCTTTTTCAATAAATGATTGTTCAAAAACTAATTAATTTTAGATTCATTGAATTAAGCCCAATTATTATTGTTTACTATTGTTTTGAATGAAGATTTTCAAGAAGTGTTTATACTATTGTTTTTATTTTACTTTGCACAATGTTTCAGATTTCAAATTTTAAATCCAGCTTTAGGTGAACTTATGTGTACTTATAAAATTATAATTCATAAATTATATACTTACGTAATATAATTAAAGTGTTATTTTGTCAAAATGATTTTAAATGTTGCCAAACAGTCACGGCGCAGTACGGACGATCTTTGAAAAATGAACATGTGTGATATTTGGAGTACTTCGGAATATCCCCCAAAAAATGAACAGATTTGTAAATATACGCGCAATATTTTAACAGTACTGCTGTCGAAGCTGGTAACTTGCACCGTGTTTTATTAGAACAATTATTTAAAAACTATATACGATAAACAGCTCCATACTTGACATCGTCACTACCACATTTCAGAAATAATATTGAGGACAGCTTTTGATTGCAAAATGGATTCAACTATTGGCCATCAAAGCAATATTTTCAAAATAATGCTTCACAATTGACAAAAAACTGTTTTGATGACGAACTGAAATTAGAAATAAATTGGTTTTGCTAGCTGAAATTGAAAGTAAATGTAAATTAAGTCAAAAAGATTTCTAGTTTTCCTATAGAGAAACTACAAACACTGCTGCATCAGACAAGAGAATATTATAAAGAATTTTTATAGTTGTGTTAATGTTTCTAGGACTTGTGCCAGAAAAGATTAATATCAGAACGCCATCTGTTATACATTACGCACGATGAATGGCAGAAGTCATATACTCGAAAAACTCCCATATTAAAACTTCATTGCCAACTTTTTAAACTTGGGTCTGATGAAAGAGGCCTTAACATTAACCAATCGAGCTGGAATTTCGAGAATTTCTTTTTTACACCAAATGGCAAATTAGTAGGGACCTTCTTGAGAAGGTTTGGTCAGTCGATTTCTTGCATGCATACTAATGCGCATCTTCTAGCAATAAACCATTTCACAATCGGGATGGACTCATCACGTCAGAAGAACAATTTTTAGAGAAACAAGACGAGATATTTGGTTTTAAGGCGACTGCATTGTTGCAAATGTCGTTTCTATCATGAGTTTTAAAACTACATTATTAAAATACTTATTTCAATTACTTATTTACCATATATTACTTAAACTCTTTGTTATAAATTCAAATTTTTAGGTATTATTATCATTACTACTATTTTCAATATTAAATCTTAAGCAAGAATCGTTATTAGATAGTATTATGAAAATCTGACTGTATTTTATGTCCAGTGTAAATTTGTTTGATTCACTGTCATGACCACACGCTTCTATTTTCTTCGAATAAGGCAGGAATTTTCCCTGGAAGCATTGCAAACGTCTGGGTATGGACTTTTATTTTATTTTAATCTCTTTTTTATTCCGTTTAAAATGGCGACCGTTTTAACGGTATTATACCATGTAATAATCTTGTTTTCTTCAATGAATCTTGTCAAACGCCGCGCTTGTCCGGGATTTCATGTTTATGTTCATGAATTTGTTTGTTACGCAGTTACGGGAAATTTTGATGATTGACGCGAGGTACAGAGTTTACAGATCTACTAGGCACCTTTAATATGGACGTGTAAATAAAGCTGTTTATTTAAATCTGCACCTATGAGACCATCATGATTGCTAGTTATTCCTTTAAAGTCTCTCGAATCATCGTTAATTTACTCAGCCTTGCAAGATGAGCCAATTTCTTTTTCGGATGAATTTGTTACAGGATACTTTTCTCTAATCTTTTTTCTCCCACGTAAACTATCTTCGCATGTGCAACTCCGGGCACATTTTTGGTCTTTCACCATCGCCGCCATCGCCATCGCAAGAGCCAGAAAGGTCACTCGACATATCGACCATCGATCGCTCGATCTAATTAATTAGCGGCGGCTTCCGGCGCGCGGGGGTCCAATTTGAGCACCGCCTCCTGCCCCGCCCATCCTCCCCCTTCTCCTCCCCTCTTCTGACCTCACCGCCTCCTCCGGCTCTAAATAACGCGACCGCGCGATAGACCACGCTACGCGGCTTCAGCTGTCGCCTCATCGAATTTTGGGCTGCTGACTACTTAGGACTGGGGATCGCGGATTTTTTTGGCGTGCAAGATCCTTCTTTTCGGCCACTTGTGAGTCGCTAGCTAAAACCGCACGTAACGAAAACATCTGACGCTAAAATTGCTTTTACCTTCGCAACCCTACTACCCACGTTTCGTATTTGCAATCGTGGTATAGACCAAAGCAGTCATAACGGAATAAGAGATTAGATTTAACGAAAACGTGCAACACTAATGTCACTTATACAGTACGCAGCGGTGCACACACGGGAAAGACTTGTGTTTACAATTTAGTTTATACTGATTTTTTGAAGCATTTAAAATCATTCAACGTCTCAATTAAGTTCTTTAGAAAACAAATAAAAATTATTTTAAATATAGTGTAAGAAAACAACTTTACAAGGAAAAATCGCGTCGTCTGGGCACTACACCTGCAGCACCCATCCTCAAAAAGTTCCTGGTTAAGCCACTGCTCTTGTATGACTCATGACACATGACACAATTAGATCAACATTTTGTATCGCGCAGCATTCATAGAAGCATAAATCGAGAGTGATTATACAGAAATATTTTTAAATGCTAGTCTTGAGGGGTTAATTGACATCAACAGTTGTTGAATGTTGATATATATTATGATACATTGCAAAAAATCTCAGTCACTAATTAAAATGTTGACAATTAACTCTGTAGCCCATCAGATTTAAGAATATTTTCTTATCAAAGTATACTAAGGGTAGAGTCCATCGTAATAGATCGGCAGTGCATTTGCCAAAAAGAGAAGAATCGGTCAATTTTGAGTAAGATGTGGTTCAGTATCTGTCTCAAAGTGGCTAAAGACAACCTTATCGGAAGAATGCCATAAAGCTGTTTGTATTTCATACTGTATTTTGTTATATTGGCTCGTGTGAACATTTACAGGATAATTCTGGAATAAGCAAGACTCGAATTGAAGACTTTTTCCTTCAAAATACATATAAAAATAGCAACTAACTTCGGGAGACGTAACTTGCGACAAGGAAATTCGGTACATTTATCGTATTGATTTATTCATTCTCCACAACACAACAAATCTGCTGGAGCAGCGACTAGGGACCTCCCCTCCCGGGCTGGCGGCGGCCCACGGCTCCCCGAGCCGTGTTTTGTTTCGTCAGCCCTGCCTCCTCGCTTCTCCGCCCGCCCCGGCCGTGACGTAGCGCCTAAAAGAATTACCGGCGGCTGATTCGATTGGGTTGACTAGGCGCCTCATAACGTCATCTGACGTCACTCGCCATTACGGTGCGCGCGCAGCGGAACGGAGCACTCGGGCTGCGCCAGCCGGCGCCAGCCTCGCTGCAGGGCCCCGTTCCGAGCTCCTGTTACAACAGTCATTGCCAAACCGTCGATCTAGTACAGTGTTGGAAAGGTCGATGCCACGAGCGGGAATCCGTGGCATGAGTGCCACGACAAAATCGCCCTTCCACGTAGTTCATTACCCCGCCACCAGTGACCCTACTGTAAAACGGCGGGGTTACTACTAGTTTAGTTAATCAGTTGGTCCATCACTTATAGGACAGAAATGTTTTAAATAACCTCTTTATATATTAAAAAGAATTAAAAAGAAAAATTTCACACAACGTTTCGAAAACAGTTAGTTTCCATCATCAGGTGACAAATAAATAATTATAATATAAAACAATGGAAAAGTGCAAAACAGAAGAATTACAAAAAAATTAATATACACAAGTCAACAGAATGCACCTAGTTACAAACTTTAGAAATTTTTTGAGACGATATTACCAACAGTATGAAAGAAAATAGAGAATGAGAGAGAGATTGTAAAAACAGACAGAAAAAATTTTAAAAACTACAATAAGAGAAATATCTCAATTTTTAGAAAATATGTTCAATAAACCATCATATATTTTTGTATACTCGGCGCAATCTGTGACAAGCCCTCTTTAATCAATAACACGCTCACAAATACGAAATAAATATAATATATTCTATGAAAACATTAAATGTTTTAGAGCAAACTCGATTTGTCCAGCACAAATTCTACATTGATTGACGAGGATTTGAACCCGAATTTCAGCAGTGGAAGGCAAAGATCTAACCGCAATACCACAAAGCACCACAAATTTGAACTGTAGTTAGTCGCAACTATACAGAGCATCAGATCAACAGAATCCCCTGTGAGACGGGTTTGACTGCCCTTTCGGCAACGTCCACCACTGACCATTCTTCGCCAATAACCCGAATCCGCCTTAACTCGAACTGGTGTTCCGCAGGGATCCCTTCCCGGCCGTGGCCTCGGAGTTCACCGCAGCTGTCGCGTCCGTCCCTCTGCGCCCGCGTGGGTGCGCGCTAAGGCCTGGTGGCGGCGGCCGTGGGTTATTCATCGCTCCGAGAGCCTCGGGCGCGGCCGCTAAGTCCCTCTCGGACCCTCACGCTCCTTAACTCTCGGACACTCCCGCAACGCAGTGCGGCCGAGAGGCGACAGCGGCGGTTGTGGAGGGCTGCGGATCACGAAGGCGGTCGCTAAGGCTCCTCTCCCTCTCTGTGGCGGTGGTGATAATGGTCAGGCAGCCGTAACGCCCCGCCGCAGGAATACGGATGCAGTTGGGCAACTGTGGTACGTAAAATTTGGGGCGGGACACATCAAAGGAAGTGATTTAAATGCCAAGTTCCTCTGCGGAATGTTGGTTTTAGCAACACTTTTTTTGTATAACTATTTTGCAATATCGACATGACACAACCAGATGAACGAAAACCTATTATAAATTAACCCGTCCGTTAAGAATTTTAACAGCCCGTCGTCCGTTAGAAATCGAACTAAATGAGTTGTGGCTAAAGGTAGCATATGAGTGGTCATATTTGAAGAAAATTAATTTCTTATTTTTGGGATTCAATTCTTAAAAAGATATTACAAAAAGTATTCAATGACACAAGGTCAATATCACAAAATCCGTAAGTGGTTGGTTATTTACTCTTGATTGTTCTAATGACAGTTATATTACTAAAATTAACTAGCGTACCCGTGCGAGAAATCTGGCATGGTAAACCCCACCCTTTCCCTATCCATTAGTCTATCCTTTCCACAAAGAAAGAAAGGAACTTCTAATGTACACAAAATAACAATGAAATTGATGCAATTGATGCGGAAACAAATTTTCAATAAAAATGTATTCAGCATGATTAGAGAGATGTTTTTGGAACAATTCATGCTTCTTTAAAAACAACATTTGAAGAAACTATTCAATCTTCCTTGAGAGTTAGCTTTCGCTTTCCTTGGTGGTCACAAAAATCATAGAAAAGGGTTTTATTCTTGAGAAAACCAAGTAAAGTAGTACGAAAATACCGGATCGAGCAAGTACAGACCTACTCTTAGCAATATTATTTAACTTTCCTTGATTTGTTATGAGGAACCGAGGGGATTTTGGAGAGTCAGGGTGTCAGCTTGCTTGGGTGCGAAAATTGAAAAATTATTTGTATACTAAAAAGTATTGGATTATTTTCTGCATTCTTACGTACCTTAAGCAAAGTAATTCCGAGCCAAAACATAATCAAACTAATATTTTCACCTTTGAGTACTAAATATCATTTGTTAGCATTAGAAAAAATTTAGTAGGCATTAGTAGGCCCACTTCGGTACATGGGAATGTTGCTTAAACGATGTTTGCATTTTTAATATCTTAACGAACAGACACCTTGAGTTTAATATCAACCGGTGTTTTATTTACAATATGGGTTTGCAGCTGGAGTTGATGTAAATACTCCCAGATACCGTCATAATTAAATCGTGCGTTTGGACTGCGATCGTTGGCAGTTGAGTGAATTGCGCTATTCTTTCTATAATTTTAAATTTAGTTGTTTTTTTTAATTGATTCACATAGTATTGTGGGCTAGCGCGTTTTGATTTTTGATTTCCATTTATTTCAAGCTATTTTACTTTAGCTACTTTGAAAATTTTGTTCTTTGTTTTGTGCCATAGCACAAGTTTTTCCCCAGTACCGGTACTGCGTACTCACGGTCTCACGGTACTGCGTACCCGTGAGAGTATTCTCGCATGTTAGACACCACACTCATCCCTATCCTTCTATTTTTATTCTAAGAGGGAAAGTAGTTAACAAAACGTGTTTATTTGTTTAAAAACCTATAAAAGTAACTTGCAATGTACTAATACAACAACAAATAAAATAAAAAACAATGCAATTGATGTATAAAAGAAATTTTCAATTAATATTTATTCAATGTCATGAAAAATTTTCTTGGAACAATTCCCAACACTTCCTTAAAGACATTTGAAGTAATTATTCAATATTCTTTGTCAATTAGGTTTTAGCATTTCGTTATAGTCACAAAAAGATTAGCTTTTTACTTTTGAGAAAGCTACGTGTCTCAACCCGCTGACTTGAAAATTTCATTTAATGATAACGAAAATATTGGTGCAGGTAAAACACAAACACAGTCTTCATTCTTCACTTAACACCCACATTCCTCCACAATTAAGTACACAGCACTTACAGACCGTGGCAAAATGTTAATTGAATAGTTTCTCTACACGCATAAGAAACAATCTTCATAGGTATCAAGCAACTATAATAGTATTTATAGTTGTTGCTGGAGAGCAAATCTTGCATTAATGATTATGCAAATAAATCTAATCACACTGCACAAACCACGGTGTATACAGAAAGCGTAAATATAAGATTTGAGGAATCTAAGCCTTCTAAGCGTGTCGTCACAAAAATGGCTACCAGCATCAAGGGCTGAAATATTGAGGTGGCCTTGATAGTATTGAAGCGCGGAACCAAAAATTTAATTGAATGTCGAGGAATGTATCATCTCATAGGTTATGGTGTGAAAACGTTTGTTTGAGGTTTTGGCCTCAAAATTGTAGTTTTTGAGGCCCTAAAACGCTTGGTTTAAGAGTTATTAGACGAAAACTTTGGCAAGTGTTGCGGGTTGCATTTGACTTGAATATTTAGATGGTTTTTTTCAAACAAATTCTTCATATTTTTAAAGTCAAAGTGCAATTCTTCATGTCTCCGTGAAATTATTTTTCTTTAGAGACCTGATTTATAAAGATTGGTTGCGTGTGAGAGCCGCAACGGAAAGGTATACTACTGAAATAATACAGGAGACGATAAGATGCACCCTTATGAGTAAAAAGGTCAAATTGTGCCGCCGTAGCTATTCGTAAATTCAGTAAAATACTCTAACAATACTTCTAGAAAATGATGGCAGCCACTAAGACGATGCGACGGTGGTAGTTGTGGCGGTGATTAGTTCAGCAATATAGTGAAGCAAATGCTTATTATTCCTCTTCTTTAGATATGAAAACTCGTAGACCTACTACTCACATATTTGATTGCTATCTCCACACATTTTTGACATCTTTTATTTCTGAAAGACAGCAAAATATTTCTGTGATCGCCATGCTATCGCCTGAATGTTATGAAACGAATGAATACCATCTTTATAACGTATTACATTATGTGTTTTAATAAAAGAAATTGAATAACACTAATAATACTAAATATAATTGAAAATATTGAGAGAGACGTCCATGAGAGGAGGCTAGGACAAAGATAATAGTGAAATGCAAAACTTGAAGGCTCTTAAAGCGTGTCTGATACGACGTCGACAACACAGGCAGCTGCCATCACGGAACTTTCACTCAGTGTGCTTCAGGGTATTAATTTCTGTCGATAAAAGCCCTCTTAAAGTATTAAATTCCGGAAAAACATGTTGGAGATAAAAAAGTATATGGATTAACGATCATTTGTAATTGGTAACTACATGTTTACAATTTTATGTATGACTTGCATATATAATGTCCAATCTCTTTGTTTCTGTACACACCACACTAATCTGAACATCAGCGTCATTGAAATATGCCATTTCAACACAACTCTCAAAGCGGCGTGTGAACAAGTACACTTAAGTACAAGCTTTTGCACTCAAAAAACCTATTTATGATACTATTAACTCGACGTGGTAAAATCACGAAACTTTTGCTTGATGCTTTCAGACCAACTCTCAGTATGTCATTTAATGACTGTCGCACAAATCACATCGAAAGAGCAGAAAAAATGAAATAATAAACATTAAAGCAAATACTTCTCGCGCACTGGAGGAAAGATAGAGTGAAGTATAGTAAATGGTATCTCACATTAAGAAAAGGTAGGGGTACGGGAACATAAGACGTCTCCATGCTGGAGAAAACGTGGAGCAAAGGACAATATACAACTTGTGTGATATTTCACGCACTGGAGGACAGGTGGAGCGTAGGGAAGTATATGACACTTCACGCACTGAACGAAAGCAAAAGGTAGCATATGTCGCTTTTCACAGTGGAGGAAAGGAGGAGCGAAGGGTAAATGCTTCTCACACTGGAGGAAAGTAGATGTAATGGGCACCATATGTCGCTTCTCACGCTGGAATGGGATGGAGCGAAGGACAGCATACGACGTTTCTCACACTGGAGGAAAGACTGAGAAAAGTGTGGTACATGACTCTTCTCACGCAGAAGGAAACATGGAGAGAAGGGTGGTACATGACTCTTCTCACACTGGAGGAAAGACTGAGAAAAGTGTGGTACATGACTCTTCTGACGCAGAAGGAAAGATGGAGAGAAGGGTGGTATATGAAACTTCTCATGGTGGAGGAAAGGAGGCTTGACGGGCGGCGTATGGCATCTCGCAAGCTGGAGGAAAGGTAGAGAAAAGGACGGTTCATGCAGTCACATTCGCTTTGCTTGTAGAGTTAACTCGCTTCCTGCCACATGCACGGTTGAGATATAAAGATACAGGTAGTAGTGGCGTCTGTGGAGTCCAACAGCTGGAACAGTTATCCTCGGCGCCACACGTCAACCTCATGAGAGGAATTTGTGCACGCTGGCGACGACACAAAGGAGGGAGACTGCTAAACTAAGTGCCGTTTGAAAAGCATTGATTTTCTAGCTGTTCGACTGCCAACCTTGGCACGGAACTGGGCCTTGGCACATCTTAACATACCGTACACTAAAACACGTAAGAATACCAATATAACAAATTATGCACATATAACATATTTCTGGGATATTATAATATTTATCTCGCATTGGGTCACCGGATGTTTTCTGAACAGCTTCAGGGTGTGAACATGTTAATGCTCAATATATCCCTTTATACGTGCTGGCTCGCACTTTTGACGGCCGTCAAATGCACAAGTATTCGTACCTCGAGTGAACTCTTCGAGTACGATACACGGGCAACTTACTGTAGGAGAACCGTACTGCGTGGCCAACATACCGTAGGGGCAACACGCCATAGAGCAAAATACAATAGAGGCCATATACCGTAGGGATATTATACCGTACGGACGGCATACCCACAAGGGCAATATGCCCATTAAGGGCAACATATCTTTATACGGTCATACGGTATACAGAGAGAGAGAGAGGGAATCTGACAACTTGAGGGCAATCGACGGAGGACGAATGGTCCGCGGAGGGCAAGTGCTATCAGGTGACGGGTAAAGATTTCTTCGAAACAATAATTGTTCTTTAAGTCAATCCTACAAACTCGCGCTCTGTTTCGCAAATTACTCGTTGCGTGGAGAGAATACTTACCAAATTCCAGCGAAGATCATTTGTCATGGTTGTCCACGAGTTTCTACACACAGTAGTCACCGAAGTTCAAATCCCTAGACAGGCCAGAGGTTGTTTAGTGGGACGAACAAGAGTGGAGATGGAGGAAGGAGGCAGGGCAACAGATCCAAAAGCTAGGGAGTTCAGATCAAGAGCAGAAGGCAGGCGTTGAGACAGGGAGAACAACCAAAGGGAAGGGGAGATTCCTGGAACTAGATAAACAAAAGCTGGGGCAAGATGTCCTAAAATGATGTCGGGCGATGAGGTAGGGGCCTGTTTTAGAAACGCTAGGGAGGAGATTGGTGACAGGGGATGAGAATGGTGATTATTAAGGAGAGAGGGAGAGACATAACCATGTGTATGAGTGTGTGTGTTGGTGGGCTGGGTTGAAATAAAGGGCAGCACAGAGAAATTGATAAAAATCACCAGATAGAGGAAAAACCTGGAAAGCGAAAGTTGTGGGTAAAACGCCTACATAACCAATGTTTCACGAGGGAAGCTGAAATGACGGTACGGAGTCCGATGGTAGGAATGCAAATGCAGGCGTTGGCGGCAGAGGACAATTGTTTAGATACGGGCAGATAAACAAGACCAAGTGGGTGCGTGGATTGAAACGAAGAACAGCACAAGGACACTGAGAGCAAGTACGAAGAAGTGGGGATGTCAGGAACTGGCACGACGAGGTCACGAGGTTGTGGACGCGATGGAGGCGAGGGTTGTTGAAGCCGGGAGGGAGAGTCAGAGGGGAGGCAGGGAGGGGGTTGTGGGTGGAGGGTTGAGGCGGCTGGCGGTGGCGACCGCGGACGGCGCGGCTTCGAGTTGGAGCACAGCGCAGCGCAGCGGCGGACAATCCAATTACTCGATTCCTCCGCTCGGCAGAGTACAGGCGCAGAGCGGCCGAATACATTAGCATAAGTTGAGGATCCAATTACTGTTTTAAGCCGTGATGTTTTCATCGGAAACGTGGCCACTTTCCGCGGTTAGGATATTCTCCTTGTTTTGTGGTGAACGCTTGCGAATGGTGTTATATGCTGAAATTAAGCAACACCCGTTTGTGAAATTTTTAGCCCAGTTAGCGTTATGTGGAACTTTTTTACTCGATTTTACTTGTAGCGGTTATAATGTTGGTGAAAAGTTTTCGAGTTCTCCAGATTTGTGTGCTGTTTGGCCGCATTGCGTGAGACATGGTCAAAGCGTGGTCTTAGTATAAGTGGCAGCTCGTGGGTCCGGGGAGTAGCCCTGTATTACTCAGTAAAAGAACTTAATCAAATATAATGACCGTGAAGCAGCTCACATTTTATAAATATTTGTTTTATAAAAGTTTTTTGATACAATGCAATCTGATAAACCAAGTTCATTAGATAGTTGGTAACATGGCGTTCATCAGATAGTTAGTAACAAGTACACATGGGGAATTGCAACCAAAGTTTTCATTTCAGAGTATGAGGAATTATAATTTTTATATAAAATTTTCCATCCGGACTAAAAAAAAACGAAACGAGTTGATGCCTATGACTCAATTTCCCGGGAAGTGAAAAATCCGGGGAATGGAAGATGTCCAAACTTAGGTTTTTTTAAACTTCAAAATCAGAGGATCCACTTTCGAAGGAAGGAAGTCAGAAAGAAGGATGTTCAAGGAAATTTAATCTTGCATCGCCCAGACTCAAATAATTCATATACGTCTGGGGTCTTCAGTTCGAAAACGACCTGTGACCTATGTGTCTGGAAGAGACTTGAAACATCGAGGAATGCAAGATACTTGTGCTTGAGTTATTAAGGTTCTACTGAACTGATTGTAATTGGATATCCCTCTTATGATTCACTTAAATACTGTCATGCCAGTCACAAAAACATTCTGTCTTGCCAGTCAACTCGTTTTACGTTAGGCGCTTTGGGTGTACTATTGGGTCAGTGTGTTCCATGCAGCTATGATAAGTACGTAGCTGCGTATGTCAATCACTGAATTGGAGCGGCAATTATTTTAAGGTAACATATTTAAGAAATTATTATATAAATATTATGTAACCGCTCAGCCCGAATAGACTAAAAAATAAATAAATAAAAAAGAAGAGATTCGCTGCGCCCTCGCACTGCCACCGCCATCGTTGCTGCCCACATCTCCTTATCAGTAGCTGGAGGGCTGCGGCAGGAGGGGTGTCCCCCTACCTGGTATGGTGACGCGCGTGGGGAGGGAAAGAGTGAGGTGAAGGGACAGAGGATAAGGTTTTAAGATGCCGGAGTGAGAGGTTGTGAGGCAATAACGAGGGAGTGAATAGGTTTTTGGGAGGCAGGTGTGGTGGAGACGGTAGCTGGAGGAGGCATGGTCGACGGAGTGGCTGCGCCTGTGTCTGCGGACCTTGGAATGTGGAGTCGTTGCAGAGAATTTGTGCTGTGCTGACGCATAAGGGAGTTTGGCCGCCGCCCTGTCCGTTGCAGGTTCCTTGCCGTTTGATTGAGGCTATAGGGGAGAACATTACTGAGTTTTGAAAGAATCTTGTCATGTTAATAAAACGCAAGTACAATTTTCGTCTTTAAGGGAGCATTTTGATGATAGTGTAAATTTTCTATAGTTTTTCAAGCAACGTCTTTTAATATCCAGTGTTTTGAAAAATATATTTATTCATTTTAATTGAATACAAGATAATTCTTTGTAATTTCACAGAATTTCGTGCAAGAAATTACATATAAATATTAATGGAGTATGTGTTATACAGTATATAATATGTATATGCTGTATATGAATATGTAGTATATGTTAAAATCAAACGGGGAGTTAACTGCAGTTTTCGTAAACAAAAAGTACTACAACATTGTCATGAGAAATGCACATGCCCTTCCCACTGATGTAACTTTATGTGCACTTCTCATCCCACCAGGGATCTAATTTATTCAGTTTGTGAAATTTCAATTAATTTTGTCAGAGAAGATATTGCTGTGATTCTAATTTGTGCCAATTCTAAAGTTAATTCATGACAGTTTTGCAGTTGATTTTCCCTTTTGATGTTTTAAAAATATTTTTAAATGTTTTTTGTTTGTTCTTTTCTTTTCTGGTGTCAATGTTATTGTCATTCTGTAAGTTTTGTACTGCTTTCAACGCCACGATCCCACGAGAATTTTCCACGACAACCGAAAAGTAGAGCGGTTTCAATCAAACTAACGCCATTCCTTTTGTGATGAACATATCTTGAAATATATTTATTTTTATGTACACGCATTCTGGGAGGACTTTAGGTCTAATGATTATACACACGAACAAATACCTAAAATAGCAGTATTAGTTTTTTTATTAAAATCATTTTTCTAAATCAAAATTATTGTTGAGGAAGCTCAATTTTTCAAACCTGAATGAGAAACAAAAAATTCAAGTTATTGATCATTTTTTATTCTTAGATTTGAGTTACACGGCCTCAGGGAAAGTAACAGTGCATGAATAATGTTCCAGGTATCAAGAAATCCGAGATTTCGCTTTCCAAGTGACTGACATTCCACTGCATTCAGCGAAAGCGAACATGGGTGTTTTGTTTAAATTTCGCTTTAAAGAGCCCCTGTCATGGCAGGCGGCTCATGTTTTCGTCCTCGCTTTGCCTGTCCCATTGGCTGGACGTGTCCCATCCACTTATAAACGGAGCTCAGTGAGTCGCGCGTGTTGGATCGGCGGGAGGGGAAGAGAGGGGAGTATGGACCTGATTGCGCGAAGGGGAAGGGGGTGAAGGGGGAGGGGGGAGGATCGCGCTTTACTTGTTTGTCGACAGCGATCGACAGCGCTGGAGGAGACATTAGCTGACAAAGCCCACTGCAGTGTAAGCCCCGCTTCAAGCACTCGTTTTTGTTCAGAACAAAGGAATGCGGTGTCTGCATAGCGTATAGGGATATCTCACGCTGGTGTTAAACCTAACGAAAACGGAGCAATTTTCACAAACAAAGGACAAAAATACGTCGGTGGTTTTCGTTCAGGATTAACAATACATTTTTGATGCTTGGTAATCGTAAGGGATTATTAATGCTAGTCCTCATTGTCTTTTTTGGTGTAACCATTTATCAAATACTCGTGTGTTTCGTTCAAAAATCAACAAACCTAAGTTCATGAATGCGGAATTTTCACGGCAGATCTAGAAAACCTGCAAAAGACTAGCTATTTTATTCTGGATTTAATAAAATGAAATTTTGTTGAATTGAATCTTAAATAAAAGTAAAGTCGTATTTTGTTACTTGTATACATACTCAACGAAAACGGTGGATGCATTTTAGTGAATATTTTTCATTCCATTAAGAATACAATTTTTGTCCAGTATAGAGGGAACTATGCAAAAGTCCATGTTTCGTGAAACCCAGATATATCCTAATAAATGTAACACTATTGCGACATACCATAAATGACGAACATTTATTTAGTATATGACAAAATAGTCGGGATATCAGCAAAAAACTTGGGTTTCTATGGTGCAGGTACACAGGTGGCACCGTAGAAACGTGAGTTCATTATGAGACAGGCGCGAGGTGCACCATTGTTACCGCGTGTAAAACACGCAGGTGGCACCGTAGCAACGCGGACAAGTTCGAAGACGTTCGTAAGTGACACAGTAGATACTGCAAGAGCTGGGTTGCAATGGTGCAAACATGCAGTGTGACACCGAAGCAACACGGGAGTTGCGTTTGTTTAAAAGCGGGTGTGGGGGTGCTCCGTAGTTACCACAAGAAGGTCATTGGTTCAGAAATGGGACAGGAAGGGTGACGTTTAGAAAAAGTTGGAAAGACAATGGAAAGAAATAAGGCGAAGTTTCAAGGGTTGACAAGGGGAACATTAATTCATTCCATCTCGTGTCGTGGAGTCGAAGGTATCGCTGAGAGCTGTGTTAAGTTCGAGTAGTTCTTATTAACACATAATATTTCGTGGGAGTAAATGCTGGAAAGTGAATTTACAATATTTTCGCGGTGGAGCTACAAGTGTGGACTTACAAAATTTTACTATTGAATTAAGAAGGTTCGACTTGGTCTTGGATCCTCGTGGACTTCAGCAAGAGTGAAGATTGGACTACAGCGACAAGAAGATTCTACGTGGCGACGTCGAATGGGAAGCGTCGTGCGCGCGAAGAAGGAAGAACGGATAAAGGTTTGATAACGTTATTGCAATAACAAAAAGATACTAATGGGTTAATAATAATCTGAAACAAGCATTATGAGTTGAATAATTGATCTTTAATGTTTAATAAACTGTAATTCATAGTTGAAAGTAAGCTGATTTTCATTTGCCATTAGGTGCTATCTTAGAGTAGATATTTCAGATTCCTCGCCACTTCGTATGAATGGCAGATTGAGTAATTGGTTGCGGAGTAAGAAGCAACAATTATTTTATAAGAACCCAATCGACCGTCATTTGCCAAACAGTCATTCTCATGTCAGTCGAGCTAACTTGCTGGCAGCAAGTAGCCAATACGCTACAGAAGAACGATAAGGTTTGAACTCGGAGTCAAGTGCCGTATTTTCATCTTGATACATACGAGGAGAAAATTTTTGAAAAATTGAAACGGTTTTTGACAATATTTTTTAGAAATTTTATTAATTTCAGACACAAATTACGCAAAAATCAACACGTTTTAAAAATAACTGAACATGTCCTTTTCTAAAGAGCTGATTTTTACAACGGACTTTTGTTTCAGACAAATCTTATTATTTTTAATTTCGTAGTTTTGAAATGTGAATTTTTTCCAATTTTCGTAAAACGGAGAGTTCACCGCAATTGGGGACAGAATCATATCTTTTACTGTCCCTTATTACATAATTAGAAAAATTTTAAAGCGGTTTTTGAGAAAAAAGAGAGTTAAAAAATATAATTGCATACATGACCTTACTTCAAAATCTATCTTTAAGGAACAGATTTCATTAAGAGAAAAACCTCTATCTATAATATTTTAGTTATAGAAAACTTACGAAAAAAATGAATTTTGCAATTTTCGAAAAATGAGAGTTTTCAGGGTATATGAGACCTTCAACATTCTCTTAAACATCATTCACACTATCCAACAAAAAATTAGTAAAAACGATGGAACCATTTTTATCAAAATTTGTACAATGTCCCAGGGACTTCATGTAAGGTATTCCCCCCCAAAAACATTAAAATGTCGGTTTCAAATTCAAGGACTGCAACATTAGCCAGATAGATTAGGGAATATCAAGTTTGGAAAACATTGACTGGATGGTTAAGCCGCTAGCGTTGTTCATAGACGGACAGACGGTTTTCCGACATTCGATTTTTCGGTGTCGAGGACCCACAAAACAAGTATTCTGGCTACACCATGTGTTAGAGGGTTTTTAAAAAAGGAACAACTATATTTATCCACTTTTTCGTTACCAGGGCCCTGCAATAAGAGTTTTTCTGCCGAAAATTCGCCAATTTTCCACGCAGAATTTGATAACTCTCTCTCTCCTTCGTAGCGAGAAAGTAAAAACCTCTATCTTCAGTATTGTAGTTGAAGGAAGCTGTCCAAAAAATTGCACTTTTGCAATGTTCAAAAAATCAGGGATTTAAACGAAGACTGACCGCAGACGAACGAAAAATACAGACGGATGGAGACATTTTGTCGTCAATCGACTTTTCAAGGAACAAGGATCCACGAAACATAGATTCTGGCTACACCACGAGTTAGAAGAAGTAATTGACCATATATAATAACAGAATAAATTAACTTTTTCGTTACAAGGATACGGCAATTAGAGTGTTTCTGCCGAAAATTGGCCATTTTCTGGCGCACAGTTACGTAAATTTCTCTTCTTATCTTCGTAAGGGCGAATCAGTATAAATGCTACTAATTGTTCTGGGGTGAATGTCGTCGAACTCCGCGATAACGACCTTTTTTTGGTGACATTGCACTCGTTCGCTGCGTGAAGGTATTGATATAGCTAGAGAGCACTAACACAAATGAAGTTTAATGAGAACTGAGTACAACAAGATCGATGAAGCGTGGAAAAATACAATCATTAAGGCGAAATGTTAAAGTGTTGCATTTCAACGAATTTTCTCCCAAATTTTAAAAATACGGAAAAATTGCCAAAAATATATGGGAAATAATAATATTTAAGGGTTATAATGTGACAGATTAATGAATGAGACATCCAAAAAATCCTTGAGATAGCAGGAAAGCTCATGCAGTTAATAAGGCCACTCTGGCAAATTGAAAACAACAGCTGCGCTAGCGCCTCTACACGTGATGAAACTTGAAAGGCTTGTTGAATGCAGCAGAGGTAGTTGCGATGCCTTTTGAATTTAAATACGTTCTAGTGTCAGTCTACATTAATCCACAGGCACTCAAGTATAATGAGATATCTCTCATTCGACTAATACTATACTACACAGAGCACATTAGAACAATACTCAAGTCCTGCTATTCCAACATACTTCTGCCCACGAGAAACTTTAACAAAGTTACAAACAACATATCGTTTGATTGAGTTTTGTTTCCGGGCATGTCAACAGCTAAATCATTATTCCCGTAACTGAAGTGCATGTTTTTTATCGCAGGAAGTAGCGGTGATCTTCCCCTAACTTATATATCAAGATCCGCTGCCGACTTTTACGACTTGCAGGCTTACCTCAAACAAGGTACCTCTCGTGAACGGAGCAACGCCTCAGCCGTAATAAGCTCTAAGCTACTGGACTCCTCACATGTGGAGTATCTGGCGCATGTTAGTGTGTGTAAGAGATGAGGATAGGACGAGGAAGAGGAAGAAAAGATAGCGCACGGTCCTTAGCTGTGTGTTAGTTTACAGATACACTAATAGCCTAATGTTGATAGGAGAAACGACGGGAAACTACCGATCAGAGAAGCCGGACGCTGGACGTCACCCCCGGACATCGGCCGAATTCGACCTAGATATGTAGCTAGCATAAAAAATTCTGCCACCGTCGGGACTCGAACACTAGAGCTTCCCGGGCACTACAGTGACATCAGTTGATGTCCTTAGACACTGTTATGTCCAGGAAAACACAGAAATTTGTCAACACAGTTTTTATTGAACAAAATAAATATCAGTCCTAGTTAACAAATCAGATAACCAAAGAATAAGTCCATAAACATAAGCCAGGTTACCGTTTTCCAGAAGATGTACCCAAATCAAGCCGTATCACCACTAATCCGTCCGAATGTCCAATCCACAATTGCCGGGTTCAAAATATTACAATGCCGCTGCTCACGCTATCTTACACCAGGAACTCTACCCGACAACTGCCTCCTAACTCGGCGGCGGGGCCCGCTTTTACTGTTCCCGGCGGCGTAGCCTCGTCTCCACTCTGGGGTTTCGCTGACCGGCTGCCTTCTCTTCGTTTGCCCGGTCTTATCACGGTCCGCTGCTCTACAAGTTGCCGCCGTGTGCTGGCGGTTAAGGCGCGCGATTTGACTCGCCGCACACCACCGCAACAGACACTTAAGCCGGTCGACCGATGCGATGGTCTGAAATGCTTTCAAGTGTAATCATTATTGTTCAAGGTTCCAAGTGATTCCACCTCTATAAAGAATACCAATTAGGTCTGAACGTTCTCTACGGTTGAAGTGCAGCGTGTAAATCTTACATATCGTAGTATTCATGCCATTAAACATCTAGTATTGGATCATTTGCTGCGATTCTGTGCTTTGCGATGTAGTACATGTAGAGTTATATTGCAGTAAGAAAGCGAAAACTAATTTGAGTGGAATGTGATGGTCGTTTAGGCAGATCTGCATTTGGTACGGTATTTTTGAAGTGTTGTACCCCCATATAGGAAGCTTCTTATTAGACGATTCTGCAATTTAAATCAAATCACGGTAAGATGGTAATCGAAGGAAATGGAAGTGATAAATATTAATGTCAGCGCAACTCGTGAATAGTGTAATTTTCCAACCTTCTTCGACTATTGTATTAAATTTATCTACATAAATTCAATCCCTACTTTGTGATTAGAAAAAGATTATGAGTATAATTAAGACAAATTCAGTCAAGAAAAATATTTCCCAGAAAGAATCGCCAAGAATTTAGCAGGAGCTTCTTCTAATGCATATGAATGAAATTGGAGTGGAGAAGACCGTTACGATTACCAAAGAAATTGAACTTCCCAGGCTTCTTATTTCTGGCTACGCTTCAGAAGACTTTTTTCTTCAGAAAGACGGAGAAAGATGCAGTTAAATTTAATTCGACATCTGCCGCCAAACATTCTTGAAATGTTGGCGTCCATGAATTGGGCAGCACTCAATACTAGGAATATGTACTGCTTTATCGAATTTTCAGTGTATTTGAAGGTTAAAACAAATATTCTGTATATATGCTATCAAATAGGCACCTTAACAACGGAAAAATCTTTCAGAAGGTTTTTAAAGATAAAAATAATACATGCACTTGTTTGTAAATCGACAAAAAATAGTAAATTAAAAGGTAATTAAGCAGTTAAATTTATATCTATATTAAAATTCTCATAATATAAACCTGGCACCATTATTGCATCTGTCGATTTCAAAAATTGTAAAGATTTTCTTTTATGTTATAAATACTATATATTTAAATACTACGATCATTTATATTAACCCATTACAACTCGATTCCTCCTTGAGAGCACATTTTTATCAGATGAACACGAAAATTGAGGATATAACTGCAACACGTCTAAGGACTAGATCCTTCTACATTTGAAGCCGGCATCGGGAATACGATATTTGTAGCTCAAGCAAAAACAAAAACAAAAAAATTGAACTTCGCACACAGGAAAAATAGCGGGCAGGGGATATTTCCTTGTCCTCTTAACAAATATTCGCCAACGCCGCAAAAGATCTTCGTCACTGATCCGACCTGGTCGTGTGTTTCCAACGGTGTTGATGTCTGCGAAATCTTCGTTTATACCACTGCTAGAAACTGGCATTTACACTTTGAACTCCGTGACAGATGGCGTTAAAATGGAACCGACACAGACGACCCCCTTTAAGCTATGGTGTCAATCATACTCAAGCGAATGAGAGAGGGGATCCCTTTACGAAGTCTCGTTCTTTGAGAGGAACTGCTGATCTGCCGAGGGAGAGTGGGGGGCTACCGTTGCAACACCTCATCCCTCAGATATTTTTCCCAAGTAATCCCTACCCTCTGATAATTTCTCCATGTTGTGGGTGGTCCTGTGACATTTGTCCTCTGTAGCCCTTCGGTGGGCACTAATAATCCCGAGAAATCCCGTTCGAAACTTGTCGGGCAGAAAAGTCACAGTTCTCTGAAGTGTATACATTTTTACATCTACTCGAAGTACTCCGAACTTGGAGTTCATTTTAATTTGTGCCAGCCTTATTAACCAACTTAACTGAAAGTTGGTAATCTTACCAATATATTAATACATTAAAAGGATTGTTTATAACAATGTAACAAAATATCTACACCATATTTTTTTAAAGATCGAATGACATTGATTCATCTACGTTTCTTGTAGTATATGAGGTTTGAGTCTAATAGATCCTATTTGATGTAATATATCTTATAGACCTAATGCCCACAGTATTTGCAATTGGTAGAATTAAACAAGTTATTCTCAATAAATTTCAAATCGTAAATAAAACCAACAAAAAATTCTGGCATTATCAAAATTCATTTCTTTTTATCTACTACTTACGCATACCTCTGCATGACCCGAGTATCTCTGGAAACTTACCTGAAACAATACAAACACAAATGAACATCCATGAATACATCAAATAACACATTCTTTGCGCGCTCTCTAGTATTCTCTCTCACTCTCCCATCTTTCATTTAAACTACGTAAAATTATACAATAAAGAAAATTCAATATACGATAAAAATTTTAAATCTCCGGCCATTGTACTCTCTGGAAGTTTCACTTTGAATCGAGATACAGATAATTCTTTCTAGATGCACCGCTCGTGCTAGAAAGAACAAAACAAAAGGAATTACAGATTAAAATGAATGTACGTCTTTTAATGCAATAAAATTGCAAGTTAAATCACTATATTTCAAATCTGAAACTGAAAGAAGTAATGGGATATTTTTGTTTTTGAGAATCCTAGAGAAATATTAAAAATCTTTTAAAACGCCAAGTTTCACTGATCTTCTTCTCATAATGATATCAAACGTGTATAATTAAACAAAGAAAAATGTGAAAATTTACACAAGTTGTAGGCAGAAGAACGAAAGAGATTTTAGTGTCTTCATAAATCTATGCCTACGTCCATAACAGGATTGCACAAACCCTCTACCTTGTTATCAACGTTATATTTTGTAAAATAATAATTGATTTGCTCAGGTGTCCCTTGAAATACAGTTCTCTACAAAATTATGGTCACGAGAATCGATTTCGATAAAAGAGGCAATCCGCAGGCATTTATTTGTGTGTCATATGTCTGTTCTTGCCTAGAGGCACAGTGGTCTAGCGAGAGGGCCTAGAGGGCCAGTGCGACGTGCTCGGCTGCGGCGCTGGAGGGCCTGAGTCGTCAGGGTATCCGGGCAAGGGGAATCCTCGTGCGTGGTCGCGAAGGCCGGTGTCGCCTGGGGCGAGCGCAGCGAGGGAACGGGAGGACTGAGGACAAGGCGGCGGAGCCCAAGAGCAAGGCGGCTGGGCAGAAAGGGAAGCTCTGAGGTGGGAGGGGGAGGAGGCAGGGTTACAGGGCGGTGAAGAGGCGGAAGCGGAAAGGGGGAAGGGGCAGTTTCGGGAAAAGGTGGAATCTGGAAAAGGGCGGAGGGAAGGGCGTGGAGGAGAAGGGCGACGAGAAAAGGGCCAGAGAGGCAGAGGGATGGTAAGAAAGAAATGGAGGTGGGGAATGGAGGGAGGTAGTGGAGTAGGCGTAGAGCCGGGCGTGGGACGGAGGCGGGGAATAGGCGGAGGCCGAGAAGGCTCGTTGGTGAAGAAGGATCGGCGAGAAGAGGCTGGGAAGAAATGTGTCGGGGACGAAGTGAGATGTGACGGGGAAGAGGCGGAAACGAGCGCAGGGTGGATTCGGGAAAAGGGCGGAGGCGGGGAAGAGGCGATGGGGAAAGGTCGAGGACGAGGGCTTTGAGAAAAAGGGGAAGAAACGTGGCGGGGAGGAAAAGTGGTGGTGAGAAGGAGCGGGGAGGTGGTAAAGCGGAGTCAGTAAACAAACGAAAGTTGGGGAAGATGTGGAGTCTAGGTAGGTACAGAGGTGGAGTGGGCATAAAGAGGGAAAGAGCGGGGAAGGAGTGGAAAGAAGTGGCGGGGAGGAAAACTGATTGGGGAAGGGGCGAAGTCGGGAAGAGATTTGGGATAGGGCGGAAGCGGGAAAGGGCTGGTGAGGAAAAGAGGCGGAGGTGGGAAAGAGGTGGTGACGGGGAACGCGTAAGGGTAGGGGACAGGGTGAAGTCGGGAAGTTGGCAACGCAAGGACGATACGATGAGAAAAAGGGGGAGGAAAAGGGTGAGAAGGGGCAGGAGGGGGTGGAGTCGGTGAAGAACGTGACGGCTGGCAAGGGGTGGAGAGAACGAGGCAGGGTGCGGAGGTGGAGTGGGTGTATCGCCGGGGATGGGACGGAGGCAGGAAATAAGTGGAGTCCGGGAAGAGACAGTGGCGAGGAAGAAGCAGAGAGAAGGGGAAAGGAGCGGAGGGGGTAAGGAACAGAGGTTGGGACATGGGGAAAGGGAAGAGTTTGAGACAGGGCAGAGACGGGGAAGAGGTGGAGATGGGAAGAGGTGGTGCTGGAAAGGAACGGAGTAAGGTGGTGAAGTAGGGCTAGACGGAGAGTCTGCGGGGGCGGGTCTGTTGATAGGGCGTGGGCGGCGCTGCGCGAGGCAGCTGCGATCGCTGCCGTCCGCGGAGCCGATCGGCGGCGGCGGCGGCGGCGCAGGCTTCTCTTTGTGAGGCAAAGCCGCCACCGCCAGCGCCACTGCGCGGCCGCCGGCAGAGGATTTTCTTTTGTGGCGCGCGTGCGCTTAAGCGAGAGGATCCGCGCGCCGGGCGCGGCACGGTGCGGTCGGCGCCGCCCCCTCGCCCCGCCTCTCGGCCCCCGTGCGCGTTCGCACCGCCGCCAGCGATCCTTCGCCCCCACCCCTGCACCCGCCCTGGCCCTAGCCTTGCTCCTGTCCCATTCCACTACCACCGTGCCCGGCAACCATCGTTTCTGCGGTGTACCCAGCATGCCCCCGTTACTGATCTCGCCCCGCCTTCCCCGCCATTCTCCGCCTCTCCCCGTCTAACCCTGCCCCGCCCCACCTCGCCCCACCACCCCTCACCACGCATTGCCTTCTCGCCGCTGTCGGACTGCCCACCGCCAGCGATCCTTGGTCGCCGCCCCTCCACTCGCCCTGGACCTCGTTCCGATCGCATCCCTCTCCACCTCCACCGCGCCCTGCAACCACTCCATCCCGCGCCGCCCCCACATCTCGCACGCCCCCGCCTCATTTCTGCTGTGCCCCCAGCTCGCCCCCACTGGCCCCGCCTCTACCGTGGTTATGACCCCGCCCCGCTCGCTCCACATCCATCCCTCTCGTCCCTGCATTCCATCATTCCCTGCAACCACCTCGTTTTCTGCTTTCACCTCCCGGTTTCGCCCCGTTTACGTTCCCACCCCACCCACCGCCGCCCTCTCTCTCTCGCATGTCCCCACCGCGTTCCTCCTAAGCGCCCGGCTCGCCCCCACCATTGCACCCACCCTTCCTACGCCACCGCCGTGGTACTGTCTCTGCCCCGCTCGCATCCCACTCCTCTTCCACCATGCCTCCCAACTAACCCGGCCTGCTTCCATACCGCGTCCTCACGCCTTGCGCCCCCTCACCCAGCTTTTTGCCCCTCCTCTCCCTCACCCCCGACCCGTTTCTGCCACGCTCCTGGGTCGTCACCGCACCCCCGCACCGCCGCTACTTCACCGGCTCTCCCGCCAGTCCGCTCTCCCACTTCCTCGCTACCCGCTTCCACATCTCGTCTTGTTCTATCCAGCCCCGACTGTCCATAGAAGCGTTCCTCTCAGCCACTCACACCTTCGATTCCAAGCTAAAACACCCGTCCCCAGCACTCTTCCCTACCTTTACCCATCCATCGGGTCACCCCCGTCCCCATTTCCTCTGCTACCACCTCGACCCCGACCCACCACCATTCCACCGTCACCTCCTCCTCCAGTCCTCTCTATCTCCCAGTCCCTGCTCCCCTTTCCCTCTCGTCGCTCGTCTCGTCCCTCCACCCGTCCCCGCCCCGCCCGACCGCGGCACCGCCCCCTGGGAGCCGGCGGCGGCGGCGGCGGCGTGGACGCGCTCTGTCCCGAGCGACGGAATTACTGGCCTCTGGGAAATCGAGAGCCTCAGCGCGGATGGGGCGCTCTCTAATATGGCCGCGCCAGTGAAGGACGGCTCGTGTTTGATTCCATTCCTCTAGTGTGTGACTGGCGCAATTGTTACGTACACACTAGGGTGACTTTTCTTCTTTTTGTTTTCTTTCTTTATTTCTTTTGAATGATTGAAAAAATTTGTATAGTGCGATTTTTATATAGCTGCCCCTCAAGCCTTTATGGCCACGATGGAATATCGCAGTTCGCGTTTTTCTCGGTCGTGCCGCTAGAGGTCGCATGCTCGCAAACACCAGGGACCGAATACCGAAATAATAGCGGTAAAGGCATTTATACCTGTATAGAATACCTTTACCTCTATTATACCTTTATTCAAAATACCTTAAAAATATCGGTATAAGATGTCAAATACCGGTATTTTTAGAGGTATTTTACCTTTATTCGACGTCTATACCGGTAAAATACCTCTCAATAGAGGTTTTTCATGAGCATTTTCATGAGAGATTTTTCATGAGAAAATACCGGTATTTCAGTATAATCATACAGGTTTCGGAGGGGAAACATACTGATTTTTTACGCTGAGATGGCTGAGAGGAACAATTATGGACTCCGCAGAGTTTCTGACCGGGGATCTTAGGGTTCGAGTCTCAACGTTGGCGTATTTTCGTCACCAGACATTCTGCCTAGGTCGAGTTCTGTTGTTGGTTGAGAAAGAATTATTATAATAGTCTGGGGACGCGAAGGCGTGTTTGGGGGAGCGAACGCGCGTGTGGGGACGCGAACGCGCTTGTAGGGGAGCGAACGCGCGTGTGGGGCCGCGAACGCAACACTATTTCCTTCGAAAATACCGGTAAATACCGGTATAACCTTTATGGACGTCCATACCGATATAGACGTCCTATAAAGGTATTTTACCGGTATAAAAGAACAAAGGTATTTTATACCGGTATGAAAAAATACCGGTATTTTTACCGGTATTCAATACCTTTTCGGTCCCTGGCAAACACTGCTTGATAGCGATCATGCGATATCTAGTGGTACGGCTGAGAAAGACGCATGGAACACTGCTTACGCGATATCCAAGTCTCACCACGCAGAAAATAAGTGTGCAATGATATGAAAAATAATTAATGTATCAATAGGAAGATAGTAATATGTCGGGCCATAAACAGACTATTTGTAAAAGAGATAAACAACTCGTGCAAGATAATTTGTAATTGTGATTCTCCATTAGAGACTGAGCAAAATGATTCTGAGTACAGCTCTCACACGAACATGAAATTAAAAGTGAGTAATAATCGCTAAAAGAAAGTCTACAAGTAGTAACTCCGTACAGAAAACATCTAATTTAAGGCGTATTTATACTCAATTTTTCGGTATTTATTATCGTAGAACATTGTACATTTGGTGTACCATAGAAACAAAATAAATTTTACCGTGACTATTTCACTCATGTCTGTCCGCGTCGTAAGTAGCCAATGGTAAGCCTGGATATATTCAAATTAAACCAATCCCAATGTTTATCGCCATCAGCTTGTTTACCTTTTTTTTATCGCTGTAAAACCTTTGTTTACCTTTTTAAAATAACGATAACAATTGTTTCACCTCCAAAATAGCTCTTGTGCATCAATATAATATTAAAATGTGTGGTTTTGGTAATGTTTAAAACTCTGAAATAGAATCTATTATTAAAGATTCAGTGCCGAAAAACAGCAAAAGGAACAGAAAAAGTGTGTAAAAGAAATTTCAAGTATTTTATCAAGACAGAAAATACAAATGGACAGCACAAACTACAAATGAAGAAATTACACATGTTTTAGGCAATTAATATACGAAGATTAGATTGTGAAGAGTACAAAGAATATGCCATCAAAACTATGTGGAACGTTACAACCAAAATTATTCCGGAAAATATTTTAATGAGAACACACGTGTGTTCAATCCACTCGAAATTGACGAATTCCGCTGCTAAATCATCTTGTACGTCAGCCATTTCAAATACTTCGACGGAAGGGCAAGACTTGGAAAACAACTTCCTACAACTTTAATGATTGTGCTTTTAATAAATGTTATTTTAAGTAGCCTTATTATTATTTTTCGAAAGTTTTATTACCATAAAATTAAAACATATTTGAAATCATTTTTTGCATTAAACCGTTATTCAAATGTTACTTGATTATAAGTTATTCCAGGAGGCAGTGATAAGTCGGAGCTGAATGAAAGGTTTTCTTTTTTCGGTTGTAATTTTCAGTAATATTTCCCTTTTTCGTAATTCCTGTGATTTAAATTATCCTTTCAAATCATGTAATGTGTTTATTCGTGAAATAGTCACACTAAATATCACTCAAAGTGCTGTGTTAGCCGGTAAATTCACTCCTCGCTACGCGAGTCGTGAATTTACCGGCTAGCACAGCACTTCTCGTGATATTACTTATGATAAAACTGTCACACCCGCCTCGTTTAGCTGCAAAATTTACGTGATAGTCTTATTCGCAACACAGTGACAAAAAACTTGTCTAAACCCAAAGAAAATATAGAGTGCGATTAAAATAGTGAATCTTGTTGTCCCATACAGCCCCTATATTGTATATGGTGTACAGTTGTACTCCACTCTATGATGCATATTGGTAATATTTCTCATAACTCTGCAAGATGAAGGAATGTCAGAAATGTTATAAATGTACGCCGTAAACTCTTTAAAAGAAAACTCAAGTCTCATCCGTTGTTGAATCAATGAGTCGTTATATGAAGAGCAAGTGTCAATGCATAAAAATAAAGTGACTCAAGTAAGTCACTCGAGTAATCTCTATGTTATAAGGAATTTCTTTTATAAAGAAGTTACTTACATGAAGTTTACCCTTTCTAATACGCATTCTTCGTACTTATGCGTGCCATACATTTGAAAAATTTCATTAATGAGAAGAAACGAAGAAGACTTTGGACTGAACTGAAATGTGCCATTTAATTTATGTGAGACAATTGTCGTAATTGACGCTAACACGCGCTTCAATAAAACTCGCGATTATTCTAGGTATTCTAGAGTCTTCGTTGTGCAATATACAAGACAATCGGTTAAACTGCATTGTGAAATGAGTCATGGCCAGTTTTTCTCAGCAGAAGATTAAATACTGTACGGTCCGCTTCGTACATATAATCGAGTTTTACAATAGCAGTGGCCAAGCAGTTATAACTCTCATTGATATACGGTTGAGCATTGCTCCAAAGAAGTAATGAGATTTTTTATGGTTACGCGTGTGGCTGCATGGATAATAAGAGAAACTTTGTTATCTGTGACCTATAGCATTGTCAATAATTCTGCCTAATGCAAAATGTAAGAGATAGGGAATCTTAAAGAACGAATCTATGAAGCCAATTTTTGGTCGGAAAAAAAATGAATGATAAATGTTTGTGTTAAGAAGAATTTCGTATATGTAATAAAGAGATAGTACTGTAATTCTGCGAAATATCGATATCGAGTTGTTTTGTGGGTTCCTGATAAGCAAAACGTTTTGTTTCAAATACATAAATCTGTCTGTCTGTGTACAACACAAGAGCCTGGTCCTTTCTTAGAATTTTATCCCAAATGATATTCCCTGATAAATATTGCCACTCTTCTGGTCCTAGGAATTAAAAACTGATCCTTTACTTTTTGGGGGTACTTAACATGAAACGCCTAAAACATTTTGAAAGTTTCCTGAAAAATAAACACAATTTTTCCTTCCAATTTGCCGTGAAAGTGAAAAGTACACGTATAACAATGGCTGAGGTTTACTCTACATACAAAGTTCTTAAATTTGTAAACTGGGATAGTGCTTGTTTTGCATGTGCCCTCAGAATTTTTTCACTATATTATATGAATAACTCGAAAGACTGGGGACGTTAGAGTGCTTTTTAGAATCAGATTAGGATATTGTTTTGAAAGAAAATAGAATGTTTTCATCTTTTATTAATAAATGTTTCAGCGATAGTACTGTCTAATCGATATGATACTAAGACACGTGAAGGAGGTACTAGCAGCGAAGGTCACAATAAAATGAGCCTTCTCTTAACGTCCGTGACAGATTACATTCTTTATATCCAAGAGAACATAAATAGAAAGGTTAACGGAGCGACGTAGTTCCCTTAACTACCTTGCAATAAAACCATCGTTGACTTGCAGACCGTTTCATTTCGGTGAAATGTCATGGCGCCTTGATTCTGGCTGGCGAGAAGCCTACTCGCTTGCTCGCGTTGACTCCTATTGGCTTCTGGTCTTTGCTCTCCGCAGATTCAATCATTTGCAGCTCTTGTGGTTGTTCCTCTTTATCGCCCAGTCTTTAATCCTTCCCGACTAGTTAATAGCTGAAGATGTCCATGTAGAATCGTTCTCTGATTTATCTTAATATAAAAGTTCGATTTATCAGTGCATTTCATTTAACTCAAATTCTTTGTATTTTATGTGAGTCGCTTTAAAACTGCGGCCTTGGGTAATTATTGATTGTGCATAAACACAAAGAAGCTGCCGTACACACACTGGTGGTGATTACATTAATGATTGGGAGGGCTATTTTATAAAAAATGTTTGTCAACAAAATACATGTGTTCTTTTACCTTCAAAGCAACAAATAATGCATTATTAATTTCAATATTTTCTATGTTCTGGATTTTGGAGCATTCAATAATGAAATGTATCTAGTGACTCTACCAGAGCAGGCATTTTCTTGCATATTTACATTCAGTTTCTTTTTGAAACATAAAGAGTTTAACGAAAGAACTGCATCATTTTTGTAAGCGTTCTTACATCTAACTGAGAAAAAATGTAAAATGTTGCATTATTCGAGAAAATTTTTTAAATGTTGATACTTCTTGAAAATATCCCTCAAAATAAAAAAATCGGTTTCAAAGTTGCAGGGTCTTCAGTTCGACCAAGTCAATAAGGGAGTACGTTTGGAGGAAATTCTATAAACGGTTTATGATGGCTTTGAAAACATCAAACACGCACTCTCCCATTGCTGAGAACATTTATTAACAAACGTTTACTGTCACTTTTACAATTTCTAAACAATTTAGAAATTCTCGAAGATCACAGTTAATCTTAACAATTCTAAACATCTTATTGATTTCATTTAATATTAAGGACATTTTCACGCCATTGACTATTATATTCATGTGCGTATTTTTCACAGTTGTATTTGACTTCGATTCGTCCAAACTCCAATTATTCTTGATCTTTCTCAGTGAAATCTAATCAGTTTCACAAATCCTAAAGGACGTTGAGAGCTTTCCTAGGTAGATCCTGTATAAATAATTAACATTTAAACAAATAATAGGTAAAATTTCAAATTATTTTAGATACGAACCACCACAATGTTTTTGGAGAAATATGGGTTTTTCTTTATCAAATCTAAAAGATAGATTCAATTCATAGAATATTTTATTTAATTGATGAAAGAGTTGCGAAAGGAACAAGGAAGAGAATAAAAGAACCAGAATCCGCTTACAAAACGTATTTCTATAGAACACAAATATTTATTAAAACAAAACAATAACAATACTTACAAATTACTTTATAATGGAAACGACTGAATACAGAAAAACGTATGAATAATTATAAGGCAATGAACAATAATTTCTTTTAATGATCTTGACAGCAAGCAAATATTCGTAAGCATTGCACAAAACGGACCAGCTTAGACTCTTTCTTTAACATTAGCAAGGCGCTGTCAAAGCGCTGTCTTATATGTTTAAAAGACAGTTTGCTTTGGAGAATCGTGAGGTAAGAAGAGAAAAGTTAAGAGTGCCCTGGTTTCCAGGGGGTAGGCTGCGCTGGTCAGAGTGTATAAGTGAGAAGTGTCTGACTAAGTGATGCCGCAGTCCCACACCCAATCGCCACATTCGCTCTGCAGAAGGGGCTCTGACGTTCGCTAGTGATCAGAGGGTGCATGGTGACGAGAACTTGTGAGAACTTCTCGCAGCGTGTCTCTCTTTCGTCGAAGCTAACTCCCGCGAACACGTAGCTGCTACTCCCTGTGGCGCCCCGCCTCCGCCCCGCCCCGCCCCACCGTCGCCTCACCCTCGCCCCTCCTCCGTCCCACCTACGTTTCCCCCGCTCTTTCACAGTTCGTCCCGTGTTCATGCCCGTCCCTGTAATCGCGAACACCATCGTCACCACTCTCACTCGCATACCGCCACACTAAACACACCTTCATCCCCACCCCGTCCCTGCCCCGGCTCATTCCCCCTTCCACCATCGTCATCGCCCCCATCACCCGTCCAGCTTCTATTACAGTCTCCGCAATATCCCCCTGGCACTGTCTCCGTAACAGCCCCAGGCACATTCCCCATCCCTCATTTCCTGACACAGCCCCCGCCAGATCTCTAGGCGTAGTCCCCGCTACAGTCCCTGACAGCCACTGATACATCTCCCTCCCCCACCCTTGCCAGCACACCCCGCCACAATCTCACCAACATCGCTACCCACACCTCCATCTCAGCCTTCAGCACAGCCCCTAAAACAGCCCCCTGCAGCCATCCGCGATACTACAACCACATCACCATTAATTCCGTCTTCGTTCTCTTCACCACTTCTCTCACACAACCATCACCACCATCAATACCCCTCCCCCACCATCAATAGCCCCTCCCTACCTCCGTTCCCACTGACACCCCCGCCCCTCCCTTTCCTTTCCCCGTCGCTACGTGCCAGCACAGCGTTGCGCGCCCACACCTTCGCCTCTAAACCACTCGTGACAAATCGCCTTATCGAGGAAGAGCAGCGTGGATCCTCTGATAAATTGCATTGTCTCTAAATGCAATTTGCATCCAGAAAATGAAATCCAAGATTTTCGCCCTCTGCTTCGTTCCAGTTCTCGACGGGGATTACGGGCGCGTGTAATGGAGGGAATAGGGAAAGAAATAAGAGTGGGCGAAAAGAAGTCGGGGATGGTAAAGTGGAGGAATGAAATACTTCATGGTCGAGCAGATTCTTCTTGCGCGATAAAAGATGAAATAGAAAGATGCTGAATGTAAGAACAATTTCTGGAAAAGTGTAATTCTGATAACTCGAATTTTCTGTTTTTATTTTAGAATCTGAATTTGGGCAGGCGATGCAATCCATCGTAACGACATGCGAAGCTTGGATACTTGTAGCGTGGATACATTCGCTAATCTCTCTCAAGAATTTTAAAAATTTGCGAGGTCGTTTTACGATGATTTAGAACGATAAATTTATTATGACACACACGGGAATTATGATACAAACACTTCAGAGATTGAGTAGAACTGCCACACAAGAAAAATAAAAAGAATATCAAATAAAACTAATAATTAACGTATGCACAGTTATAATCTAAGTATGAACAAACTCAGCAGTTTCATGCTACCTCGTCGTAATCGTCCAATCTGAAATTTACTTACTCAAAATAAATTACTGATACCATCAAATTACTTCATAGATTGATATAACACATTATTTTCTCATTTTCTTTATTAATTCTAATATACTATAGGAGTAATGATCATGAGTCATTAGAACCGTGATATCATGAGACAGTAATTTAGAACACTGTGGATTCTACTAAAACAACACAGAAATGATGTACACAATAAAGATAGCAAATTTCAGTAAATACAGTTCTCATTTTTCTTCTAAGAGAGTCTGTAAATAGCATAGAGTTCTGAGGAAACAAGGTTCCCTTTCGTTTTGAGGGAAAGCTAATTAATAAGGGAGGTTTGCCAGCACTTCCCAGAACCCTCACCTGCTTCCGTCAACCACCTCGCTGCTCGCGGGTATTGACAATTAATATAAAACGTATTCAAAAAACAAAGAGGTCGTTTTGATTTCTAATTTTATATCTATTTTTTAATGTTTTCTTTAAAATGTTATAAAACCTGCCCGGAACTCTAGAACTAAAGTAATATTATTTTCAACTCTGAAAAAATATAGATATGTTTGTGATGCTTGCCCGCGCACATAATTGTCGAAAAATTTTTATTTCATAGTTCACATAAACTTTTATTTTTACATAAAACAATTATTAAAATTGTAGAAATGTTGAAAATGTATCTAAATCTATCTGTTGGCACATTGGCATTAAAAATGATTCAAATTTGGCGCCGTGGCGGGAGATTGGTTTTTAATAACAATCTTTGGCCTTTATTACTAACTCAGAGTTTTTATTTTAAACGTACCGCGTCGGACGCCCAAACCACGTGCTGGCTGCGAAATGAGCGGGTATATAAAGTTCCTTTGGCTTTTTTGCCTTTCTACGTCTTGCATTCGATCTGGCGGGCTACTTGTTAGTTTTATCTCCCTTCGGCAGGGGACAGCTCCTACCGTCGCCAAGCACTCTGGTACAGAGAAGATTATTTAGACACACTAGATCTCCGTTTTTTACCTATGACAACATTGTCGCCAAATTCAAACGCCGAAACAGGCACTTCAAAGTAGTTGCTCCGCCCAGGGATCGAGCTTCAGTGAGCTCGCATTAACGATCCATGAGAACAGGTGAAGCTATCAAAGTTGTTACTACTGCCGCCCCTTCAATTGTTTTTTCACGGAATAACCGCTTTTGAGCGGGAACCGGGAGGAAGTCGCCAGCGAAAATTGATGCAATACAAAGTAAGAAAAGGAGATTGATTACACATGAGGAGGAGGCAAAAAGGTGAAAGATTTATTCAATGATTGCTTATTTCTTCATATTATCTTCTAATAAGAGGGGTACATTGTGTTTTTCCAGAGATCGAGCAAGCGAGCATTGTCCATAACGTTCGTTTCGCCGTAACCCAACTTATAGCTCTCCCAATCTGAATCTGAATGAATATGAAGCCATATTTGCAGCGTACACTATCAATTTTTGAATTACAAAAATGGTGTGCCAATATCGCACGAGAGACAAAGATCTTCTCTTTCATCAACGTTGTTACCGGAGGATGAGGCTCCGTGCATCAGCTGATGTCACTATAGTCCCTCTGACCAGGAGGTTCAAGGTTCGAGTCTCGACGGCTGCAGGATTTTCCACCCTAGGTTGTCAGCGAGGTCGAATTCAGTCGCTGTCTGGAGAACAATTCTAGCGGCTGGACGATCTGATTGGTAGTTTTCCGTTGTTTCTCCAATCAACACTCGGTGAATGCCAGAGCAGTACCCTAAGAAATGGGCAACGGACCGCACGTGATCTTTTCTTCCTCTTCTTTGTCCTATCCTCACCACCTACACACACACATTAACACGCACTACACTACCACACATGCAGGGAGACCGGTCATTGGCTTAGACCTTATCCCGGCTGGGGCGCTGGCCCGCTGGAGAGAGATACCTGGTTGGGGAAAACCTCCCTAGTCGACGGTAGGTCAGCGCCGTATCTTGCCATGCAGCGGGGGAAGACTACTTCCGACGAAAAAAACATGCTTTACACTTACGGGATTAATAACCCCAGTAGACGCTCCCGGAATCACTAACAATCAATCAATGAATAAACGCTGTCCTTCGTATCTTCGTCCAAGCAGACCCTGTTCCGATGAAAATTCGCACGTGGCACGCACTATACAGGAGCTAGATCTTGATAAATTGGTCCTTTGATAATTCGGGCCTCCAAATTAGAATTGATAAAACAAATTCCTCTATAGTATTTGCATTCCTCCATTACTTGAAGTTCTTTTTACTCGAGACCATCCTTTTCTCCAATGAAGTAAAAACCGCACCTCTTTCAGTCGTTTTTCGGCAGATGGAAATTAACGTTTTGAATATTTTCATTTTGTTTCACTTTAATGAACATTTATGTTAATTTATCTCTGTACAAATATTTCGAAATAACATTAAATTACTCCAATATTTCCAGTTAGCTACACATTCCGAAAAATCTGCTCCTAAATTTCTTTCTAGGCGACATCATAATATGAACACGTTGAGGAGGAGTCTTATGTTTATAGGCAAGCTATGTAACCCTTCAGAGTTTACTTAAAACAATAACGATATATGTTATGTTCGTATATTCATGTATGTATAAGGGGCAATAAATAAGAATCGAGTCGGAGGCCTAAGAACAAAAACCAACTCGTAGGCTACTCGTAGGCTAGAAGATCTAGGAACAAAAACCAGTACCTGTAAGTCAGAAGTACCTGGCCCTGGCTGTTGAGACACTTATCCCACTGCGACATAGGCGGCGAATAGCTGTCTCGTAAAATTCTCGGAGCTGTATTGTGAAGGAGTTCCACATGTACTATTTGACGTAATCCGAGGTGAACCATTTGTCCCTCAGAGCCTTCTTTAGGAGACCAAAAATGACGTAATCGCAGGGAGAGAAGTCGGGACTATAGGGAAGGTGATGGAGAACATCCCAGTTGAATTTCTGTAAGAAATAGACCAGGCAAGCTTGCCCGTGGGGTCGTGCTGCTCCACAACAATGCAATGCTTCATACGACCAACTCAATCACAAAACTCTTGCAGAAATTCAAGTGGGAGGTTCTCGGTCGCCCTTCATCCAGTCTAGACCTCTCTCCTTGCAATTACGCCATTTTTGATCCCTTAAGAAAGGCTCTGAGATCAAACGATTCACCTCGGACGACGTCAAGCAGCACGTGCGGAACTCATTCACAACGCAGTTCCTGGAATTTTACGAGACAGTCATTTATCACCATGTGTCGCAGTAGGACAAGTGCCTCAACAGCCAGGGCCAGGTACTTCTGACCTACAGGTACTGGTTTTTGTTCCTAGATCTTCGGATCATTTCTTTTTAAATGTTCCTTGTATGAATGCTTAAATGTATTTACCTCCACATCGATCAACATATAGCAGTTTCCATAGGTTCTAATAGAATACTCTAGAATATATTGTTGAGATAGACCTTCACTGTTGTACTGGGCACTAAATGTAGTTTGTCTTCCCCCCCTCCTACACACTTTTTTGCACAAACGTTACATTATCTTTCTGCATTTTGTATGTAAAATCTGTAAACAGCAAACATTTTTGGGAATCTAGGTATTTAAACTGTAAATACACAAGAAGTATGAACCTTTCACTGTTAACTTAGAGAATTGATGCTCTTCCTTGGCAGTGTTCTTGACCTAATAGAATATTTGTAGACTGCTACTGTGAGATATGACTTCGCTGGGACAAGAAATGGCAGAGAAGAAATATTGCAAAGAGTGGCCTCGCCTTCACTCACATGTGAAGATGCATGTAAGAAGCAATAGAGTTAGATCCCTTTTGACAACGTGCAAGAGATGCTGTTGTGTAAAGAAGACGGCTAGCATTTCTGAGTTAAACTATCAAATCGTATGCAATTACGCATTTTAGGATAATAATGAATATTTCTCTGAAGTCGCCAGATCGTTGGGCTTTCTTATTTATTTTGGAATAAGAGAATGGATTTATTCCTTAAATCCTACAGAAGGAAGGTTTAATCAATTTATGTTAGAAGATCAAGAATTCTTTGAACTTTTTCGACTGTTGAAGATTTCGTAGCCCACCTTTTCTTGTCCGGAATGCCACCACCCCACGCCAGTATTTTCGATCTTGCTTGACATTTCGAATTATCATGGTCCTCTGTGCTTTGAAATACATTTTTCGTTAAGTAAGATATACTATATTTCGTGAAGATCGGTGGAATCGAAGATTTGAAAACGAAGTTTGGCTGAGACAAATGTTCTTTTCGGAACTTGAAGTAAGTTAAATTGTGTCCGGGTGTCTGGAACACTTGTATGGAAGCTAATATCCGAAACAAATTCGAATGTTTTACGTAGCATAGTAATTTTCGCTGATTGCGGAAATCTCTGAAAATGCTTGTTGAAGTATGATTTTGGAATTTACACACGCCAGAAAAATAAAATGGCTGATATGCATTTATAGATAATCTTTATGTTAATTCCAAAGGAAAAATAAATTTGTCAATTGCTGAAGGTAAACGTTCAGGGTCTTATCATAAATGCACATTGTTTGCGGTCTATATTCCGTTATCTGATAAAAGAAGATTCTTTGGTTAATTTTGTCTACAATTGGGAAAAGAATTTATTCGGAGTGTTAATGCTCACTATGCTAATTAACAAGCGCAACCACTGAAAGAGCAAGTTTTGTTTCATGTAAGTGTGCGCCGCTCATTGTTTCCGATACTGTTGTAATGGCCGTGTTTGAAGCATTGGAAGAGAGACAGCAGAAGTAATAAGGATAACATGCCAGCGTTGTGTACGTCACAATTATTTCAGAGATTTAGTTCGTAATTCTTTTGAAAAGGACACGTGTGCCATTGGGGAAGAACGAGATGAAATGGACGGCGCGCGATCTTCCCTTCCTCTTCCTTGTCCTATCGTCTCCCCTTACACACACCCTTACACTAACATGCACTACACATGGAGACCTTTCGGGGACTTAGAGTTTGTCCCCGCTGGGGCGGTGCCTCACTGGTGGGAGATAGCTGGTTGGGGAAAACCCGCTAGTCGACAGTAGGTCAGCGTCGGATCTCGCCATCCAGCGGGGGAGAATTACCGCTATCTCACGATGAAAACACATACTAGACTTACGAGAGTAATTACCTCAGTAGGTGACGGGCTCGGTATCACCAACAATCAAACAATCAATCAACATGAGTTCACATTGTTGATATTGAAGATAATACTATAAGGATTGGTATAGCTATATATCATTCTGTAATTTACTTTTTATTTCAAAATTTTCACTCGTTAAATACTTGTAGTTTCAATTTTTTCCTTGAGCCTTCACTTTATTCATGCACGTCTTTCGTTAAATTCACATCTTTCATTATTTTCTTTTCTTTAACCAGATTTATTATTGCCTAACTCATTTCTTTCTATCCACTGCAAACAATTCTCCAAAAAATGTGGGAATTATTTTTTAAATAAATGTTTGTCATTCATTTTCTCTCTTGAAGTATCATTTCTTTCTTTAATGACATTTGATATTCTGGATAATTAAAAAAACATTGGTTGTTTTTAGTATTTTTAATTTAGTTTTTTCTTTGATTTCAAAGGTGAAAATCCATGTAAAGTGATACAATACTTTCCGCAATAAATTACAAATTTTTTACTTAGTTTCTTAAGTTATATTTTGTTTCATACAATTTTTTTTGATGTGGCTGATCTTTATTTGTCCTCGTCTTTTATGGTAACCTAATTTATTTTTTCCCTCCCTTAGTGGCGTAGGCTCCATGAATTCCAGTGAAGTTTCGCATTCACAAGTGTTTCGTCTTTTAAAACAATTTCATTAAGAACATGTTTCTATTTCTTAAGTATATCTCTCTGTTCCGTTACTAGCAGTGATCTCAGATATACAGTGTGGCCCACCTAAGATGATCCCTTCAATTTTCTCCTGAACCGTTGCAGATACTGAGATGCGGTTTTCACTAAAACTACTATATGCAAGGGGCACATATAATCATGCATAATATTATTCTATTGCATTTTTTATTGCAGAGATATTGACCCAACTTCGTTTTTTAAATGGAATTCTATAGATTTTTTAGCTCATCATAACAAGCGTGAAGAGACGAGTTCATAAATATGCACATTGCCATATGTTACATAACAACATTTTCGAGAAATTAAGCGTTTTAAAGACACACGTCGACTGCTGGTTTCGGTAATCTGAACGAGAAATTCCGGGTGATATCCGGCGAGGCCATTCCCTTCCCTTGCGTCGACCCTGCGGTAAATGTAGTGATGCAATGTGCAAAGGAGCTCACAAAAACCCGCGATTTGCTCTTTAAGACTACATCCTCTCAGCCCTGGAGACAATGTATTCACCCATAGCCATGTTCTGAGCAAATCTGTACGCCATAAAGTACTATTTTTTAATTCATGAAATACTACAGTTTTGAGAAAATATTTGAATTATTAACCTTAGTGAAAGCAAGGGAAGATTGGAGAGTGAACATGTTCTGAATTAATAAATGCGTGTGCTGTCACAAACAAAACGTTTACTCTTTGAAAGACTGAAAACCTCAGCCGGTACAAAAATATCGTGTAAATAAAAGTAAGAAACATACTTTAAAATACAGAAACAAAAGGTATGCAATTGTAGAAATTCTAGATTCAATTCTAGAAATAGCTTGGTTTATAACATGTACTCAACATGTGCACAATGAACGGATATACACATTTGAAGACACTTATAATGAGACCTTCGAACAGAATTTAGAGTTTTACGTGAAATGACATGACAAGATGCTGTAATACGGCGCTTGAGATCTTCAAATGTTGTTGGTACTTGTGAGTATACTTCGTTCTTGATCGTTCTCCATAGAAAATACTCCAGGGGCGTAAGATTAGGTGACCTTGCCGGCCAGTTTACTACAGCACCGCGCCCGCAGGGCCGACGCAACGAAAGGGAATGGCCTCGCCGCATATCACCCGGAATATCTCGTTCAGATTACCGAAACCAGCAGTCGACGTGCGTCTTTAAAACGCTTAATTTCTCGAAAATTTTGTTATGTAACATATGACAATGTGCATATTTATGAACTCGTCTCTTCACGCTTGTTATGATGAGCTAAAAAAATCTATAGGGTTCCATTTAAAAAAACCAAGTTGGGTCAATATCTCTGCAATAAAAAATGCAATAGAATAATATTATACATGATTATATGTGCCCCTTGCATATAGTAGTTTTAGTGAAAACCGCATCTCAGTATCTGCAACGGTTCAGGAGAAAATTGAAGGGAACATCTTAGGTGGGCCACACGGTATAAACTGGAAACATAACTGCAATTCTAGAAATAGTTCAGGAGCATGAAGCCTTACTCTGGTGAGTCGGCTAACCTGGATCGTATTCCAATCTGCCTGCTGTACTTGTTACACAAAACATTGAATGTTTGTGTGTACTATTCCGATTAATTTTTCTTTTTGTTAGAAATACAATGGTGTAGTATTGTATTGCTTACGGTTGCAAATGTCTCCAGAAGACAAGAAGTGGGTATCAGTTTCACAAGTAAGAGATTTCTCTTTCCAAATGCATTTGAAGCTACGCCGTGGTGTGATGATGTCTCACAGCATTTAAACTATAAATATAAATAAATGTGTAGTGCAGTTCTGCCTTATATCTGGCATATTTATGACTTACGTACATTCCTCCTTTCTTGAACCGAAATTTTTACGAAATGTAATAAATGCTGTTCCAAGTTAGAAATGGAAACTATTCGCAAGTAGCATGCACTGCAGCAAACGATTTCATATCAATAATAATTTAAGAACTGTTAGATAAATTTAATTTTAAATCTATATTTTTTGTATTTCTTCAGTTTATAAATTTATTTTTATTTATGTAATTATTGTATTTATTATTTTTGTACCACTTGTACTTTATTATTAATAATAGGGTCAAGAGAACATCAAACATTCATTCTTGCAGTTAAACACATTTCCAATAGCAACTCAACCGCAAGGAAATGTGACAAAGTTGCATTCCCCAACAGTAATAAAATAGACATTCAAATGGCAATTCGCAATTTCTTTACTTCCTGCCTAGCATTCCGTTCTGCTTATAACGGAGAAGGTCGTTCCTTGTAGGAGGGGAACGACACAAAGTTTTCCTTTACGGGTGGAATTATTATTTAACTGAACCAATAAAAAGTTAAACGGAACAGAACCAGCGAGTTACTTTCTATGCTCGACACGAATAGCAGAAAAGAAGAGCGGGCGGACGGCACCGAGGAACCCCAACGTTCTGGAAACTTCGAGGGGGGGGGGGGAGAACTGTTGCGTGAGCATAGTTCGCGAAAGTTCCCAGGTCGCCTCAAGTCTGGGCCGTTCTCCGTAATACGCCAATGAGACGGAAAAGCAGGGGTCGCCCCGGGCGGCTCGAGCGAACAGCCTCATAGGAATAAAGATGAGGCGAAGGAAGGCTTAACAAGTTAGAAAGGCGGCTTCCGACCTCTAATTCCCTGGGAAAACCTCATAGCTTTTCATCTCGCCTGGAATGAAAAATTCAAATCCGCGTGTTCATTGTCAGACCAACTTTTAGGTTACTACGTGTCGGAACGTGCCGCTTAGCGAATGAACACAAATGAGGTGGTGTTAAAATGAACGGAGAAGAGTTTTGTTTGAACATTCTCATCCCAATGTGAAATGCACCAAATATTTCGTAAGAGGATCAAGGAATTGTTAGATATGTGATCGTATTTCATGTTGCTGTTGGTATTAATGCCAACAATGTACGGAATGGTGATAAATATTAATAACGAAGTACTTAGTAAATTCGTCCTAACAGTACTTTTAAACAACAGTATTTTAGGTAGATCAACCTAAGTATTATAAACATGTGTCTTTACTACAAAGAAATTCTTCATAAACTATTATTTTTTCTGTTTGATAAGATAGTGATAAATTATTTGTGTTTGTGTCGTGGATTGCAAAGTTCCTTTCGTAAGGCATAATTTTTATTACATAATAAATTCACATCACTTCATTATTTTCAACTTGTTTATTTTATTCTTTTATTTTTCCTTTTCTTCTTGATCTAGTTTATCCTCAATTGTATACGGTGAATAAGCAGTGAACTTTCTTGTTTTCCTAATCAGTCGAGTCACTAATCATCCAGTTCAGAAAAAAAAACAATCTTTATATCCCCGGTTCATTATGTTTTTTTGGACGAGGGAGTTGAATTCAAATTTGAGGTTTGCCGCCTCGCGAAGTTCGGCATTAATATTATTAAAACCTTTGTTCAGTTCTTACATGTGCTTTATCGAAATGAACTTCATACACAAAACTAAGGTAGATAACATTGTCTACAAAATGTACTTATTAACTTATTAGGAACGTTAAAATTCTTTGACATTTTTCTTCTTACGATATTATAAATTTCAATTGTTTTTACGTGGATATGGTAATTGGTCTGGGTGGGGAAGTAGGATTTCGTGCCGTATTATTTGAAGAACTGATAAGGCTAATTGAAGGAATACTAACGTAAAACTAATTAAAGGAAACAAGAGGAACTAATAGGAATAAACCACCACAACAGCATATCTCTAGTATTTTCATCCAGGCAGTTGCATCTATTCGTACTGTCTATGGCTTCCCGGTTTAGAACACTTCAGTGTAAAGTAAGAACATAGCAATGCTAAGGTGCCCGCTGCCGGTGCTATTTATTTAGGTCGTCCAATTCCCCTCTAAGATCAAGAAATGATGTATCTCCCTCTGGTGCACGCAACAGCGTCTGCCGACGCCAAGGAGCGCCAAGACAAAGCGGGCGAAGACTTTCGCGCGTGCGCGAGCGTCCCATCTCTGCCAACGCACCCCATCAGGGCGGAGCGGGGCGGAGCGGGGCGGAGCGGGGCGGAGCGGGGCGGAGCGGGGCGGAGCGGGGCGGAGCGGGGCGGAGCGGGGCGGAGCGGGGCGGAGCGGGGCGGAGCGGGGCGGAGCGGGGCGGAGCGGGGCGGAGCGGGGCGGAGCGGGGCGGAGCGGGGCGGAGCGGGGCGGAGCGGGGCGGAGCGGGGCGGAGCGGGGCGGAGCGGGGCGGAGCGGGGCGGAGCGGGGCGGAGCGGGGCGGAGCGGGGCGGAGCGGGGCGGAGCGGGGCGGAGCGGGGCGGAGCGGGGCGGAGCGGGGCGGAGCGGGGCGGAGCGGGGCGGAGCGGGGCGGAGCGGGGCGGAGCGGGGCGGAGCGGGGCGGAGCGGGGCGGAGCGGGGCGGAGCGGGGCGGAGCGGGGCGGAGCGGGGCGGAGCGGGGCGGAGCGGGGCGGAGCGGGGCGGAGCGGGGCGGAGCGGGGCGGAGCGGGGCGGAGCGGGGCGGAGCGGGGCGGAGCGGGGCGGAGCGGGGCGGAGCGGGGCGGAGCGGGGCGGAGCGGGGCGGAGCGGGGCGGAGCGGGGCGGAGCGGGGCGGAGCGGGGCGGAGCGGGGCGGAGCGGGGCGGAGCGGGGCGGAGCGGGGCGGAGCGGGGCGGAGCGGGGCGGAGCGCTTAGAAGCAGGGAGGGGCGGGAAGGCGAACAGCCGAGGAGGAGACGAGCAGAACGAGATGGAGGCGAGCGAGGTGAGGAGTGGGTCGGGAAGAAAGGGGGCGGGAAGGAGAGAGGTGAAGAGAAGAGTGTCGGGGAAGGAACGGAGCGGGAAAAGAGGAAGCGGGACGGGAAGGAACGAAGTGAAGAGGAGAGTGGTGGGGAAGGGAGCGGGAAAGGATAGATGCGAGGTGGGAAGGAACGACGTGAAGAGCAGAGTGACGGGAAAGGAAGGGAGCGGGCAAAGGGGAGAGGCGGTTCGGGAAGGAGCGAGGTGAAGATGGGAGTGGCGGGGAAAGAAGGGAGCGAGAAAGGGGAGAGGCGGTTCGGGAAGGAGCGAGGTGAAGATGGGAGTGGCGGGGAAAGAAGGGAGCGAGAAAGGGGAGAAACGTGGCGGGACCGAACAGAGCGGCAAGCTAGGAAGGGGCTACGGGGCAATGGAGCGGGGTGTGGCTAAGGAGCTTGTGGGGAGTAGAGCGGGTGGAGGGGAGGGGCGTGGCGAGGTGGGGCGCGTGGCGGGGAGGGCGCGCGGCGTGGGGCCGCGGACACGCGGCGCGACTTCGTCGCGCAGATAAAGCGTTCTTGGAAGCCTGGTGTAGGTCATTGTGAGTCGTGCCTGCGCTATTCCTCGCTGCCTGGCATCGGGCACGCGGTAGATTTAGAACGCGCGGCTCTCTGCCGCCCGCTCTCCAACCCACATCGACCCGACGCCCACCGCCCACCGCCCACCGCCCACCGCCCACCGCCGCCCAATGCTAAACAATGATACTCGTCCACTGAAGCTCTGAGTCGAAGATTTGCTCAATATGAATATTTGGGGATGTGGAAGTGGGGTGGAGTGAGAATGTAGAAGTGAAGACCTGTCCAGGAAAATATTATACGAACCTGATGCTCATCTGGATCTATTTTATTTGAATTTTCACTGTTTCATGTGCGTAATGGTATTTTTCTCTTAGTGACGGGCTTGGTATCTGAGAACGTTTATTAACATAAAACCATTTAAATGAATAGAAAATATTTTCATTTCGGATTGTCGTAATGATGAGGCGAAACCCATTTTCAATAACTACTACCTCTGAGGATTGGCACAGTTAACTGAGAGTATATTAGAAAATTACACAGCGTCTTAAAACTGAAGTTAATAGTTATTACCAGTTTATAATTTGCATTGTCTGGTGTGAATTTTGGAACTAATAGTTCAGGAATTTTTTTTACATAAAAAGCATGCACATGCATTTTATTTCAACGACTACTCGCATCATTATGTATTTCTCCTATAAAGAATAGTGTATGCTGTCGTGAACGGAGTAATTATTGATTAAATCTTTCTAATTATTAAATTTTCACTAAGTACATCAGAAACTAAAAATCAGACTCTACACTTTCTTTTCATTCGGGAGTTCATATCAAAGAGAGGCATTTTATCGTGACAAAACCTTCGAGATTTAGAGATTTTTCTACAAATATCCTGCGCTTTGCTTTCCCTAACTTTTCCATGTTCTTCCTAGAAATTCTGGTTGAGGGAATCATTGTATTCAGTATTTTTCCAAACACAGTACTCAAGTATGCAGACTTTTGATATATGGGCCACGTGAGCGTAGATTTTCAGCACTGATATATCACCTCGCTTCTAAACAACAATTTTAAAATTTATACACACCCCGTGGTAAGTAACTAATGTCACTATCCACAAAAACTTGCATACTCCAAGATTAATCTAAAAAGACGGCAGAACATACCTACTAACACCACTGAATAATTTAAATATACTTGCTATCAGCCTACTTGTCACCAGTCAAACTATTAGACATCAACGAAACAATTCTTTAGATATTCCATCTAGATTATGAATTATACATTAATTTAGTTATTTATTTATTTATAAAAAAATTATATCACGCGCGCTATTAAGTTTAAATATTCCTGCAAAGAGTAAAAATTAAATTTAATGTTTTTAAAAGGTTTCTAGTAAATTTAAATATTCCTGCAACTAGTAAATATTAAATTTAACGTTTCTATGAGCTTTTTCTGGAAAGAAATTTTACACCATTGTTTCAAACAATTAGTAATCAGACGCTTCATTATTCTTAGGATTTCAACAACAGTCGTTTTGCGGATCCAGACTATTTTAAAATTTTCTATCACACTGCATGCATTCACGCACGCACACACATGTACACACACACACACACACACACACACACGTCATTTGATCAGTGACTGCTTATTAGCTGTTCTGGTGGAAAGTGCATTATGTGCACCCATTCTTCTGACATTATTTGCAGAAATTTTTGCGATACAAATCATTGAGAGGATTCTAATATGAATGGTGAATTTGCGCTTAAATATGTGTAGTGATTAAATTTGTGTGTTGCATTCCGACTCCCAAAACCTTTATTGACTAGGAAAGACTAATGACTATTTTTTTCTCCAAAATATTATTGTGACGATCATTAAGTTTGTGGTTGTATCTTGTACGTTGCATTATTTATGGACTAAAGAGAAGAGGATATTGAAGGAAAGGGTGATCAAATAATTGCCTGGTACCGATGCCAAAGGTGACAAAAATCCTGGCCAATGTAAACAGTGCAACCTGTTTGAAGATTATTCGCTAGTCAGCCAGAGGTTACAGCTCTTTTGCTTTGATCTTTGAATGTTTTATGACTTTATACCTTTGATCTGATCTATCACATTTTCGACTTGAAAAATATATTTTCTCTGAAGCCATTCTCTGTCAGTTCCGAGAATTTTCTGGTTGCGTCAAATGACCTCTCGTAGAATAATCTGTATTCGAACTGTCACAATTGAAGAAAACAATTGCAAAGTAACTTATCTCCATGAAAAACATTTTTTCAGAAAACAAAAATATTCACATTCAGCATACAAGTGCAAGTATGGCGTAATTGTTTTTCAGATATCGTTTAAAATACAAAAAATCGCAGTATTAACACAACGTATACCATAAGGAAGCGACTTAAGAATATATTGGCACACAAAAATTAAAAACAAAACAAAAAACAAATGGAAAAGTATATATGGTTGATGATTATCCCCTTCAGGTAACGTACGACCCTGGAGATGATCAGGATCAGGTATCAAGAAGGTCAGGGTTTTGCCATCCCTTATTCTTCTGTCTGTGTCTCTTTATTCCCTATCGATTGGTTAACTGCATCTCTCCACAACTTTCTGTCCTGAATGTGGCGTATAATAATTGTCCAACTCGTTCCCAGTGTTGTCATTATTTCTTCGATCCATCATGTTCTCTGTCCTCTTTTCCTTTTTTCACCTGCCTGTCCCAACATGAAGTCCTTTTCTAGTAAATGATTCATTCTCATAATATGTCCGAAGTACTTCATTTTAATTTTGTGGCTACTGTCTCTAAGAAGTGTCCAGGTTTTACCTGATTGATTACACTGGTATGAAGATTTTAACTTTTTGGCTCTGGTTTTTATTTTAATATGTGAATAACTTTAACATAACCATGCTGAATATAAATTTGAAATCCATTTGGCTCCATCACGTGTCAGTTTTATACAATACAAGAAATAATAAATGTATAGCGAAACGAAGGATTTCTTCTTCTTACTTCCCTAGAACACTTATGTTCTGATCGTGGTAAATACAAAACATATCAGTTATATTTTTAGAAACATTATTTAACTCTGTAATTCAGTAAGTAGTGATTCTATTTTTTTCAAAATTTGTAAAACTCTCAAACTTGTTTAGCCTTCGAAACATAATACTGAACGACACGCAACAATGTTTCTAGTTTTTTCTTTTTTCCATAAAGTGAATATGTAGCGAATTTTCTAACTTTTCTACACATAAGTAATTTTCGGTGTACATCCTTGCTGCTCCAAATTTTAAGATATGTCCCAACTTTCCAAACCATTTTCAGCGACATTGATTCTTCTCGCTTGGACGTTTACTGCATAAATTTGTTTAATTGTATGTCTTTAAATGGCGTCATTATCTTTAAAAAATATGAATAATATCACTAATAGTTGGAGAAGCCAATCCGGATGGCTGAGATCGCTAAGCCAGTAGCGTCGTAGCGATCTCGGACGGAAGGATCGTGGGTTTGAGTTCCACCTCGCGCATGGATGTGTTGATGTATGTCTGTATTTTTTGAGTCGTCCATTCATCCTTTATTATCATCATCATTCCGTATTCCATCCCCGCAGGACTAGCAACCCTGGGAGATAAAAATTGGATGTCCGCGTAGTCCTAGCTGGACAATTCGCGACCCACTTTCCCCCAAAAGGAGGAAAAGTTTAAGCGTTCTACGCATTCCCACTTGTTATAAGGTGATATTACAAGTATTGCATGACGCACAGTCGATATCACAAAGAACGGACTTCGTTATATATTTCGTTGCCTGGGTTTATAATGGCCAGGCGCCTCAGTTATTTGCGGTACGTCGGTCTAATGACGTCAATAACTATGGTTATTAGTAATGGCTCGGTGGCAACCGTCTGTGGCCGTGTCTGTCGCAGGGCGGCGGCGCCAGCGGTGGTTCGGACGTTGGCCTGCGCCCATCGCGCTGCCGTCGCATCTGCTCCTCCTCCTTCCCTCTGCCTCCCCCCTCCCCGCGACCTCACGCATTTTATAAATAGAAGGGCTGTGTTCCTAGCGCATCCCCTGCCTCCTATCCCAAACACGCGTGGCTCCTAGGGTCACGCAGGAACGACTGTGGCCGCGTGCTTGGTCTACCGTTGCCAGTGAACGGAAGGGCTAGGCTCTTCTGATGGGTTGCCCCAGATCAGCTTGAGCGGGAGTCTTAAAGCGTGATTAAAGGCCTGGAATATACAATCTTTTTCTTAGTAAACAATGCGGTTGTTATTTCTCTCTCCCTCTGTATCTATCTATCTATCTATCTATCTATCTATCTATCTATCTATCTATCTATATATATATATATATATATATATATATATATATATATATATATATATAATAATGAATATACGACGAAATCAAACCACTAAAACTTCCAAATGTTTTGTTTCGATTTTTCACGTTATTTTCCGAAGCTCAAAGAAAAATAGAAACGGTACCATTCATGAAAAATAACAATGGAGTAGTCTCGGAAACTGCTGGACAATTTTATCTTTTTAAATGTGATCAAAATCACAAATTTAAAAATCATCGTCTCCTGTATTATTTCAGTAGTATACCTTTGGGTTCCGGCTCTCACACGCAACCAATCTTTATAAATGAGGGCTCCAAAGAAAGAGAATTTCACGCAGACTTGACGAATTCAACTTTGTCTTTAAAAATATGGATGATTTCTTTAAAAAGACGCATCGAGATATTCATGGGAAATGCAACCCGCATCACACGTTAACTTACATCGGCAAATAACTCATAAACAAAGCGTTTTAGAGCCTTAAAATGTACAATTTTGAGGCGAAGGGCCTCAAAGAAGCGTTTCTCAGACGATAATCTACAAGATGAGACATTCTTCGATCCATTCAATTAACTTTTCGGTTCCACGTTATCAAGGCCACCTCAATATTTCAGCCCTTCCTGCTGGTAGCAAATTTGTGGCGACACGCTTAGAAGGCTTAGATTCGACAATCTTTATTTACACTTTCTGTTAACACCGGAGTTTGTGCAGTCTGACGAGGTTTATTTGCATAATTATTAATTCAAGATTTGCTCTCCAGCAACAACTAGAAGTACTATTATAGTTGCTTGATACCTATACCTATGAAGATTGTTTCTTATGCGTGTAGAGAAACTATTCAATTAACGTTTTTTCATGGTCTATAAGGGCTGTGTACTTAATTATGGAGACATGTGGGTGTTCAGTGAAGAGTGAAGACTGTGTTTGTGTTTTACCTGTACCAATATTTTCGTTATCATTCGATGAAATTTTCAAGTCAACGGGTTCAGAAACGTAGCTTTCTCACAAGTAAAAAGCTAATATTTCTGTGACTATCACGAAAAACTAAAATCTTACTGACAAAGAATATTGAAAAATTACTTCAAATGTCTTAAAGTAAGTGTTGGGAATTGTTCCAAGCAAATTCTCCATGATATTGAATAAATATTTATTGAAAATTTCTCGTACACATTAATTGCATTGTTTTTTATTTTATTTGTAATTGTGTTAGTACATTGCAAGTTACCTTTATAGATTTTAAACAAATAAACACGTTTCGTTAACTACTTTCCTTCTTAGAATAAAAATAGAAGGATAGGGATGAGTGTGGGGTCTAACATGCGAGAGTTCTCGCACGGGTACGCAGAGGTGGTGGGGGAAAACTTGTGCTATGGCACAACACAAAGAACAAACTTTTCGAAGTAGTTAAAGTAAAATAGCTTGAAATAAATGGAAAACAAAAATCAAAACGCACTAGCCTACAATACTATGTGAATCAATTAAAAAACAACTAAATTTAAAATTATAGAAAGAATAGTGCAAGTCACCCGACAACTGCCAACGATCGCAGTCCGAACGCACGATATAAATGTTGGCGGTATCTGGAAGTATGTACACCAACGCCCAGCTGCAAACTCATAGTAAATAAATAAACTCATAGTAAATAAAACACCGTTTGATATTAAACTCAAGGTGTCGGTTCGTTAAGATATTAAAAATGCAAACATCGTTTGAGCAAAATCCCCATGTACCGAAGTGGGCTTCCTAATGCCTACTAAATTGTTTCTAATGCTAACAAATGGTATTTAGTACTCAAAGGTGAAACCATTAGTTTGATTATTTTTTGGCTCGGAATTGCTTTTTGTGAGGTACGCAAGGCCGCAGAAAATAATTCAATACTTTTTAGTATACTGTGATATACCAAAATATATAATATTTTGTTAATAATATTGGCTGTAAATGGGTTGGACAGAAGGGTATGCAAATGGCAATATACAGCCTTAGCAACGCCGGCGCAGTGGTTGGCAAGGTCAACAAACTGCATTCAGGCCTTGAAGAGGTGGGGGCGCTGGCTAGATAGACAGATAAAATAATGTGTGTTTGGTCTAAAAAGGAATGACTGTCGCGGGCGTGGCTACTTGGTTTGATAAGAGGCGGATGGATTGGCTAAGGGAGGATAGACTGTCAAATTTTGTAGTTTTGTTTTAAAAAAGAGGAACGAAGGACGGATACCGAAGCTTTGAGGGCGAAAGAACAGAGAGAACTGGACATTCGGATATTGGTCGTCGAGTAGTAAAGATCGCTCACGAGATCAATGTTAGTGAAGTAGGACTTGTAAGTTTCGAGTGAGACTCAATAGTTTTTTCGGAATCTGGAAGTTGATGTGCAACGGGAAGTTCGATTAGGACTTTGAAAGTTTTTTCTTATATTGCGGTTTTGGACTTTAATATTTTACCACTACTTGGGGAACTCTGAATACCAATTAAGAACCGGTAGATATTCTAGTCAGTGAGGGCTGGATGCGTCGGCAACGTCGCAAGATTAGAAGAGAGAAGCGGAACTTGGGATCGCCTACATTCAAGTGAGAAGAGACTGTGGGGCGTCGGCGACCAAGACAGTAAATAAGACTGCAGTACAAAAGATATATATCTTAAAACGAGGTCATGACCTAAGGACTAAACAATTGTCAAAATATTGTTAAATAAATTGTTGAATTTTTTTCTTTTGGAAATGAAAAGATTTTCATTTAGTCAATCAAAATTGTTAAATAGTTAGAAATCGATAATTATTCCCTTTCAGATTCCTCGCCATATTGTACAGTTGGCAGATCAAGTAATCGGCTATCTAGGCGATAGCGATTATCCATAACGGGACCCATTGACCCAGCTAGCCGGACATTTATACATTTGTTGAAATTAGCTGTGGAAGCATTGGTCATTTTTAATTAACGTAACCTGTTCCTGGCGCCCAAAATTTTAATATAAATTCGGAACGGGTCACGATTATAACCATCTTAGATGAATGATGCCAACGATCTCGTAAGAGTCTATGACGAGACGTTGTTGGTACATTTCAATACAAATAATTTTTCAATTTTCTCACCCCAGCAAGCTGGTACCCTGACTCCCCAAAACCCACTCGGTTCTTCATAACAAATCAAGGAAAGTTAAATAATATTGCAATGAGTAGGTCTGTTCTTGCCCGATCTGGTATTTTCGCACTACTTTACATGGCTTTCTCAAGAGTAAAAACCTTTTCTATTATTTGACTATCAAGGAAAGCGAAAAGTTAATTCTCAAGGAAGATTGAAAAATTTCTTCAAATGTTGTTTTTAAAGAAGTATGAATTGTTCCAAGAACATCTCTCTATAATGTTGAATAAACTTAAATTGAAAATTTGTTTGAAACATCAATTGCATTGTTATTTTGTTTGATATTCTGTAAGTACATTAGTAGTTCCTCTCCTTTATGGAAAGGGGATAGACAAATGGATAGGGAAAGGGTGGGATTTAACATGCAAGAGTTCTCGCACGGGTACGCTTGTGTATATTTCAATTAAATAGAGGTACAGAATTGAATCGTTTGTTGGGAGGTGCATTTAGTGATCTTACCAATTTCTCAATCTACCAATATGAAATCCACTCTATTCAAACGAGCTATTATGTGAGCTTTTACATCAGTCATTAAAATCTCGTTGTTATAAACTATTCTATACATGTAATCTATAGTCAAACTAGGTTACATTTTAAGAGTTACATATAAAGATAAACATATTTCTTGATGTCTTTTTATGTAAACACAAAATTTACAAATTTGACATTTAATAGACATTTTATTTTCAATTCGTTTCCGTGTAGAAAGACACCTTACGCTATTCTGAAGGATGCGTTTTTGCATTCTATGTATTTCCCGTTACATAAGATTCTCTATAAACTTTTTCATTCTCTATTTTCCATAAAAAACGTATTAGAAGTCAACGCAACAAGTTTTCTTTTAAATTTCGCTCACTGTCTCAAACTAAACTAAGATTCGGTCTTTTGACAGAGCTTACGAAATATCCCACTGTGAAGACATCAAACTGGATGATTTAGCTTATTGATATATTATTCATTTTTGTTATTTCGTCGTTTATTAATCCCACGCCAGATTTTGAGTAGGTATCGACACATACCAGATAAAAGAGACAAACACGATTCTGTCCACTTTAGTGGAACTAGTGAGTCTTAGAGAATTTTCAAGTTTATCATCATAATCCTTAAGTACATCACTCGGTACCTGTACCCTATGACTCCTTTAGCCTTAATTTCTTTGGAGAAAGCACTGTGTTTCTCGATGCGAATTGAAACATCTTTCATGTTTCACTAATGCTTATTGGAGATGTAAAAATGTGATGAATAAATTAGTGATGAGCTATATTTGAATTAAGTATTTTAATTTATGAGGCACTTCATAACTGTTTTAGTGGGGAGCTGTCTTTGTCATTTGTTTAAGAGGAGAAGCAACATTGTGAAAGAATGGCAGAAAGGGGACAATCGTTTAGATAAAATGTAGGCCAATGCCAACTTTTTATGGTTTTTTGATGACCTCCATTACAGCTGACGATGCTCTTTTGTAAAGGATTTTGTAATCACTGAATCGCTTACAATCACTGTTCACAATAACCCATGCAGATTCAACTATTCGCAGATATTTACGAGGTAATTCAGGCTAAATGTTTACGTAAATATTGTATGTGCTATGAAATGTAATTTTGATACTATTAAGGAAAACGTAATTACGATTAGTTATTAAAATATATAATTATTTACATGTTGTGAGACCTATCATGAGAATGGATGTAACAAGAAAGAAACCAAGAAAGTATGGGATGCGGCATGCTACACAAGAAACAATGAAATCAGAGATAACAGAAAGACAATCGGAATTTTTAAAAAAAAAACAGGCAGCAGTACCGGACATGGTAAAGTATATACTATATGGTAGTATTTCTCTATTTTTAATACTTTATTTAAGGTAATTTTTAAGATGTACATTTATTTAGTTTCAATTCATTTTCTGGATCTAATTGTTTAATTTTGAAATCTAGTGTGCTTCAGATTCTTGATCGTGAAAAGTCTTAACAAACCAAAACCAAATATAAGCCTTCACAAGTGACAAAGTTGTGTCATAATAAATTGCAGGTTTTTGGTACGGAAAAATGTATTGTGTAACATTGGAAATAATTTTTAAATACTAATTCAATTTTGAAATAATCTGCAACGTTCACCTAACTTACTACAATTTTACTTTTTGTGTAGATATTACGCTCATTTGATAACCAAAAAACTGAGAGAAATGTTTTTTTGTGAACACGTTCTTCTATTCTGAGAACGATTAAATGTTCTTGCATTAAATGTATTTAAATTAAAAACAACATAAAAATTTAAAAATTGGATTCTGTAGTTATTATTTTATAAACTGAGGTATCTTTTACACGACAAAAATGACGCAATAGCTAGGTTGGATTTTCCCGGACCCGTTTTGATTGGATGCTCTCTGAATCTTTCCGTGCCTCAAGTGGGAGCCAAAGATTCGGACAGAGAGACATAATGTTTGAACGTGTGCCAGATCTTGCAATGGAGTGGTGTGCGCTTTTTATACTCTGTTGACCTAAGGCCCACCAGCGGTCATGCTGTGAAATCTACTTCCCTAGCAGTTCACTGACATCTGTACACAATGTTATGCACGATGAAGTAGAAAGTTGATAAAAAGTAAGTTGATAAATGGTGAGTTACTAAAGTTGATTAAAATTCTACTGTTCATGCACAAGTAAACTTATGAGCATAAATGTTTATATGGATGGGATATCCATGAACAAAATCATCTAGTTTTCACTCCATTTTTATATAAATTTGTTGAGTTCGAAATTTATCCACTTTTGACAGCCTGTGATGTCACTGCAATGCCTCTGACCGGCAGGTCCAAGGTTTGAGTACCGACGGCGGCAGTATTTTTTCAACACTACCTTGTCAGCTACGAAGTATTCAATTGCTGTCTGAAGGAGAATTCTAGCATCCGGCTGCTCTGATCGGTAGTTTTCCGTGGTTTCTCCGATTAATACCAGGCGAATGCCCTAACAGTACACAAACAAACGGGCCACGGACCGCGCGCGATCTTTCCTTTCTATTTCTTGTCCTATCTTCACTCCTTACTTACACACTCTTACACTAACATGCACTACACTACCACACATCCCGGGATACCGGTCGGGGGCTCAGATCTTTTCCCGGCTGGGACGGTGCCTCGTTAGTGGGAGATACCATGTTGGGGGAAACCTCGCTCGTCGACGGTAGTTTGGTGCCAGATCTCGCCATCCAGCGGGGAAGGATCACCGCCACCTTCCGATGAAAAACATATACTACACTTATGAGACCAACGACCTCAGTAGTTGGAACCACTAACGGAATCACTAACCATCAATCAAATCATTTGACTGTCTGCAATGACTCAGTGGCAGTATTCCCGTTAAATCTGCAGCACTGCTGAGCGGAAGGTCTTAGTGTTTGAGGCGCGACATTGCCGAATTTTTGACACGAGGTCGAATTCAATTATTGGAGGAGAATTCTAGCAGTCACTTGCTCTGATCGGTAGTTTTCCTTGATTTCTCCGATCAATACCTGGCGAAATCCAGATCAAGCTTCTAACAAATGAGCCACAGACAGCGTGAGATATTTCCTTCCTCACACGGGCTCTTCTCCCTTTAGATATAATATACACACTTAAGTGCACTACCCTACCATACATGACGGGACCCAGCCAAGATCTTAGTTTGTTTCGGCTGGGACGGTTCCCCATTGGGAGAGACACCTGCATGGAGATAAATGTATAAATCAACGCTTAGGATATGACATGCACTGCTGCTACGCTATCTATGAATATAGAATTTAAAGCGCACTGAAATACTAAATGATGAACATTTTTTAATAAAACGTCATTGTTTTGTACAATAGTTCAATTGCGTTTAACTGCTATTGCTATTTCTTTCTAATAAATTAAAGAAAACTTTTCACGTTTGAATTTAACACAATTATATTTAGAATCTACAACTGTAAATACCGGTACGATAGAAACGGTCGGTTGAGATCTTCAAGGCGATGGCGATCTCAGACAGAAGGCCCGAGGGTTAAAATACTACTTCGAATGAAGATTTACCCTTGTTTCGTGGGTTGGTGGATTCCCCTTCCCAACGAATATCACCTTCCCACAATTATCCCAACTTTCCTGGCCTATCTGGGTGACGAAGGATCATGATATGAGAGTCATGAACACGTTACTCTGAAGCATATCAGTTTCCTTCTGCCTGTCTCCACAGCGTTAACGGTGTGTGACCGGTGGCGCCTGCGTTTACTCACTATTTACGAGTCTCAGGAGCAGCTGGCGCCATCTAGGTGCGACGATGTAAGTTCCTATTCAGCTAATATGGGAGCAAGCTGAAGGGACCACTCTTCCAAGAAACACACTGATAGGTTCCATAAGTTTGTGGCCTTAATTACTACTATTTTTGAAATTACGTAACTTTTTAACTTAATCATCATTTACTACAACTCACTTTTGAAATCTGTTTATTAACATTTCTACTCCTTTGAAAAATACTCCGAATTTTTATTGGTAAAATATTAAAAAACTGCTTCTTATCCTCCCTCTCGTCTGAAACTTTTCTTCCTCGAACGTTTTCTTCAGTTTTGATAAGGGTGTCCAATCTGGTCTGTTGTCTGAATGGTCCAACTCCTTAAACGCGTAGGCCTTCACAATACTCTTTACAATATAGGAGTAAGCACAGGTAAACGAAGGTAAACGCCATGAAATTTCACGCACCGCACGTAACTCAAAAACCTCTGTCCACAAAATTGATTGAAATGTTAGCTGCAAAATTTTATCATTGTATCATTAACAGCAATTAAAGATATACTGCTCAGAAAGTTTTCCCATCGCTTTACCTCGGTCAGACTAAAAACCTTTGGAACCACTTAAGTGAACGGCCATGAGCCCATCGGGAGATGTAAAGATGGAGTCGTAAAGCATCATGGTTATCAAAAACAGTCCGCGTGGCAAATCCAACCGCTTAAGCAGTGAATACTCTAAAACATCGCAAGAGGAACAGAGTTAGCAGGCACAATACAATAATATTTAGTTAATTGGGATTACACAATGTATTATCAAAACAATTTATCACTGTTCAAGTAAGTGTAAAAAATAAGATTTGATTTTGGCCGTACCGATTGCACAGAGATTTGTAGTTATATAATGGCCGCTTCTTATCTGATACAGGTTAGGTATCAGCTGCGCATGTGTCAGGATGCAAGGTTTACCCCATTAATAAAAGCAATGGTGGCGCTGGCTGATGACCAGACCTCAACCAAATACGTTTGTGATTCGTGTTAACAAAACGCGAACACACCAATCACGATAATTGTTTCATTTTCGACCAGACGGTTGCTGTAATTCGTGATGCGTTCATTCGTGCATCACATCATTTATTTCGTTTGTGCCGTTTTGAAGGCGGCTCCAGAAAAAAACAACACAGCAGGAATACGTAGAGAAATTGTAATGGTAAATGTGTGAAAGGCTGGAGAGTATTTTGAAATGATATTAGTATGAGGGCGATTACTGGTAACGATTCCAAAACTTATAAATGTTCTGATGTAAAATCCAGGAGAAAAAGCGTCTATCCTTCGCGCTAGGATATTCTTTTTTTGTGTATGGAATGGGATTTTCTGTTTTTTAACATTAAAAAAATATCACGCTGTAGTTGACAATAAATTAATTATAAATATTTCTATGGAAGACGTATTTTTTATGTACTTTAGAGGAGTACTTCTTGTACATACCTTACTGGAACTGTTCGATACAACCAACACAGAATTTAGATAACTAATATAATGAATACATTAATTTATTACTTCAAAAATACGAGATAGGATGAACGAAGGTAATTTTTAGACTTTCAAGAAATTCTATTATGTGTAATATTGAAATTATGGTTTAAATCATTTGTCTATCATGAAATTCATTTAATGGAAATGCCGCCAAGGCAACTATTTACGATGTTTTCCTCAAACATTTGTTTTGCCACACACAATAAAGACTTAGTAAAAACGTGATTCTTTTCCTTCTCCAGGAAGCATTTAATTAATTAAAAATTATTTGATTCAAGATGACATGAATACTGACTTCCCATCGTGACGACCAAGCCATGGCTTCATCAAGTCCAGTCACCCGGGAAGGTTTTGCTTCGGCATTCGCGACGGGTCTACCGCTAGTACAGGCAAGAAGACTAGCAAAATAGATGGCTGAAATCAATGACAATGATATACGTATGTACGAAAAATGTCTCCGATTCAGACCTTCTACTTTAAATCACCACCAACTTTCATCATAAATCACAGTTCTCACATTAACCCAGCTTTAGAGAAAACTACAATAAACATGTTTAATGACGGCGAATAATATATCTTGAATGAATATATGAATAACTGCTTGAAAACAATATATTTCAATAATCTCTCCAAAGAAGTCGATTCATTTGTCCCAGTAAAAACTGTTTACAACAGACAGTAACATCGGCATGGTAACGTGATTCTTCTCATTCTCCAGGAAGCACTTAATTAATCCAGAATCATTTAAGACTGGATGACAGGAATACTGACTCCTCATCGTGACGACCAATTCATAGCTTCATTAGGTCCATTTATTCAGGGCAGTAAATCACTCCCAAAGGCATATCTACAAACGACTGAACATTTCGAGTTATAGCGTCATTAATTATCAGGTTCTCGAGCCTCGTCGCTACTATGTTCGTAAACTTCTTATTGCTTGCTTGACGCTGAGACGTCCTGGAGACCAAGTCACAAGAAAACAATCTCTGTTATTGTTTGCCTTTGTAGTATATTATACTGTGGTTTTTGGTGTCTGTTTCACACGCAATACGCCAACATTGCTGTAGCGCCAACTTTCTTGTAGGGCATGTGAGGCTACGCCGTATCATGCCATACCGAATTTATCCTGACAGATTTTAAGTCAATAATTCTTCTTCTTTTGCACCAAGAAAAAAAATTATGTTCTGTTTTCATTTTTAGGATGTTGAAATCTTAATTTCTTGGTAGAAGTATTTACCAACACCAGGTGAGTGATGTAAAGTGTAAAAACAATATGAGAGAGATCTTCACAATTTGTCGAACAAGTGTTCATGTTATTTAGGTGACTATTTCACTCATGTCTGTCCATGTTGTAAGTAGCCAATGCTAAGCAAGGATATATTCAAATCAAACCAATCCCAGATGTTTATCGCCGTCAGTTTGTTTACCTTTTTTATCGCTGTAAAAGCTTTACCTTTTTAAGATAACGATAGCAATTGTTTCGCCTCCAAAATAGCTTTTGTGCATCAATATAATATTAAAATGTGTCGTTTTAGTAATGTTTAAATCTCTGAAATAGAATTTATTATGAAAGATTCAGTGCCGAAAAGCAGCAAAAGGAACAGAAAATGTGTGTGGAAGACATTTCAAGAATTTTATGAAGACAGAAAATACAAATGAACATCACAAACTACAAATGAAGAAATTACCCTTATTTAAAGCAATAATATACGGAGATTAGATGGAGAAGAGTACAAATAATCCATTTAATCCATTCGAGATTGAGGAATTCCGCTGCTATTTCGTCTTGTACATCTTCCATTTCAAATACTTCCGCGGAAGACCAAGACTTCGAAAACAACTTCCTACAACTTTAATGATTGTGCTTTTAATAAATGTTGATTTATTAAAAGCCGAATTTCGAATGGATTGAACACACGTGTGTACTCATTAAAGTATTTTACTGAATAATTTTGGCGCTAACGTTCCACGTAGTTTTCATAGCATATTCTGTGTACTCTTCGCCATCTAATCTTCGTATATTAAGTAGCCTTGTTATAATTGTTTTTCGAAAGATTTATTACTATAAAATTGAAACATATTTGAAATCATTTTCTGTATTAAACTGATATTCAAATGTTACTTGATTATAAGTTATTCCAGGATGCAGTGATAAGTCGGAGCTGAATGAAAGGTTTTCATTTTTCGGTTGTAATTTTGAGTAATATTTCCCTTTTTCGTAATTCCTGTGATCTAAATAATCCTTTCAAATCATGTAATTCGTGAAATAGTCACACTAAATATCACGAGAAGTGCTGTGCTAGCCGATAAATTCACTCCTCGCTACGCGAGTCGTGAATTTACCGACTAGCACAGCACTTCTCGTGATATTACTTATGAACTAGTGGTGCAACAGAATGGCACAGACTTTGCCGTATTAGTTTTCTATTTCCTTGCGTTCTCGCTAGCTATACTGAATTGCCACATACTCTTTCTTGCCAGCTGCCATCTATCACCGCCAAAAGTACATTTTTTTGTATACCAGTATTATAAACAACCCTTTTACATTAACAAAATCGTTCATAGTATGGCATATTATTGCACAAATCATTAAGTCATCCATATTTCTGCACGAAATATGAACCATCAGTGACGTAATAGTCACGGCCCCTATATATTTTCAGTTATGGAGTTTAAAGAAGGCAGTGGTACCATATAAATAGATTGCAGTGTTCGCAGTAAAATCAAATACGTTATGAAAAAACTTACTTTTAAAAAATTGGATTGCAGCGGCATTTGCCATGATTGTAAAACAAAAAGGTTTTTTGTGTTTAACATGTCAGAGTCTTCAGGAAATGTATTTTTTACAGACTTCAACATAATTAAATTCTTCACTTGATACGATAGTAAATATTCCGGGCTTGTCATTTTTTGTTCACTATCAAAACAGAACCTTCTTCTTTCACATCGTTGATGCATAAATTGTACAATTCGACACGTCTACAAGCACCAAATATGCCAAAAATAGCAACAACCTGAAAATCATACCAGTTATTAATACAATACACCAGTTAACAAATAAAACTTAGCTATTATTGTCAATGTCAGTATTATACCTTCATTAAAGAAAAGTTTCATCGTCAGCTTTTGTAAGATGTGTGTTTACATATTGTTGGGAAAATCCCATTGCCTTTATAGGTTGATATCCCACATTTACGTGTTTCATAAGTAAACTTACTTTGTGAAAAGTTCCAATATCAATATTCTCTTTGATCTTTAGCATTTCCTTTAATTTGGAATAAGTGCACCATAGTGTCCACGCTTTACATGCTGTGGACATAATGTTTAAAGAAGCATGCATTAAATTAACAAACGTCTTTATTCTAACATGTGCATTATACTTACTTAACCAAACTGCTCCGATAGATACGAAAGAAAAGCAGCTTTGCATAATAAATTTGCATATTTTTTATACATAAATTTCCTTAACTTTAAGTACTCTTTCTCATAAAGTTTGCAAGGCTTTTTCGCTAACATAGTATTTTCTGCTTTTGCAGCTTCTTCCACAATTTATCTTGGCAAATCCATTATTTTTGAATCATGACTTTCAAACTAATTGCCATATGTAAACAAATTTGTTGCTTAGGTAGCATTCATGAAAAAACATGAATTTGAGATCTACTACAACTACGAATTACAACTTAACACAATTAATTTCGCTTCCTTAAATCCTTATAATACTGTTATACAAAAAATAGTGTATGCAACTCGTTTATAATGTTAATTATTTGCACTCGTAAGAAGATATGACAGAACTCACTTCTAACGTCGTTCGTTCGGTAATATCTTCTTATTCGTTTAAAAAAAGTACAACGTTATAAACTAATTGCATAAATGCTATTGTCATTTTCTTAATATTTTGGTTTCCTATTGGTAGAACGGAAATATTAATTTTAGAATATTAAAAAACACAAAACCTACTCATAAATGGCAATTTTCTTTTAAAAAGCATGTGCCGTTCAAGAGAAAATGGCGATTTGGCGCTTCTAAAAGTGCGAAATTTGAAGCTCATTTTCACCGAACATTTTTGAGTTTTCAAAATACTTTATTTGAAGTTATTTGAAGCACTTACACTCACAAATATAATAATCTTTACAAATTGCCGGTAATGTGCATATTAAAGATGTGAGAGATCTTTCAAAAAAATTACAATTATGCAATTTTTGAAAAAAACAAAAATAACTCAAAAAAAACTTTACGCTATACTAAAGAGTGTAATTATCACTATCCGTTACAAAAGTTTGAAGAAAAAATTTGCAGCCATATACGAGAAAATGGCGTTTGGGAATTTTTGATACTGCCGAAATTTGAGCTACTTTTCACAAAAAACGGTAGTGTTTTCGAGAAACTTTACTTGACATTATTTAAAGCACATATACTCGTAAATATAATAATGTGAAAAAATCGCTGCTAATGTAAATAGTGTCGACGCGAGAGACAAGTAAAATAATTCACATTTTTGAAAAAGCAACCGATAGACCATTATGGATTTTATATCATTGATAGAGTACATTTACCACTATTCCTACCAAAAATTTAAAGATAAAAATTTGGAGCCGTTTTTGAGAAAATTTTGTTTTTGTAATTTTTTAAAATTGCACATATTGCACGCAATATTGCACGAAAACTACTAAAATTTTGAAAAACATTTACATGACCTTTATTAAAGAACTCAATATGCGGAACAAATTTTATTTGAAGAAAAAAATCTCTGTCTTCAATTTTATAGTTGGAGAAAGACGCCGAAAAAAGTCAAACTTTCACAATTTTCGAAAATTCAGAGCTGTACGTAAAAATCGGACCTATGCGATGTTAATAAGTGTATTTTACTCTATTGATAGAAGACATTTAAAGAAAAAATTTGAAGCCGTTTTTGAGAAAATTTTGAAAATCCCCGGGGGGCTTCATATAAAGTATCCCCAAATTTTAAAGAATCTTTTTCAAAATCTCAAAGCTTCGACTAGAATCAGATCGACCAGGGAATATCCATTTCGGAAGAAATCGTACGTATGGTTTAGGCGCTAGCAGTATTCACAGACGGACGGACAGACGGACGGACAGACGGACGGACAGACGGACGGACAGACGGACGGACAGACGGACGTTTTCCTCTCAATTGGGTTTTCGGTATCAAGGACCTAGAAACCAGGATTTCTGGCTACACCACGTGTTAGGGGATTTTTTTTCTTAATTTAGCAACTGGTTTTATCTACTTATTCGTTTTCACGGCCCGGCAATTAATTTTTTTCCGCCTAAAATTGGCCATTTTTTCGCGCAGTATTACATAACTTTCCCTATACTACATATATCACTCCGTGTATACGTACGCATACGGGAAAGTAAAAATGCGTCCTAGTTTGTCAACGATTTCAATTGTTTCTTAGGGCCTACAATATTGTTCTCAGAGCGAGAAGAATCTGTAAGCACAATAATTGAGATCACTGGAGATGAAATCTGCGTTATTGGTTTAGAAAAAAAGTACATTTGGAACCGTATTCCGATAGTCTGGAAATGTTTCATGCAAGTTCATGAACTGAAACAAATCATCTCTGAAAGTCTATAAGTAACGCTTTGTACCTCAATAATGTTCTTCTAAGCACAACATGGGAAAGTAATTAATCATTATTAAGAGAAATATGATAATGTTAATATTTGCCACATGAAATGACTTAATCGAAGCATCTGATGCAGTCTGTTGTTGTGGTAACTTTACTCTGGGAATACATAAGAATGAATAATACAAAAGATAATGATAGTATTTTTTTTCTTTAAATGCAACCTCCAATTCGGAATTTTATGGGATTATGACATTGCAAGCGCTTAATACATTTTATGCACCATAAAATAGAAGTTAATGTCTTGGAATGGCAAATAAACAATATTGTTCGTTTCTTTTTCACATATCAAAGACACCTTCAACATATTAAATATAAGAATGTTTTAAATAATCTTTACTGAATCATGGATAGGGCAGTTTTTAATTTTTTCTGGAGATGTGCCAGAAGTAGGCTACTCTTTTAACCCACATACCAAGATGCTACTAATCCCGATCTAAATTTGAATTAATCTGCAAACCAACTTTATAACTTGAACTGTGTACAATAATTCAATTTTTATTTTCTCGTCCACTGCTTACGCAGTATAGAGAAAATATTGTATTTCTGCAAGTAAAACGATGTGTTTTGGACAGATAACTTTTTATTGGTCTAATAACGAAAAAGTGGATAAATCGTGTTCTTATAAGTAGTAAATTAGTTAAGTAGTAAATATAATTATTAAATATAATGTATTTAATAATATATATATAATTATATAAGTATAATTATAAGCAGTAAATCTTATAAGTTGTAAATACACTGTGTGGTCATAATCCATATTTTGTGAATTTTTGTTACCGAAAGATAGACAGCTAAACGTCAGCCTCTCCGTCTGTGATTCAGTCAGTCACTAACGTCTTATTTTACGTGGCTCTGGTCAGATCATCATCTCTGCTCGTCCGTCTGACAACACAAAATTTGCTATACTCCTTTCGCCATCCAACGTGGAAAGAAGGTATCACTCAGGCTGATACATCTGATTTGAATTTAGCTCAGAGGCTTCTTCTAGAGAATCTTTTACATTCTATACATTTACAACTTGAGACCGGCGGCTTTACTTCTCATCAGAATGCAGGTCTGTACCGATGACGTCATTAGCCAATACCAGTTTTAAAAATCCTTCGGAGGGGAAGTAAAGCCGGCTGTCCCATGTGAGTAGATTTACTTGCATGTAAAATACCCTCAAGTCTAAATTAAGCCTCTGAGCTAAATTCAAATCGCCGGTTTTGTCGCTTCAGTAATATCTTCTTTCCGCTCTATCCCGGGAAAGGAGTGTAGCGAAATTTGCGTGGTCAGACGGAAGAGCAGGTCTCATGGCCTGAGTCTAGCCACGTAAAATAAGGCAATTCAACTCAATTGAATTCAATACCATAGTCATTGAGTTTGTTGTGTACGGGGCGGCGCGCGTCTCGGGACTCGCCGCGCAGAAAAGTGCAACCTCCGAAACGAGAGGTGTAGGGCGAGTCTTCGCCAGAAGCAGTATAAAATCGGGCTTGCAAGCGCCTTATGGCAGTCAAACTGTCAACGGCAAACTGCCTCACGCTTTATAAAGCAATAATTAGGCTGCAAATGTACTACGCATGGCCCAGTTGGGCAATTGCCGCAAATTGGCAATTAAACAAACTGCAAGTAGCTCAAAATGAATGCCTCTGGGCCGCCCTCTGCGCCTCAAGGGTCATTCCTATAGCGGATTTACATCGAAATACCTCAATTCCACTTCTGATTAATCATTTTAAAAAATATTGCAGCTAATTTTTTTGAAAAGGCAGCTGACTCCGAAAACATTCTCATTTCCCAGGTCGCTTCATACGATCCCGATAAACGGGGCAAGTATAAGCGACCTAAGCAATTGCTGGAGTAAGGGAAATGCGAAACAGCGAAATGAGACTTGAAATAAACTTTGTATTTCTGTACACCCAATGCGCGCGCCAGGTGTCTAAAGTCTTTTTGACCCTCTGTTTTTAATATATAAATTATTTTGTAATTTGTGCACAAATGAAGTTCGAGTACACGGCAGTCCGCCGCCGGGAGTCAACAGTCTGCCAGCCAGTGAAGGTGAGCCTGCGATTTGAATTGAATTGATGCCTTATTTTACGTGGTGAGACTCAGGCCATGCTCTTCCGTCTGACCACGCAAATTTCGCTACGCTCCTTTCACCAACTAGCGGAGAAAGAAGGTATTATACCGGGCGACGAAACAGGCGGGCTTCATTTAGGCTTGAGAATCTTTTACATGCAAGTAAATCTACTAACATGGGACAGCCGGCTTTACTTCCCCTCCGAAGGAAGGCGTACGAAGGATTTTTTTCGCCTTTAAAAATCCACGGCTTCGATCGGGTTTAAACCCGCATTTTGGGTACAACAAACCGATACGCTGACTGTTATACCATCCGAATCCTCAAACAGTCTGCCAGCCAGTGAAGGTGAGCCTGCGATGGGAGTCTACTAGTGGAGTCGGCTACGGAAATCGTCTGGGAGGATGCTGCGAGATCACTCATGGAGTGGTGACGCGAGCCTGTCGAAGTCCGCAGGTCTTACGGTGACGTACACTCGGATCGAGCCGGGGAGCGCTCGCCAAACAACGACGACTACGTGGGAGGAGGAGGACCACCCTCTCACATCGGGAGCGGTCCAGCGGGGGCAACAGCCGTTGCGGCAGCCGCCGATGGTGACGGCCCTACGTGACGATGGATGCTTCACGGCGCTAAGCAGGAGTAAAATTATGGTTCTAGGAAGGAAATTTGATGTGTTGAGAATTGTGAATCAAACTTTCTTATTCCCAAGACATAACAGAGTTCAACCATCTGCTTTTCTAGTCATCGTGTGTGTACTGACGGTAGGCCGGTCGTTTATGCTGAAGCAAGACCTTAACAAAAGGGCTAGTGAACTTAATATATGAGACGGTTATCACGGTAAGGAGTCAGTGTTAATATCATCCTGAATTAAATTCTGGATTTACCACGGAGGTGATATTGTTTGTTGCAAAACAGACTTTACTGGGAATCTTCGGGGATAGTTTCTTTGATGAAATTTCCGATAAATTAATTTCCTGATAGGCAAATGTTTTAAATCATAAATTTAAAATTACGTTGTAATGGGACGGCCGCACACGTACTAATTTCGGCGTGTGCAAGATGAATATTTTATATAACAGGGAGTACGGGGAAAACTTAGCTGGCTGAAAATGTGCGTTTCTCCGCTACCTGAGTGCGCGAAGGGTCGCCGCCGGCCGCCGATGGGAGCGTCTCCCTTTGTTCAAGACCGTTTGCCACACCTCTGGTATTTCCGAGCGCTGCGTCAGAACACACCCCGCGTCTTCTCGGAAATCGTGGTGACGTGAACGCCCACTCGAAATCGGGTTCCAACCGTCGATGGACCCATGGCAATTGGACGGCGCGCATCACGCGATTTGGCTACGCCAATAGTCGAAGACTAGGCGGGGGTGAGACACGTGATCTCGCGAGCAAGGGAGGTTGCTGCGAACGCGAGACTCGGCCATTCCGATACGAACGACGACCGCGAGTATTACATTCCGATGTAAGCGACGACCGAGGCATTAGATTCCGATGTAAGCGACGACCGAGGTGTTGAGTCCGATGGTAACGACCGCCGCGAGACGCTAGATCGCCGCCGGCAACGCATCGTCGCCACCTCACCGCCCGCTCAGGTGCCGCCGAAGGGAGAGGCGGAACACCGTGAGAGTGCCGATACTCGAATGAACGAAGAAGCGTTCGGACGCGGCCTGAGGGCCGGCCGCCGCTAAAAGACGCTTTGGTGTGGCGATTCCTGGCCGCCGCCGCCGCGTTAGTCCGCGTGCCGCGCGCGCTTGCCCGCGCACAGCCCCAAGCCGCCGCCGCAGCCAACGCCTGCCGCGCGCGCCCGCCCGCGCACAGCCCTACGCCGCGCCGCAGCCAACGCTGCCGCGCGCCGGGCCGCTGCCACGCCGACGTCGCCGCCGCGCCAGCCCACGCGCCGCGCCGCCGTCGTTGCGTTGCTGCACACGCCGGCCCGCGCGCAGCCCTACGCCGCCGCAGCGAACGCCTGCCGCGCACGCCTGCCCGCGTGCCGCTACACCGCCGCCGCGGCCACCAGCTGCCCGTCCGGTCCAGGAAACGGGGGGAGCGCCGCTGCCCTGCCGCCCGACACCCGGGCCGATGCCGACGCCCGGAGGGGCGGAGCGCCCGTGCGATGACCCAGAAGGGTTGGACTGTTAAGTTAAGCTAGTTATAAGTTAGGTTAAGATAGTATTAAGAACTGTAGGGGGCTTCACCCGATTATTGCTTTTTTTTTAATTTGCTTTGAATTAAACTCAGAAATCATGAAAGAGCGTTTTACTGTGTAGTGCATGAATATGCCCAGTCACGCATGCGTCCTATACAAATTTCAGCCGGGCACATGAGGCAACCTGCAGCAGACGGGAATCCACAGGTGAGTCGGGTCACGCCCTGAGAGAGGTTAACACCGCCGACACCGATGAGTGGTCGTGTGTACGGGGAGGGGGGTGTTACAACGTATAGTTTAATACGAATGAAAGTGAACAAAGAATTTTCATTAATCCTATCTTGAATTTTGTTGTGTAGTAATTTACATAATAGTTTTCTAAATACTTCGTTGGTTGTATCATTCCGTTCTATTTGTTGTTCCTGTATCACTCTTCTAAAGTACAGATCACGTGTTATAATTCCTTCCTCATCGGTTTCTTTTCTTCTCCCCTTACGCGCGCGCACATACACACTCTCTCTCTCTCTCTCACACACAGACACTTTCATGCATTATACACATTACGCACTATACGCGCGCGCGCACGCACACATACACACACACACATCATACGTGATGAGAGATAATTCGAGCTGCGCCAGTGCCTTAAAGGCCTTGCGTGTAAGTTGACACCTGATCTCGGGATCTAACGGAGAAGGAACACCGCCACCTTCCAGGTATAACAATCGCTACACTTAAGTAACTAACGACCATAACAGTTGATGCGCCAGAATTTCTGAAATAGTCAATCAATCAATTGATGAAAACGGCGTCCCTTGACTTCTACCCGTCCTCTGCGACTTGTCCTTTTTTATTGAATCATCGTGAAAAATTTACACTACGAACAGTGTGTTCTTCACGAGACGTCCTCTTGGTGCTGTGAGCGTCTTGTAATGAATATTTCCTGGGCACAATGTCAGCCGGCACTGTCGTTGTAAAACGAGGAAACATCTCCAAAAAATACGACACAGTCCTCTAACTATAAATAAATCAGAACTAGAACCAGACAGAGAAGTTCACTAAGTGGTTTCAAAACTCAAAGAATTCTCATAAAATACATTGAAAATAAACTTTACGGCAGCACGCATCAACATATACATATTTTATATGCATTACAGGGACCTGGTCAGAAAAAAATGGTTAAAGCCAGGTGCTAAATTTAGAAAAGAAACCCTCTATCATGTGGTATAGTCAGAATCCATATTTTGTGAGATCTTCATACAGAAAAATCGAATGACGGCAAACACGTCTGTGAGTCCGACCGTCCGTCTGTCTGTCTATAGTGGCTAAACCATTCAAGCTAATGTCGCGGCCTCTTGAATTTGAAACCGAAATTTTAATTTTGGGGAGTACTTAGCACGAAGCCCCTGAGAAATTTTCACAATTTTCAAAAAATGGCTCCATCAATTCGTATTAAATTTTATTGTTGGAGAGTGTGAAGGGCATTTAGGAGAATGGTGCAGGTCCCATTTTTGCTGGAAACTCTGCTTTTTCGAAAATTGCAAGAGTTCAAAATGTTTTCGGCGTCTTCCTACAACTACAATTACTGAAGATAGAGATTTTTCCTTGAAGATATGTTCCATAAAGATAGATTTCGAAATAAGGTCATGTACAATTTCTCTAAAATTTGAGTACTTTCCACGTAATTTTGCGTGAAAGTACAGTCGAAAAAGTACGTGCTGTTTTAGAACCACTAGTTTTGGTCAGTGCAAAAGTTTTTTTACACAAAATTTCTATAATGGTAAATAAAAATTTTAATTTATTTTTTTGCCATGAATTAATTTTTGAAATGCGAACATAATATGAAGTTACGTGTTCATTGAAGGATCATAATACTGAATTATGACTTTATATTCCGCACCTTGACACACCCAGCAGAACTGCTTCATTTTTCACAAGTGAATAGTAAAAAACCGCTTTCCTTGCCTCGACAGCACCATCTCACCCCTCTTTCCCCTTTGAGAGCCGAATCGCACATTCCAGACGCTCTCCTGCTTCCAGAGTCCACGCCGGCCCGCGCAGGCCCCGCGAGCCGCCGAGTAACCTCGCGAAATGTCAACCGCAAAACGCACACCCACGCAAAGCCCCTGCATTCGCACACGCGCGTCCACAAAGGCTCCACAATGTCCCACCTGTTGTGGAGGAGAGAGAGGGAGCGGAAGCGGCGGCGGTTTAGATGGCGACGACGACGGAAACGGTGGCTGAGCTGACAGGAACAGAGGTGGGAGCTGAGGAGGGGTAGTAGTGAGTAGAGGGGAGATGGTGGAAGATGGGACTGTCGGAAGAGCTTGGGGAGGAGTTGTAGGCTGATGGGGGAGCCAGAGGAGCATGAGGTGAGATCGAAGAGGCACGAGGTAGATTGGACGAAAATGAGGAGGTGGAGGAAGATGGGCAGTTTGTGGAGCGTAGGGGTTGGTGAAGGTTGCCTTCGGGGTCGGAGTAGGATAAGCTTGACGGTGTTCAAGGTTTACAGGGGTTAAATACGTCAAATGAGGTGTCTTAAAATTAACGGAGGAGGATGGTGGTCGGAGGAAGATTGGAGTTCGAGAATTGGAGACTCGGAAAGTGTTGTCGGGTGGGAGGAGGATGAAAGGGGATCGAAGAATGGGGGTCGGAGAAGGATGTATGTTCGGGTGTCATAAGAGAATGGGGCTGGCGAAAGATGGGAGAGGTGTCGAAGAAGGATAGGGTTGAATCTGTCGGGAGAGGACGAGTGTTGAAGGTGTTGGCGAGTCGACGAAGTGTGGGGGATGTAGGACGAAGTGTGGATCTAAGGTGATCGGAGGTGACGGGAGAGTCTAAGGCGTTGGTGGAGTGGGGGTGAGAGGGAGCTTCTCGTGTGCGGGGGCGGGGAAGAAAATGAAAAGTGAGTCAGACCACCCACAGCTAGCGCAGTGCAAAGAGCTCACTAATAAGAACAATACATGACGGACACATGCCTCATTTCCAGTGATTTCGAACGTGCATTTTAATTGGAAAACAAAATACAAAATTAAAATGGGTAAATAAAAACACAGAATAAGTCATTTGGGAGTTTTTATGCACATTTCGTTGTATTGGTTAGGATGTATTTTTTTGTTTAAAAGTTTTAGAATGGGAATAACCATTTTAATTCATTTCCTTCCAAGAATTACTCTTTAAAATGTCTCATTTCCCTTGATTGGACATTTATCATGTTAGACTCATTTAGGCTCAAGGAAATCAGGGGAGTACATGGAGGAATAACCTAAGGCGACTGCAGCTCCTTGACTGACAACACAGACTCACGCACGACCACATAATACGAATTCACACGAATACACATACGAACACATGCTTCATGTGGGCATACCTACGTTCTCACACCTACGAGCAAGCACTCAATACAAGCGAACGTACTTAGACACGGCCTCAACCACTATGCAAACATACTCGTACGCACACACCAACACACGCAATCATGTGTCCATGAACGCATGTATACACGATCACATTCACCTGCACAAACTGACACACACCTGCTCACACTGACACACACACACACTTTCAAATTCACTCAAAAGTAGAAACGGCCGCATGCGCACATACTCGTAGATACATGCGCACAATTACATACTTATGTTCAAATGCGCACACTTGGACGCACGCATGTGTACATGTACCCTTGCATGTGTACTTGATGCACCCATGTGTACTTGATGCGCATTAACACACACACACACGCCCACATTCTCGCTCACCCCCACACGAACTTAGCCTGCGGGGCTTAGAGACACCCACCAGACAGCAATGGACCTCCACCACTGAATAGAGATACACCCGAGATGTGAATTAACCTCCACTGAATGAAGTCGCTGTTTTGTTTGTACCTCCCCACAAAAATAGAACATTGCGTTTTGCATACATGCTCGTGCAATCGTTGGACATGAAAGGTCGTTTGGTGCGGCAGACAACTGGATAATGTATATAGGTTTTCAATACCCATAGTTTTGTGTCGTTGTTGCTATACTTCATGATCACTCTTTCCATTCTTCGACTGTAAATTGTTCTGAATATTATGTAGGGGAGTATGATGTATTACGATTAAAAAATAATTAATTGCACACAAATATCCGAGGCACTTGATGTCTGTTGTTTGATTATTGTAAACTGCATGCGTTATATTAAAAATTGTGACACATATTAATTAAATTTTTAACAACTACTTATATTTTCAAATATTTATTTAAATATTACATTTTAATTAATAAATTTGTATGTCATAAAATCCATTATGTTCGGTCAAGGTAACAGTGCGAAGAATAAGGGTGTGACTGAATTTTTTTTCGCAAAATCACAAAGAAATGTTCGTTAATTACATTCTTGAACTCTTTTCTTTATGTAAAACATCGTAAATCTGGTCATTTGTATTCAGTATTTGAAGTGTGTAACCACGAACTGCCTAGAGACTGTTCCTTGGTCACTGATTTTGGGTAAGCTTACTCTTTTTGTAATACTATTGTTTACTCTGATTCCAGAAAAATATAATGTTGACTAAGTTATTTTAATGTTTGATAAAATTATTCAGTTTAATACGAAATAGCTTCATAAAGTTGAAACAGTTTCTGTAAATATGGTGTAAGTATTTTATGAAAGCGTTGAACTCTAGTTGAAATTAGTAACTCGCTGTCTTTCTAAACACTTTTTCATGTCCTCATAAGAAAGCTTTTTATTGGCATTTGATGATATTTATACGACATTCATTGACGTTATAAAGCACATTGAACTCTCGTTACCAGCTAGTGGATGTCTTTGTGTTTGTTATTGGCAAAGATACGTAAACAAGCCAATGAGTTATTCTCTAGAGTTCTACCCTGTATTTATTGCCAGGAAGCACAGTGATCATATATCTTTCAGTATCTTAGAACAACAGACATAACAGCTGTTCTCAGGACAGTAAATTTTCGAATAATATTACTTCTCCAGTTGTAATTTTCAGACTACATTATTATGTTGTGTCTCGCACCAATTGGAAATAATGTTTCATGTTTTATCGCGGATTCAGTTTACTTATACGAGTATTAATCTTAACACAAAGGGAAAGGTTCAGTTTTTACTTTCTTTCTCTTACTTCGTAGGAAGAGAAAGTATTGTAGTCGTGAGCTGGAAAACGGCGAATTGTTAATGGAAATACTATTATTGCCGGGCCCTGGAAACGAAAACGTGGGTACCTTTTATCGTACATACAGTAAATTACTTTTTCTAACTTGTTGCGTTGTCAGCATTCTTTTTTGTGTTTCCTTGAAACCAAAAAATAGATTGGGGCAAACTTTAAAAAACGACGGGATTAAATTTAAGGGCGTGGCAGGATCGGGGCTGGAACAGGGCTGGAAAGAGATAGGTCGTGGCTGGGACGGGACTGGAATACGAGTGGGATGGGGCTGGGGTGGAGTTGGAACGGAGCGAGGAAGGGGCTGGAACGAGGGTGGAATGGAGCTAGAATGGGGCGGGGGCGGGGCTGTTACGGAGCGGAAAATGGATATGTGCAAGCGGATCCATGGGCAGAGTAGGACGGAGCCATGCTGTGGGGTGGTGGAGTAGCGTGTTGAGGGTCAGGGAAAGCGCTGCCGTGGGGAGGAGGCAGGAGGTGTGCGTGCAGGGTAACGGGGTCAGTGGGTGATGGCGGAGCGCACGGGGGCGGAAGGGCAGAGGTGAGGCTGCCAGCTGAGGGCGTCGGTTGTCGGAGGTCGGGTCGAATTGCCTGCCGTGCGGTGTGGTGGCGAGGCTCAAAGCGGCGAGGAGAGGGGCTGAATCGAGGCTGAAGGACGTCTGTTTGAAGGTCGTAGGGGAGTTTCGTAGGAGTCCTAGTGGGAATGGGATTGAAATGGGGAGAGAAGGGAAGGTGTGAAATAGCGTGGCATGATGTAGAGTTGGGTGACATGGCAGAGCAGGCAGGAATGTGACGTGGCAGTAACCTCTGGATCTTGGCAGGATGTGGCGTGAGTGAAGTGTTGCGGGGTGTGGCGGGGAGTAGCGGGGCGTCATCTTGCCTAGCGTGAGGTAACGTGGCAGGGTGCTGGCAAGTAGATGAGTCAGTCTAACGCTGGGTGCAAGTGGGGCATTGTTTGGGGGAGCGTACCTTGACTGAGCGTAGCTAGATGGAGCGTATTCAATTTCTCAGAATTATTTCAAACGCTCCCTGGTATGTCACCAATAAACAGTTGCATAAAGAATTCAACCTAGAGACTATAGACCATCATATCACCTACCTTGCAACCAACTTCTTCTCGAACATATCCCAAATCCCTTCATTATCAGTCCACAGACTCGGCAAAAACCCATCACATAGAACCAGAATACAAAATAAGTTTCCCTTCTACATTTTCCTCAGGAAATTCTCCGAATTAGATCCCGACTAGAGGAGCCCGATGGGTAACCTCAACCATTGTATTAGTTTTAAGTTTTAGTTTAAGTTAGATATTAAGCCATCAAACATATGTATAGTTGATTTAAACTGAGCTATGTATTAACCATCTGTGTAAATAAATTGAAAAAAAAAAAGATGGAGCGTATCGTGGTTGGTCCTAGCTTGATGGGGGTTAGCGTGGCGGGAAACAGTATGAAGGAGTGTACCATGTGGGGGGAGGCATAGTTGGCGAAGCATACCTTGGTGGGGCATAGTTTGAGTAGGAATAGCTTGGCAGGGCGTGGCTTGATGGCTTCTAGCGAGGCTAGGGATGGCCCGGCAAGGTATGGTGGGATAGAGCGAGGCATGAGGGATCGTGGCTACGCATGCAATACAGAGCGCGCAGGGCGTGGCGAGGCGTGAAGAGGCGGGGCTGGGCAAGACGTGGCAGGGCAGGAAATGGCCACAGCGTAGCGGGGCTTAACAGGGGGGACACTTCGCTGGTGGCAGGGGGTGGACGTTGCGGGGCGGGGGTGGGCGAGTGCGCGCGGCGTGTTAGCACGATAACCGCCGCAGCGTTTATTGGCCACCCGAGGACTCGCGGGGGACCGCGACAGCGCGCGGGCCGTGTCGCGCCCCGCGCTCCCTTCCCCGCCCCGCCCCGCCCCCTCCATCGCCTCCCCACCCACGCACTCGGTCTGCGCGCCCGAGCGCCCCGGGCACACACGCGCAACAGCTCCACGGGGAGGCAGCTTTCCGCAGAGGGTCGCGGTAAAAACTGCGCTGTTATCAATGAAAACTAAACGACACGAAATCACTAGGAATAAAAATGCTACAATACGACGCACTCTTTGATAACAGAATCCTAATATGTAACTAAGGTAACACGTTGGGATCTATTTTTAAAATCAAAAGCTTGAAAGCTATGAAAAAATGGAAATGGATTCGACTAAAAATAGTAGTGTTATAACAGCTCATACATTCTCGCGTTATTACTAAATTTTGCAATTTGCGAAAATATAGAGAGTTCAAGCACCCTTTGCTACAAACGACGAAAAAAATTACGAAAAAGTTGATTAAAATCATCAAACGTTGAAAATATTAAACCTTCGAGTAAAATACATCCAAAACTCAGACTATCCCTTACAAATTCTCCAGGCGTCAAATTTGATCAGATCGATCGGAGACTATCAGTGGAAAAAACGTCCGAACGATTTATGCACTAGCGTTGACCGCAGACTGGCAGACGCTTTTCCGTAAAGACTTTTCCGCCATCAAGGACCCACAAGTTGTGAATTCTGTCACAATTCAATTCTGAATCAATGCATTGCCATGTGCAATCTGCTTACTACGTAAAGAAGCAAGATTTATCTACTTTTCTCAATATGAGGGCCCCAAATTACGAGTTTTTCTGACGAAAAATTACCACTTTCTGCAGCGGCATTACAATATTTTCCCTTTCTTACGTAAATACATAGTAGGAAAGAAAATGAAAGAAAACGACGTACACCGACAAAAAGCGTAGAAGAATAGGAAGGCGAAGCATTAGTTAAAGATGGACGAAATAATAACGATTCAAAGGACAAAAAGTAATGGATTCTAAACCGCGTCGCCAGTCGTAACAAAATTCTAATTTTTAGAATAACGACGTAGCCTCAGCATATTTGTATACTAAATCATAAGAATGTATTGTATGCTGCATAGTTCAGTGTTTTGGTGCGCAAGAAAAGTAACACATATCAATAAAATTGTCATTTTGCAGTATTACTTTTTTATTGTGACGAAAACTGACGTTTCTCCATCGATACTCAACCTGCTCATAATAATCATCTCTTATATTATTTCAGAAGTTTACCTTCTCCTTGCGGCTCTCACATGCAACCAATCTTTGTAAAGGAGGTCTCTAAAGAAAGAGAATTTCACAGAGACATGACGAATTGGACTTTGACTTTAAAAATACGAAAGATTTGTTTACAAAATTAAATGTTTATGTGAAATGCAACCCGTACGTCAGGAGTTTTGAATCTATGTCGTTAAATAACCCCTAAACGAAACGTTTTAGGGCATTAAGAACTAAAATACTAAAAGAAACGTTTCTCACACCGTAATTTACTTCTTGACAATTCTATTACATTTCTGCTGGTTTGACACTTCTCGATTCTGGCCCTCCTGTTCAGAGAATTCAATCTGCAACTGTATGTGAAATTAGTAATTACTTGATATTCTATGCGATTGAATTACTCACTATTTGCTCGATAAGAAAGTTAAATCAGAACTGTTTATATAGACAAGAGTGTATTATATCGTTATCAATTACAAGGTGACATATAAAACAAGTAAGGGAAGATAAGAAGGGCTTGAAGAAAACTATATATTACAGCCTTAATATGAAAACGGAAAAAATAAGGAAGAGGGTGAGGTATATCATGCGAGAGTTTTACGATAGTCTTTCTAAAGGCTATTCCCTTCTACGAAGATTCGTCGTCTGATCTGGCATTCCATCGGTGCTGACGTCACAGACCGAGCTCCGCATGCTTCTCCGCCTCCACCTCGCTTGTTTGATCGCCTCATAACGCGTCTCCCGAATGCTTACGCACGGCCCGCGAGTGCGTTGTGGGCGTTCCCGCCTTGATCTGGCGCCTTCATCGCGTTGCGTGGATCGCATTGCGTTCCGGCTCAGCGCATCGCTTGGAGATTATCTGGCACGCGCCTTCATCTAAACCTTATCGGCCTAGTGGATTATTCAAAATGTCTAAGAATAAATGTTACAAATTTCTGGGGCATGTGGGGTGAAGATCACTTTTTTCAACTTACTTGTGGCAGGAAATGTTATACGTAGCATTTGTTAATGTTGTGTGGAACTCGTGAAACAAAGTTTCATGTGTGATATTTGCCTGATATTGGTAGGCAACTCATCTTCCACCTGTGTTTGGCAGGTACATGGTATGTTTGGCAGGTACACGGACTCTTTTTGAGTGAGTCAGAAAATGTAGGAACTGCGTAATGTGATGCTAGAGGCTCTTAGATATCGTCACGGATTTGATTGGTTGATTAGTGGTTCCTGGCGTGCCAACGGCTAAGGTCATTAGGACCGTAAGTGTAGTGCATGCTTTCTCCTCAAGAGGTGGCGGTGATCTTTCCCGCTGGATGGTGAGACCCGACCTACCTGTCAGCTAGCGGGATTCTATCCAAACGGGTATCTCCCACCAGTGGGGCACCGTCCCAGCCGGGGCAAGCTCTAAGCTCCCGACCGATCTCCCGGTATGTGTGGTAGTGTAGTGTAAATGTGTGTAAGGGGTGAGAATAGGACAAGGAAGAGGAAGGGGAGATCGCGCCCGGTTCATGGTCCTTTTGTGAGGGTACTGCTGCCGCATTCGCCTGGTATTGATTGGAGAAACCACAAAAAACTACCTCTCAGAGAATTATAGTCAGGATCAGAACTGCCCACTGGAATTCTCATTCAGACATCGACTAAATTTTACTCTCTTCCAGGTATCGAAAATCCTGCCACCGTTGGAAATGGAACCTCGGACCTCAAGCCTAGAAATATTACAGTTCAATATGTGCCTGATCAGAGGAACTGCAGTGACATTAGTTGATGCCCTGAACCACCTGTCCCGGCTACGAATCCGATTTCAAAATAAACTGTTTCAGATTTCTTTAGCCCTTGGAGCGACAAAGTATAAAATATGTGTATTCCCATATGTTACATAATATTTTTGACAAGCGTAGCAGTCTTACTACACACGTTGACTAATTTTCCGCCACCACCGCGCCGAAACCGACGCGACCTACACTGTTTTTTTTGACCCGTTAGTCCTGCTTAGCCGAAAAGACAGTGACAACATCAGAGGATTGTCATTAGAGTATTTCGTCTGTTGCTGCACGTGCATCTCTTATTTTCATTCACATCTTTGTATGTCCACATATCTTCTTCATTAACTCAGATATCGAACTTCCAGAGAGATGGTCGCATTACCATGTCTGTGTAGCGTTTCTTGTTGGAAAGTTCTCGGGTTCGAATGCGGACGTCAAATTTTAGAAACTACCAACATAGCTAGGTCGACTGTCTGGAGGAGAACTGCAGCGTGCGGCGACTCGGAATTTCCGGCAATCAATACGTAGTGAATGTTAAAGTAGTACCTTAACAAAGGATCCCGGACCACGCGCGAACTTTCCACACACTTACTACTTAGAATTATATTTACGAACTAGTGGCTTGACGGCTTTTGTGTGTGATAATACATTAGTAATATTATACACATAAAAATGTACCTTTCACATTAAATCATTTAGTGAAAATTGAATCTCAGTATCTGCTGGGGTCCAAAAGATATTTGAGAGGAACATCTCAGGTAAGCCATCCTGTACATAGGTGATAACGTTGTTTCATTCAATTGTTTCAGGTACAGACTGTTATTTCATTTAAGATTTTTCCTTCTCTAATTTTAGATCATTTCCACGTCATGCTACCTGTGGTATGTGTACCTTGTAATGAAGACTGTGCGGCGCAACAAAAGGGTAGTTACTGTATTTGTACATGCTGGTAATTAATTAATAAATTAAATTCCTTTCAGACACATGAAGGAACATATAAAGGGGTTCTCTTGCAGACAAACTACACATTGTTGAAAATTAGTGGGAACATTTTTCTTCTCTATTGAATTCCACAATTTCCCTGAAAGCACTGGACACAACAAGCCAGAGTTAATGACAAAGACAACATGAAATAAAAAAATTGAAGTAACAAGAGGTCTCTCGAGCATCGGCATGCTGACACACTCGTAGTCATATTAGCACTCTTTCCTTCTCAACATAGATATGCTAATTTTTCAGAACTTAATTCAAAGCAAAAATCTCTAAACACAGTTAAATCAAGGCATCATTGCCGCCTTGTAACAAATCTAGGTCAAGACTTTGTACCCCATCCGGATGGCATGTTGCAATTGACGGCCATTTTGAATTGCTTCCCTCTTCAATGGCCCGAAGAAAAGCCACGCACGGGCCTGAAAACACAAGCCAACCGCACACAACACCCAAGACTCCTAACCGTCACCATTCGATCCCTTAGTAGGGGAATCAACGCAACGCAAAAGCAATGCCGCTTTGCAGAGTTATTAGCGGAATCTCTGTGGAGGATATGAATTACGCGGTGGAGCCGCGGTGGCGCCAAACTCCAACTGCGTATTCTACGTGTTATTGGCGCGATGCCGCATTAATTAAATTGTAATTCCACCGCGCACGCGGCCATGAAAGAGACCGCAGGACAGGCCCGAAGCTGTGCGAAAACGGGAGCAGAATCGCGCATCAAAGCCTTTTCACGAAATCCTGCAGTATCAAAGTCGATGTAAAACGAATATGTTCTACTCTACTGAATTTACAAAAATGCTGGAATATGTTTTTATATTTCGTTCTGGTGAAGAGTTTGTCTCTCATGTTGTGGTGGCTCTCATATAAAAGCGGAATTTTTAATACGATATCATAAGAGTTGATGAACAATTGTAAAATATTGAGGGGAGAGATTAGGTGAAAATATTTGGGAAAAGTTGAATAAACGTATTTATGTGCCCATTATTGGTTTGAATTTCTTGTTATTACTCAATATAAGATTTGTTATCTTAAAAATAATGTTTAAGACTGGGGAATGACCTGGAGGAACGCTTCAGTAAAAATTATTTTTTCTCTTCAGTTAGCGGATTTTGTGAGAAGTATGTGTGGCAGCACATTACTTTAAAATTTCTCTTATTTACAAAAATTTTATTTTTTGTCAACGAATAAACATTTAATTATACAAAAAGATTCTTAAGTTCTTTATAATTATGAGAAAGTTAATTTTAGTAGGCCTGTGAAAAAAATAATCATGTAGAGTAATTACTACAGTTCTTTGGATTTAATGAAAGTGTTGACGTTGATATATGAATAATGTTTCCGTCATGAAATGAGATTTAAATATTTTAAATTTTTTAGTAGGATTTGTTTAGCTTAAAAAATGTTATGACTTAGAGTACCAGATTGAAGCAATCCTGGTTTTAATTATTATTCACCTAAATTTTACCACTAAACAAACTACTGACAACGAAGACAAAAGTAATGTTCTTGGCTAACGTTCTGTGTGGAAAATAAAATTTTCATTTGCAATACAACATGAGGAGCACCAAAACATTTAATGATTTAATTTCACATATTTTTATAGTTATAAATAGATGCCTCGGAATAAATGCTAGAAATTTCTAGGACATTTAAGTGATCAAATATAAAAATATTTTTGCCAAAAAAGGTGTTGTGAAAAATTTGCCTGCTGCACACCTATATCGTAATATCGTATTTTGTATTAAAGTGACGAGTATACTTCTTTTCATTTGCGTTATTTTATAGACGATAACAGATTTAATCTCGATGAGTTCGAAATGAAGCGATTTATTTTGTTTATTTTTCGTTCAACATTCCGAGTGAATAATACTTCACGGAGCAAAAAAATATGTTTTTCGCTCTTTCCGTACCGCCGAGTCACGATTAGCTCACACGAGTGGTGGAATAAACGTTCCTGTTCGGGCGAGGCCCGCAAACGCCTGAGGATAGCGACCTACTACATGCACACTCGAGCGCGGCCTATTGCGTGGGTGCGCGGACGTGGGCAGGGGCGAGGGCGATGCAAGGACGGGTGCGAGGCCGGGGGCGAGGGTGGGAGCGGGGGCGGGAGCGAGGGTGAGGGTGAGGGCGAGGACGAGGGCGAGGGCGAGGGCGAGGGCGAGGGCGAGGGCGAGGGCGAGGTCAAGGGCGAGGGCGAGGGCGGTAGCAGTGGCAGAGGTGGAGGTGAGGGCGAGGGCGGCGGCGAGGGCGGCGGCGAGCGCGGGGGCGGCTACGTCCGCTGCTTTGCGTCGCCGGCGGCGTCCAAACACGCGCGTCCATTTCCGCGCGGGCGGCGCGCCAACGAGGATGTCATCGCGCGCCGCCACTCGCTCACTCCCCCATCCCGCGCCGCCCGCCGCCCGGTCCCCGCTCGCCGACGAAAACGCGCACGGCCGCGCGCCTCTCTGCCGCGGTACCGTAGCGCTCCCACCACGCCAGCCACGGCGCGACCGCAGACGAAAACTCCACCCGCCCCTCGCTGCGCCGCGTTTCCTGCGCACCGTTCCGTCCTCACTGCGCCCCGTTCCTTCTGTACACGCCGCACTCCGCCACGCCACTCCCCGTCACGCCTGGCCTTCCCGCCTGGCTCACCATGCGCTTGCGGCGCGGGTGACTACACAGGTCATGCACTAGCCCACACTCGCTCAGCACGCTTGGAGTTGGTATTGGGTCGGCTCTAGCTCATGCTCCGTTCTCGCACGTGCACTCGCTCTGCTCGCGAACATCCACTTGCACTAGCGCCTGCTCCGCTTTCACTCCGCTCATGCTCCGCTGTCGCCCAGCTCTCGCACTCGCTCCGCTCTCGCACTCGCTCCACTCTCGCACTCGCTCCGCTCTCGCACTTGCTGCGCTCTAACCCTCGCTCCACTCTAGCACTCGCTCTGCTCTCGCACTCGCCCCGGTCTCGCACTCGCTCTGCTCTCGCACTGGTTCCGCTCTCGCAGTCTTTCTGCTCACGCTCCACTTTCACTCCGCTCACGTTCCGCTCTCGCTCTGCTCTTGCTCCGCTCTCGCACTTGCCCCTATCTTGCACTCGCCCCGATCTCGCACTTGCCTTGCTCTCGCACTCGCCCCGCTCTCGCACTCGCTTTTCTCTTGCACTGGTTCCATTCTCGCACTCGCTCTTGCTCATGTACTCGCGCTTCGGTCCTTTCACGCACGTAACTCTTACAGTTTGGCCGCATACACCCTTGCACATAATACCGAATGGCAAAGCCTTATGAGGCTGGTGTGCTTTCGTTTCGTCCAAACGCGAAACGGCTGAATATTTGAGATGTAGGATCACTGAAAGTGGGAAAATCGAAATTATTGGTCTGCCAAAGCGAAGTCAGTTTCTCCCAAAAACATTGCATTCGAATTACATCACATTACATTACATTACATCACAAGGATATGAAAAAGAATATACGTATTATATCACAAGCAGTCAAATGGTAACACACTGTAGTCTATTATTTGAGTCTGAACGTCTCTCTCTCATTGACTTTCAACGACCATCTTTTTTTCTTTCTCAGCCATGCTAGGTGTAAATATTTACATACCTCAACAGTTGGCAAGATGCAGTGCCAAAAAGCCAGATAAAGATCTTCAGTGTTGTCAGATTTCTTGAGTGACAATTGACTTGTGAGAAAATAAGGAAATCTGTGTTAAAATAGAGAACTGTGAAGGGTGATGATCTTTTATTGAACAATACTATTACGCTGACAGAGGGTTCGCTCAAATAACGACAAAATACTGGATTCGGAAATTTGAATAATTCTGAAATATTCTTGTGGTATCGCCAGTATACTGGATGACCTTTCAAGATGAACTTTGGAAAATATTTACATCTAATGGAATTCTGTCTATAGTTGAAATCTATTATTAACCGAAATAAAGGCCTTAGGATACAACATTTAGGGATAATAATGCGCATTACTGTCTACAAAAAGTTGAGTACAAGTAACAAACAGGTGAAATCTGAAGTACTTTTGTTATAAAACATTAATAAAGAAATACACTTTGATAAAGAGTGAACTATATCAATATTTATTTTCTTCACTTGTGCTTATGTGCTGGTATTTTTATATACACGAAATCATTACTTTTCAAATTCTGAAATGTATTATTTTCATCTCTCAGAAAAGTGATTAAAAGTCAAGAGGATCGAGTAATTGACACGCAGCATTCTGTTGGAATCGTCATATCTTTACGTTTTCAGATTATTTTTGTCCTCTACAGAGAAACTGATGCAATCGATAATGGACTTCTGTGCTCCACGGAACATCATGTAACTTATTTTGTATAAACGCCCGCTACCCAAATGCTTTGCTTGGGGAAAAACACGTGCGTTGTGCCAGCCATAGTGTAACCAATTAGCTCAAATATGGGAGGAATCGTTAATTATGTTATTGTAGAGTCCGTTTGCGAGATATGCTGAGCATTCGTGCCATCACCGCCGCCAGAGCCGACTCCTTATCAGTGGTTGGAGGGGTGCTACAGGAGGGGTGTCACGCCCTACCTGTCTCAGTGATGCGCGCGGAGGGGAGAGACAGACAGGCGAACGGAGAAGGAGAAGGTTTTCGGATGCCGAGGTGTGAGGTGGTCAGGCACGTGTGAGAAGAGGGGCCCGGAGTCTGATTCTAGGTGGTGTGGAGACGGAAAAAACTGGGCCGCGCTCAGGCAGTCACCGCACCCCTGTTTCCTGCAAGCTTTCCCATTTGGGCAAGGTTATCTTGCCAACGAACGGATGTTGGTTTTGTATGTTCTATATCGTGTCCTCACATGAACTGCCCGATTGCGTAAAACTTCGAATTTACTCTTTCTCAAGAGGTGTTCATGAAGCGTAATAAGACTAGTAGCGTTAAAGTGCCGTGCTGTTTTATGGACGCATGAGGGAACTAATCTCGTAGCAACGGTAGTGGCCGCACATTCCATACTGGAACAAAATTTTGAAGCAAACTTTTACAGAATGCAGACTGGTGTAAGGCACGTGTTCACGCAGTTCACCGTCAGAGATAATTTTATGGGCCATTAACATTATTGCTGAATGATTAATATATTCTTCCACGTATTTTCATGGTATCTTCATAGTATCTTAGTACCAGTTGCGGTAGGTACGAGAAGTTATGCATCTTCCTGAGGAGATAAATAACACCGATATTGTTACGTTAATAGAATGAACAAGCAGTTTCTGTTCTTTAAAGAGAACATTTTGGGATGTTAATGTGGCATCCAAGAGAAGTTAGAAAGTAATGTGAGTTATTCATAAATAATTTAAAGTGTTACAAAATTTCTATTTTTTATAAAATTGTATCTGCCAAGAACTGTGAAGAACATTTTAGAATGATAGTGTTACATCCTAATCTGGTCAGAAAACAATCATAGCCATTCATAAGTATTTAAAATGTTAAAAAATATATTTTCTATGAGCTGTTGAAGAATTTAAGTGAATTTAAATGTCTCAAAATATATGATAGAACAAATGGCAATTTTCTATAGTTTTTCAAGAAACGTCTTTGAATATTCTGTGTTTTCAAAAACTATATTCATTTAAGTTGAATACAAGATTTTATTTTGTAATTTCAGAGAATTACGTGCCAGAAATTATATATGAATGTTTTGGCAGTGCATGTTGAGGGACAGTTAACTGCAATTTTCATAAACAGAAAGTACTACGACACTCTGCTATGCACAATGCTTGCGCCCTTACCTTGGAAGTGACGTTATGGGAACTCTTCATTCCCAACAGGGATTCCATTCATCCAATTTGTTTAATTTCAATTTATTTAGTCACAGAAGATATTGCTGTGATTTTACGGAAGGCCAAACATGAAATTAATTCATGTTGATTTTGAATGATTCATATTGATTTTGATCATGTGGACATTTCCCTTCTGGTGTTTTTTCATATTTTTAAGTTTCTTTGTTGGTTTTCTTTTAGATGTCAATGTTGTCTTTCTACAATTCTTTTGTGAATTGTTTTCAACGCTTATCCAATTGAATGTTGTTCTGTGGTCACGACTTTGTTTTCTTTACGAAATCTTCCACAAGAGCCACGATCCCACGAAAATAGTGATATCGAATCGTGATAGGAGAGAGAAACGTGGGCGCAGGGTATGTGGGTGGAGGGCGCGCGGGCAGGGAGAGGAGGTGGAGGGCGTGGGCAAAGGCGGAGTGGGTTGAAGGGGCGTGCCCTTCGTCCTCATCTGTGGATGAGCCCTTTGCTACACGTGCGCTGACCAGATACCAGCCGGAGGCGGGTGACGGCGCCTCGCTTATCGCTAGGCCATTTGCGTGCCGACGTACAGTGGGTTCGTGGTGGAAAGAGATTGGTGGGCTCTTGCGCGTCATATCCGACTTCAGCCAATGAGCTTCTGGCAACAGTTTGCCTTACAATATTAGAATTTTAAATGCAGTTAGAAATCAAAATTATCACCTTGTACAAGTCATTAATACAGATATATGAAACAATTTTAAAAACATATTGCATTTTCATTTCATTTGCATCCGTAGCGTGTTATTTTCTGTTGAAAATTGTCACTTTAAGGCACTTGGTATATTTCTCGACACTTCTCGCTCTCCGTGCAACACGGCGGCCATCTTCTCAAACAAAGTGCCCGCGTTGTGGTCATGTGGTTTGTTAACTGGTGCTGCGCAGAACGAGTAAAAATCGATGCGCCGGAGTAGCTCACTCATATCTTTCCACCATGAGTGGGTCAGAATGAGACAACAAGCGGTAGAAATTCATCAGCGAAGTACAGGGCGGATGTTGTATAAAAGGCGCCAGCAACCGAAATTTATCTTAGCTGCCTCCAATGCTGCTCCAGGGTAACTACTTTCCAGACGCTTCTTCCATGCCTTGTGGAAAGTCCTGGAAGTTCTGTATCTTGAACCGAAAATACCAAAAATATTGTCAACATATTATGGATCACCGTTTGCTGAAAATCAGTAAAAAATTGCGATGTACTTCGATAAAGAAACATTGCCTTGGATTTTGCCCTTTGAAATTTCTCCATGTTCCTTTTTGTGAGTGTATTTGAAGATTAAATGTATGCAAATTACAAGACATACATAGAAGGAACTGCATGAAAAGATTAGAAATCTCATAGCTCATTATAGCTGAGTTTCTGCAAGTTGTGAATTACATGAGAGAAGCGGCGTAGCTGAAATATGGGAATAATATTGCCCATTCTTTTTATAAAAATCATATTTTAACAGCACATTGTTGTCTTCAGGGTAATTGGTTTAAAATTATTGGTTAATAAAAGATAATTTTTGCAGTAAAGTTGAAAACTTCTCTTTAATTTCTCTTATATTCTTTGATAAAAAATAGGGTTGTAAATCCATAAGAACAGGCGGTTCATTATTAAACTCCCACCAATACCTGAAAGGGCGCGCTGTAGCGCAGCTGTCAGCGCCCCGTAAATTAATAACCATTTTGATAGAAACGTCAATTATTATTTCTTACCAGAATTACATAAACCGTACATGACACTGTTTTCCTGATCGCTTTATTCTAAACTGACAAATATTCGTATTTCCATAGACGTGTGAAATATTATTTCTTGCCAGAAGAACATAAATGCATGTGTAAAGAACTACTACCTCTGGAGACGACAAAATGTAATTATCACAAAAGACGGGAGTATATTGTAACCGAACGTGTAGGTCAGCTGTAGGGAAATTTCGTGCGACATTGGCTTTCTATAAATTTTGAAAAAAAAAGCACAAAGTTGAAACCACAAACTTTAATATAATTGAATCTTCATAGAAAAACCAAGCCACAAATTGCAAAATGACCACAACATACAGAAATAAACAAATAAACAAAGAAAAATACAACATTGAACAGAATAAAAAAAACTCGGAGGAAAAATCAACTGCAAGATTATTTAAAATAATTTTTCTCTTAGTTGAAAAGAATGAGAATCACAGTAGTATATTCTGTGATTAAATGCAATGGAAATTCAATTAATTGAACAACTGGGATCTCAGATGAGACGAGGAGTGATGAGAATGTACTGTCATAGGGAGGAGTACTTGCATTTCAACTGACAGAATATCATACTGCTTTCTGTTTGTGAAAATTGAAGTCATTTTATCCCTCAACATACACTACGTCAACACTCTCATATAATTTCGTGCACGAAATCCTTTGGAATTCCAAAAAGAATGTCTTGTATTCAATTGAAATAAACAAATTATAGTCGTTGAAAACTGAATATTCAACACTTTTTAACTATAGAAATGAGAGTATAAAATAATATCTCGTATTCTGTTAAACTGAATAATTTTTTTTTTGAAAACACAGAATGTTCACCAGAAATTCTTGTAAAAAAACTACAGAAATTTACCTCATTTACATCTATTGTACAACATTCAAGTTCGCTAATCTTCTTCAATAGTTCGTTTCAAATATGATTTTCACAACACTTTTAATTACACATGAATAACTTCGAACATCTTCAAAAGAAGTTACTTGAAAAACTATATAAAATTACCCTTTATTACAACATTTCTTGCGTAATATTTAAGTTCAGTTAACTTCTTCAATGACTCCTAGAAAATATAATTTTATGACTTCCTTAATGGTCCTTCAATAGCTCTAATAGATTTACAACTTCACCTTGGTGTTAACACTTCCATCCCTAATACTCCTTTCAAAAACAGAACTTGCACTTCTAGCTTATTAACATGGCAAAATTCTTTCAAAAATCTGTAAAGTCCTCCCACACGAAAAATTCATAACTGCAACTATCTTCTGCACATGTTACAAAGATACTATGAGAATGCACATGGAACGGATATACCAGTCATTAAACACGTTTTATAATGGCGAAGCAATCTCCGAAAGTGAACTACGGGAACCACACCTCAACGTTAAATCGAAGGTTGTGTCCGTGGAATTATCTCCAACAGTGAACGGCGTGAACTCGTAATCGGGCAGTTCGGGTGAAATGTACCCGATGTGGCACATAAGAATCGTAATACCGACCTTAGTCCGCTGGAAGATTTAGCTCGCTCAAACAACAAAGCGTGCTGGAAGAACAAGCCTGACGGCGTCCGCCTTAACGTGGTACAATTTCCGCTGACTGGGCTCGCGGCCACGCCTTTTGCTCAGACCAAACTCACACCTCCGCTTCTCGAAACTTTCTGTTCGTCTCTCCTCACTCAGACCGTTACAACCATATATATATATACAGGGTGAGTCACGTAACTTTAGCACCTCCTGTAACTTTTGAACGGTTGAAGTTATGCAGTTTTCACGGAAGTGCATGAGGGAAAGGGGCTAATTGATACGTGCATTAATTTCTATTTTATCACTTCTATTTTACGAGATTTTTTAGGTAACTTTGTTTTTTCAAATGGAACTATACATATTTTTTCAGTCCACCATGACGAGCGTAAAAAGACGAATCCAATGATGTACATATTGTCATATGTTAGATAAGCATTTTTTTATTAATTTTGATTTTTGCGACCGGGGTTTAACGGACGTTTTGAATAGTCCACCACACAAGGTCACGCAGCGCTCCACCAGCACACGTGCGCCCGGCAAAGGGAAGGGAAGGGGAGGGATCTTATTTGAAAATACGAAACATAGTATTCCAAATATTCACAAAACCATTACAGTTTTTCCCTGAACTGTGCTTTCCATCCTTCCGCATTTTCAGATTTTCGTCCTTCTTTGATTGAAGGAATTAAAAGATGGAAAATAAGGATTTGTCATAAGTTTGTATTGTAATAAAATTGTTTATAACTTCAACTCCATTTAATGGGATTTCATAAGATACGTAGTAATGGGATCTTGAAACAAAGCACAATAAGAATAAATAATTAAAACTGTACAAAAATATATTGTATATTTTGAGCAAACAATTTCAATGTTAATACGAATATAATAATAACTTAGGGATAGAATAATCTTATTTCAATAAATACTACTTAAGACAAATCCGTATTTTCAATCCCTAAGAAACCCAAATTACTGAAAATGGATTAAGATGAAAAGGAGAGTTCAGGAAAAAATGCAACAGTTTTGCGAATATTTTTCGTATCCTCAAGTACTTAAATCCCTTCCCTTCCCCGGCCCCGCGTTTGCTGGGGGAGCGCTGCGTGACCTTGTGGGGCTGACAGTTACAATGAAAATATCCGTTAAACGCTAGTCGCAAAAAAATCACAATTACTCAAAAAAATGCTTATCTAACATATGACAATATTTATATCTTTGGATTCGTCTTTTTACGCTTGTCATGATAGACTGAAAAAATATGTATAGTCCCATTTGAAAAAACAAAGTTACCTCAAATATCTCGTAAAATAAAAGTGATAAAAGAGAAATCAATACACATATCAATTAGCCCCATTCCCTCATTTACCTCCGTGAAAATTGCATTGCAATATCTTCAACCGTTCAAAAGTTACAGGAGGTGCTAAAGTTACGTGACTCACCCTGTATATAATGATTTAGCACGGGGTGCATTTTCTGATGATTTAATGAATATTGGAGATGGAAAATATATAGTGAAAGCGTATGATGGGGGTGGTGTGGTGTGGTAACCACATTGAACCCGGAAAGGTAGACGCTCACGTTCAAAGGCATGATCAGGAAAACAACTATGCGAAGAACACGTGCGGAGACACAGATTGATTCAACGGATTTATTTATTCAAAGTGATGTAAACTATCGCAAGCCAATACAATATACAATGAAGTTCAAACGTTTGAAATGTTTGCACGGTTCAGCTAGTATTGTAAAAAGGTTACTTTTTAATACATGCCCTACTGACTACTAAAAGTTTTCAATCTCTCAATTTAGTAACTGTGGAGACACCTTATCTTGGACAGTTAAGGTTCAATGGAGATGGTGAAATAGCCCCTCTCTTAGCCTTGAGAATTGGAATGAAGAAGAAAATGTGGAAGGAACGGTAGCTCGCGGTCCATAGACTATAGTTTTGGTTGACGGCCAGAGAAAAAGAACTCTACACTTCTTGAGGATACAGTGGCATCATTCAGCACAGCAATTTTTCTGGTGTATAAAATCCAACACAGGAGGGACTAGAATCTCGTAAAAAAGATTCAACTGAGAACCTCCCCTGAACCCACAGAGCTCATTTGTGTGTGTGAGAGGGAGAGAGAGACAGATAGAGAGGTGCGACTAAGAGGATAAGAGATATCTTTGTTGGTTTATCTCTTAATAGAAACTTGAGTGATTTGCATCAAATCGTAAATGTCTGTTCTATTTCTCTTCCAACTTACGCCATGCTTTGAGGGTGATCCAAGAATGTCGGGAAACTTACCTGAAACAAAATAGAGAAACAAATTAAAACTCATGAATGCAAACTACATAGCGACACTCCCATTTCACATTTCACTTGCACACATACAGACAATAACAAATGTGAAAAACATTGAATTAATTTACAATATCTGCGCACTTCTTCACTGAATATAATTTAAAGTACGCACCAACACATTGTGGTGTCACCTAGTTCACTCTATCTTTACTGAAAACCATTTGTTGGCAGACTTGGTCTCTGATATTTACGTCCACCATAATTTTGGAGGAACGGAATGAAGAGAAAAATTATGCTTCCATTTACTACTATAGTATCACTGTACTAGGAACTTGAATTGTCGTTACTGTCAAATACGATACACGTTAGAACATTGATCTGCGAGAGATCATGCGTATCACATGCCAAATTCTCCACATTACACCAGTTCTGCAGAGAAATGAAAAATGAAAATAAATGAAATACGATGCTCTCTTTGCGTTTGGTGAAGATGGCGATTGATTCAGTATCAAATACATCATACCTCCCATGAGAAATAAACGTCTGTAATAAAGGGAATCCGTGGTTTATTGTAGGGGTTGAATTTTAGAATGCAATTAATTAGACTGCACAATTGTGTCGAAAATGAAAGGTTAAGAGGGAAGTTCTCATTAAAATAGGTAGTGATGTTTGGAGATGATTTTCATTAACAATTCACTAGTTCGACTCTGGCAACTCTAACAAGTCATAAGAAAATACATTGTGGTCGATCAACGTTCTCGCGTTACTCAAGTAACGAGCACGTGCAAAATGCAAAGGAAAGGCAAACGGGCTAAGATACACATGCTTCATTATAGGAAGTTGCTTGCCAAATACAGGAAGATCGATTCCCGTGGTGCAACAACACCGCAAAAGAACGCCGGCCACTGTAGTATGCAAAAAAACTATGCTTTGTAAATACATTTTTTGGTGCTAAAACACATTTTCTCGCATTATTTCTAACTTTTGCAACTTTTGACAATTCAGAATTAAAAAATGAAATCTGTGCCATTCTTTTAAGCACCCGTTGTTTTATTTGTGGAAAAACTAAAGAGAAACTTAGGAGCGAGTTTGAAAAAAAATCTTATAAATTAAATTGTCTTTAAGTAAAAATTACGCCAAAACTACTCGTAGTTCATACAAGATCTTGTGCATGACCTCTAATGATCTGATTTTTAAAACAGATTTCATTTGAGACAAAAATATCTATCTTCAAGTTTGTAGATTTGCAATTTTAAGCTTTTCATCTTTTGGAAATACATAGTATTCGCCAGATATGAAACTATTATTGTTCTATGATACGAGGAGTCATTTATGGGAAAATATGGAGGCGTTTTTGATACAATAATTATTTAAAGATTATGAAAGCCTACATTGTTATATTTAAAGATTGCCTAAATTTCACGCAAAAATACGCGAAAGCTACTTGAATTTTTAGATAAAAGTACTTGACATCATTACAAGAAGAGCGATTTTATTCAAGAAAAATTGGGATTTTAACAAAAAACAGATCCGCGCCTTTCTTTTAAACGTTCTTTCAGTTAACCGAGAACAATGTTTAATCAAAGATTTGGAGCCATTTTTGAGAAAATTTTGAGAATGATGCTGAGTATCCATGTAAAGTAGCCTCAAAATAAAAAAAAATGTTTGAAATATGGAGGATCTTGAGTTTGTTCAGGGTCAATGGGTAATATGAATTTTAAAGAAAATCGTCTAAGCTATAAATGTGCCAGCTTATAGGACTGATGGACGGACGGACAGAAGTAGAGACTGACAGATGTTTTGCTGTCAATTTTTCTGTGCAAAAAGGAAAACATGGATTCTGCGTACCCAACAATCTAAAGGAAGTAATTTATTACATGTAGGAACAAGATTTATTCACTTTATCGTTGCCAGGGCCCAACAATAAGAGTTTTTCTGAAGAAAAAAATCGCCCAATTCCGCCGCATGATTACAATACTTTCTTTTAAGTAGTTACGTAGTAAGACGAGAAAGTAAAAATGAGAAGCTGATTACGATTGGCAGATGAATTTTTCAACCACTTTGTGCCATTTTCCAGAGCGTTTTGTGACTCGGGCGGTAGGTATGCATTTTCGTTCAGACTTCCGCAGCCGCACATTATTTATATCATTCCAAGGTGACCACAACATCCCATGATTCATTAATTGTACTTGCCTGGGATAAAATAAAGGTATGTAATGCGAATAAATGAAACCAGCTCTTAATAACATCTATGCATGAAAAAGAATAGAAATTCGAAAACTGGAATCTCCACAGTTTCACTTACTACTTCCGACATACATTCTGTTGTTCGACAACAGAAAGAGAAATTATTTTCTCCTTGCTCGGCTCTGAGCTTTTGAAAGTGTTGTACAGAGTGTTATTTTTATTACACAGTACCTTGTAAATGTTACATGTATTACATGTAACGTTTACAAGCAACATAATATAAAATAACTTTTCCTATCTTCCTTTCAGATTTGTTAACACATTTATTTGCATTGTCCCCAAAATGGGCCAGTGAAATTAAACTTTAATATTATTCAAATGCCTCATTGTGAATATTAAAAAACACGGAAGTGTGTTTTAACATTTCTGAATACTGGATGCTGATTGAGCCAAGATCGCTAAAGTCGCTTAATCAAGTTTTGGTTTTGTCTAAAATCCCGTCAGTTATTAAGTACTTTTATGCGTCATTTTCTTTCTTATGTACAGTGAATTCTTTACAAATATGTAATAAATCTTTAGTTTTGTTATCAACCTCAAAAGTAGTAACAACATTTTCCATTAAACATACGAAAGTCACTAGGTGTTTTTGCAAAAGTTTTCAAATAAATTTTTAAAAATAGATTTAAAATATTACATTAACTGTTTTCCAGAATCTCAAGTTTTTATGCAAGTTTACGTTATAAATTTTCACAGAAATACGTTTCATTTCCAAATCCAATATTTGATTAAACAATGTTTTTCTCTTTGTTTGCTAGGCTCTTATCTGATGTCAGGCAAAAATTGCAATAATCTAATTGAATTTTGGGTTTCCCTTTATAAGGGAATGGCAAGAGGCAAGGATTACTGTATTATATACCAAAATATCTAGTCTAATACAAATGTTGCATGTACTGCTTAATTCACGTAAACTAACTCAATCACGGCAAATCAACTTGTCCTACTCATGTGTTGCGAAGGAGACGGGAGTTGTTATTTAAATGGGGACATTGAAGAAAAAATCCCAATAATACTCAAAATAAATATTGTCGATATGGATGGCCTTCCTATTCATGAAAGAAACTGAATGTGATGTCGAAAATAAATGTAAAAATCTTAACTGTACACTCAAAATGAAGGCAGGTACACACAAAATAACAATTTAAAACTATTTGTGATATTCAAAGGACCTTTCAGAACTCCAACTCAAACAACAAATCATTACATTTCATCCACAACATTATCTTCCCGCTTTACTGTTTCATTAGTTATTAATTCTAGTAAATTAATTCCATTAACATTAAATGCATCCCATCCACAATCACACAAATCTTTGAAAGATCCTTAGAAATAATATAATGAACCATACTTGCAAAAGATGCTTCCTTTTTTCTGAGCATTATGCTAACTAATGTCCTTAATTAAACGAACGCTGTCCTAGCATGAACATATTAAAAAACCCACGCTTTTGAAAAATAATTGGTTTCGTAGTTCACCGGGAGACATTCAGAAGCCAAAGGTGATGTAAGGTTATGTTGCGTGAGGGCAGGTCAGGCGAGGTCAGGTGAAGCGGGGTCACGCCCCCGTGCCACAACGGCCTCCCACGCTCCGTCTGCTTCGTTTGCGGCGCAGACTCATTCCGCGTGCGGGGGTGTGACCCATTACCTACGCTCGACCTCACTGTCACACAACCCTTTGCGGTCGTCTATCAGGTGCGGTACTATATTTAAAAAATACTGAAATAAATCTTGGAAAATATTTTTATATATTTGTTACGTACATGCAAACATCTATTAGGCATGTGATTTGAACATTTTCTAATTTGTCATTAGCAATGAAGAACTAAAATTAATAATAATATTAATTATCGTTTTAAAAAATTGACCTAAAATATGTTACTGTGCAATATAATGATTTATTTTTCATTCCAGTCAAATTAAAAAAGATAAATAAACAAATAAATTTGGTTAATACACCTAGCGGTGATACAATTACATCAGTATTTCTCAGTAATGATTTGAGTAATGAATTGCTAGTTTAACATGTGCTTGACCGGATGTGCATGGCTGGCTAGTTATGGAGTGGCTTTAATTTGTGGTCTCTAACACACAGCTTGTTCTCATTCATTTGTGTTCGGAGCTCGGTCTCCTATGTTTCCTGATAATGCACGCACGTTCGTGCAGCCAGCTCGTACGGCATGTCACATTTCTCTGCCAAGGGTGCAGGGAGCTCGGTCTTATACCTTCAGGGCTATTATCCTTGTCGTGGGGGAAGGGGTCTGGCACCACGTGCAGGGGAGTGGAAGGACGGTAAGGGCAGAAGGTGCCCTCTGGGCCATTCCCTATTCTATTAAAGGCCTAAGGCGGATGAGAGGGAGCAATAAGAACAGGGATGACCCCACTCATGGCAAACAGCAGTTTATTGGAGAGGTGTAACTTACACAGGCACTTGACGTAGCCCAGCCTCGGCGAGGACGGTTCTCCGGAAGAGCGACTTAGCAGCGGCCATGGCGACACTCGAAGTGCACGGTGATCAGGGGCAAGGGCGGGAAGCTGCTAGCAGGACCCCGGAGGGTCTGTCTGGACTAGCGGGATTGAGGAGTGTCGGCAGGGCCAGTTAGGGCCGATCTGAACCGACGGAGAGGTGAAGGAATGTCGACAGGGCCAGTTTGAGCCGATCTGAACCGACTAGGGGTGAAGGGAAGTCGGCAGGGCCAGTTTGGGCCGATCTGAACCGACGGGAAGTGGAAGGTCCGTGCACACGGGCGACGAGCTCACGAGTAGCATTCGTCCCCCCGCTAAGCGGAGGTTAAGCCGTTATATAGGCCTTTTCTGCTGAGACGCTCTTTCCGCGGCGGAGCTACGTCATTATGTTTACGCGGGCGCCAGCCATCTGCGGCCACGCGACATCCTCTATCGGTCGTGTTTTTACGAGTATTAGGTCCTTTTCTAATTTATTCATAATTTTGTACTTTGGCGTACGTTCTTCGTAACGAATCTACAATTTTTGTATATTTTACTGAAACTGCTTTCACAAATCTTCGCCCATAGCCTTTCCTGATCACCAACTTTGTTCAAGCCGGAGAAGTACCCTAACAAACGGGCCACAGACCATACGCGATCTTTCCTTTCTCTATCTTGTCTTAACCTCACCCCTTACTTTACACATACACTAACATGCACCACACTACGACATGCCGGTTAGCTTAGAGCTTGCCCTGGCTGGGGCTATGCCCTGCTGGTGGGAGAAACCAGGTTGGGGAAAACTCGCTAGCTAACGGTACATCGGCGCTGGAGCTTGCCACCCAGCGGCGGAAGATCACCGCCAGCTCCCGATGAAAAAATGCACTACACTTACGGAAATAATGAGCTTAGAAGTCGACGCGCCGAATCACTAACAATCAATCAATCAACGTAGCGCGCGTCACGGCTAGCGATGTTTTAATCCTTCGGTCTCTGTAGATTTCCATTTCCGAAGAGTTCGATGGCGTGGGCGTGCGCGCAGGACTTATTTTCTGAATTAACGTGTGAGAGCGATTTCCGTCACTTCTAACCTCATTCATTCAAACTGCGAGACCTATACTTCGATTAAATTTGTGGTGGCACTTGACGTAAGTCAGCTGTTACCGTGTCACCCAAACGGGAGCTTGAACGTCACTATAGTAATGTCACTATGGTGACGTTGGAGCTCTCGATTGGATGGCATCGTAACAGCTGATTAACTGCAAGTGCCAGTTTTAATAAACAGAAGTATAATTGCGCGCTGCGAAAACTGCCGAATTTTTCCGCCAGATGTCGTTTCATTAGCATAACATGTTTTAGTAACTCGGCAGGTTTTTAATTTTCAATTGCTTATGAGGGAGATCTATCTGATAATTTTTTTGTGCAGCACTTCCTTAAATTATAAGTAATCATTTAAAACAAAATAATTTTCTATACTCAAACGTTACGACACAATCTTGGAAACGCAGGAAATCATGTTCTACATATTTCTATACATGTAACATCTCAACTTCCTTGTTATTTTATTGTTTTGAATATCCATCTAATATTTAATACACAGAACGCACGGACAATTGAATTCGCACTACGCCAAAAATGACTTCCATCCGCACATGCACTAAACACACGATTGACTTGTACGTTGTGTAAAGTAAATTACTAAAAGAACCTTGAAAAGTATTTTATTACATGCTTCAAATTAAAATCTATATTTCTACGATATTTTGCAAACTACAGAAACAATCCTATACCTAAAGATTGAAAGAAATAGAGACGCCTTATATTTTGAAAGGGATGTTTAAATTAATATTAAATTAAATTAAGATTGCTGTCAAACTTCGCCAATCAGTTCGCAATTTCAGTTTTGCTTCAGTTCTGCGAACACGACAGCAGCGTTTTGTTCAACGCTCGTGAGTACGTGGAAGAGCAGCAACCGCCAGCAACTGTTGTTTTGCTCTACAGAGTGAGTTGCGACGCTATCGATTCCAATGTTTGGTTTGTTCATAGTAGAGACGTAGTATCTACGTAGAGAACGAAACAGGAAAAAATGTCGCTACGAACTTGTGCAAATTCACTCTGAAAACTTCATTGAGAATATTTCAAGCACAGCCACTAGGCCATCTCTCCCGGTAATAATCCCGATAATACAAACACATTCTTTACTGTACCTTGATATTAAATATATAAATAAATTTGTGTTGATAAATACATTGGCTCCCAAAATAGATGTTCCCTAGTTCATTACAAGTTTTCATGTTTATAAAAGACGGAAATTATACAAGCTAGCTAAAGTCACACAAAAGTTTAAAAATAAAAGTATTTTGGGATGATATAAAAAGGGTTTAAAGGGAATATTAGCTACGAACTAATAAATCGTAGAAAAGTTTCGGAAGTGAGTTTTTCATGAATCAGGGAGTGTCTACTAATACGGTCCATAGTTCCAACTTGCTGAAGTTACAACAAATGTTGCAGTGAGCCACCTCAGCCAGTCAAAACATTGTTATTACTTCTTATATTCAAGAATTTTCTGAATGTCGAGTGTCCTACGACTTTTATAGTCAATAAGGGACATTTGCCGTTAAATAATGTCTTCCTGTATTACGAGGATGAAAAATCGATTACTTCAACAGAAGAAAAGATGAGAAAAAACCTTTTACTCTCATTTATATTCTCAACCTTCGTGGAGATCGCTCTGTAAAGAGGAACCATCATTCCAAGTCTATAGAAATCCGCCAGTTTTTCAATGATAACTAAAATGAGGCTAATCTAAGATAGAAATCTTGATTTATTATGAAAATAGTTTTAAAAAAATGTTAACTGAAATATTAAAAATGTATTGAAAATATCCGACATTTAGCGATGAAGAGATGGATGTCAATACAGAGAAAAAGGAAATGTTTGATGGAAAATTCTCGCATTTTGATTTAAAGTTTTATGCCACTTCTCATCTACTCATCTCTATTTCGGAAATCCATAATTATATTAAAAACTTTTAGTAATGTTTTTGAAAGCTGTCAAACCCTAGAATGCTACTGCTATGAAGTATTCTATATTTGCCTGTTTCATCACTTTCCGCCAACTTGCTGTGCGATATTTCTAAAAACTCCGGATGTTATCCTCATCTCCGGGATTTCTTCTCTTGTCGTTCACTGCACAGATAAATTATTGTAGATAAAAGCTAACAACGATTTTTGAGAGCAATATTTGAGATGTTTGCTTTTCCAACCCGTTCATTTGCGAAAATAAAATGGAATAAAAATCCTCTATCGGTTGAAAGCAGTTGTATATGAAAGATACGTTCTCATCACGTCATAGGTAGGAATACCCTGGATTAGGACGATATCCCTTCATCATATTTCCAATAACACCCTAAACTAAGTAAAATCGAAAAAAGTGCATTTTGGAAAATAATGAAAAAAAGCTGGTTTGCACAGCAAACGTTTCATTTTACTTTAAGATTTTAGGATGCAGATACTAAAAACTATTTCACAAAGAAAGCAAACAGAGGCTTTCACGTTTTAGCAGTTGATAATACTGTAAGAACCACATTACAGCGGTAGCTCACACGCTAGTCACCAACAAGGACTCTGCCGCCCCCTCCCCCCTTCCAGCCGAGTCCTCTGACACAGCAGTCAACTCCGGTGCGACCCACAAAATGAAAGATCGAACCAACTTGTGGAAAAAATTGCTTGTCCACTGTACGCTACAGGTCACATCTCTTTTCTTTGGAAGAGTTATATTTCCTCCTTACATGCGGTACTCCTCTCTCAATCTGCCACAGCTGCCCCCTGTGACTGTAGGTTCCGCCGCCCCCGTCTTCCGTGTCTCTCTGTCCGCCCACACCGTTCCCACCACCCGCGCCGACCACGCGTCCTCGGAAATGAGAACTCACGAAAATTCGCGCAGATGGTACGTTGCTCGCTTCGCGCTGCAGGTCACATCTGCGCGCGTGGGAGGAGTTGGATTGTTCCCTTCCGCGAACAACGCCCTGCACCCCCGCGCAGCCGCTGCACGGCTCTCGCCGCCCCCGTCTCCTCCGCACACTTTCCCCGGTCTCCTGCAATGCCTTCACTGTTCCTCACGCTCCCATCTCCGTTACTTCCACTGGGAGAGGTGGCTCAGGGCATCAACTGATGTCACTGCACTTCCCTTGACTAGATTCGAGTCCCGTCTGTGGCAGGATTTACCACACTAGCTATATAACTGGGTCAAGTTCTGTCGCTGTCAGGAGAATTGTAATGGCCGGCTGATCTGATGGGTGGTTTTCCGTGGTTTCTCCGATCAATATCTGACGAAAGACAGCGCAGTACCCTGACAAATGGGCCACGGACCGTGCGCGATCTTTCCTTCCCCCTCCTTGTCCTATTTCCACTCCTTATTTACAAACACACTTACATGCACTAAACTACAACACATGCCAGTAGACTGGTTCGGGAGCTTAGAGCTTCTCCCGGATGGGGCGGTGCCCAGCTGGTGGGAGATAACAGGTTAGGGAAATCCCCTCTAGCCGATGGTGGAATGGCCCCATATCTCACCATCCATCGGTGTAATATCACCACCACTTGTCGGGGAAAACGCACTAGACTTTCGAGACTAATTAGCTTAGCAATTTATGGACCGAGAATTACTAATCAATCAGTCAAAAAATCCATTGCTTCTCTCACCGCCACCATCTCCCTAACTCTCCCGCTCCCATCAAATATTTCGTATCCCCTGCCGCTCCCACCATCCTTGACCCCCTCGTCGTACACGTCGTTCGTACTCTTCTCACCGCTCCTGTCGTCCCCGTCACCCAATCATCTCAGCCTTCTCCATCGCTTCCATGTCCTATGCCGTTCACACCACTCTCCCCTATTCACACTCCTCCTCCCACCACCACCGCCATAGCGGTGCCCAAAAACCGTATTGTCCCCACCGCCTTCTCCTACCCTAGTGCAACCGTCTTCAACCGTGACCTCCTAGGCCAATGCATATCCTCTTCTGTCCACACAGCCCTCACTCGCTTTCTACCGGCCCAAGTCAGCCCACTCATTCTCCTCTCATCTGTAAACGAGCTCCAAAGCACACACCTCCTCCCTCCTCCTCCTCCCTAGTCCTCCCTCCTCCTCCCTCCTCCTTCCTCCTCCTCCTCCCACCATCCTCCATTTCCCTAATTGTCTCAGCCGCCTACCCTGCCCCTTCCAACAGCTTCACCGCCCTCAATCCCGCCCGCCTAGGCCGTCGCGTATCCTCTACCTTCCACAGCGCCCACTCCACTCGCTTTCCACCAGCTCACGTTTCTCCACCCATTCTTCTCTCAACTGCAAACGAGCTCCGAAGCACATGTCTCATCTCTCCTCCTCCCACCACCCCCACATTCGCTCCCGGAACCCTCATTGTTGCCACCGCCTCCACCTACCCTACCCCCTACACCTGCTTCACCGCTCCCAACCGTGCCCGCCTGGGTCGCCGCATATCCTCTATCTTCCACAGCGCCTTCGCCGCTCCCATTACACGCTCTCCGCAAGCCCAAGCCACCCTTCCCATTCTTCCCTCATCCACAAACGAGCCCCAAAGCATTCGCCCCACCGTCCGCCTGTTGCAGGCAACGCATCTTCGCGTGGGCGGAGCTGTATTCCTCCCTCTAGCGGTCCGCTTTCTGCGCCGCCCCCGCGCCACGCCCCCGCTACGTGAGCGCGCGGGCGGGCGGTCGTCGCCCCGCACACAGTGCGCGACGCGTGGGCGGCGCTTTGCGTACGCGAGCGAACAACTCGCAATTTGCCGCGCAGCTATTTCCGTGTGCCGCGGGAGAGGCGCTGGGAGTTGATTTCCCCTTTTGCTCCAACTCCTGGATCCGACTTTCTAGCAGGCGAACTGAGAACTAATCTAGATTTTTTAATCGCTAGTTGATTAAGCTGCGTTCTTGGGGTATTTAGTTTCGCAATCGTCTATGAATTAGCCCTACCCGCTGCGCCAGTTTTTCCCGCTACGCTCGTCTCTGCCTCCGTGTCGCCAGACAACATTGTCAACTCCACGAAATATGGATTGGAATAAAATACATTTTATTAAAAGGGCACATTTTGAAGCAACAGTTTGAATTGTATCTTTTAGTCTCATTTTTTTACCATTAAATAGTGATTGTAAAAATTTTTAAGATACATATGCTATAACTTTATTCAGCCATTTTGATTATTAGATGTTGGTTATGTGTAATATGTACCAAATTTGGTCGCTTTGATTAATGAAGGTGAATTAATCCTAATCATTACACAAAATATCTTATTATAGTCAAGGGGATTCTTTTGAAATTATCTTCAAAAATTATTCACTTTCTTTAGCCACCATTCACAACATAATTGTTGTGTATTAATATACAAGGTGAGCAAAATAATTTTTTGTGCATGTTTACTTACAAAGCGCAGTTGATGCTTTTCTAATGTAGAAAAGCTGACCGACCTCCGGGTTTCAGTCTGAGAACTTAACATAAACATCTAACATAAAACATCATTGCGTTTATCCAAGAACTGCATTTTACGTTTAAATTATTTTTTGACGAAAAGTTTTATAGGAAGAAAGATAACAATGAAAATTAGAAATATGATTCACAATGAAAAAAATTCACAATATAAGAATCTCCTCAGTGGTCATCGCAGTTCGTCCCCATTTCCGCAATTTCCGCATCCCATGGCTCGCCAACAATGTTACCGGCAGTTTACTGTCGTTTACATCGTGGGTCGCTTTGTGTTAGTTTAACTTTGCACGTGCGGTGGAGATTATCGTGTTAAAAAGTTTTATTTGTGCTTTATAAGCTCGCAGTAAACAAGATATATTAAACATATTACAATTGTATGGTTTGTCGAGTTTCGGGAATTTAAAGTTACATGAACAAATACTAATTGGAATGCTTGTTTAAATTTTTATTTCATTTCAAAATTAGATTTAATTATAGCCAATCTGATGAATCAAGGCATGACATTTCATATAAATGTCAGAAAGAGAGTATAGTAATTCAGAGTTTCAACAGTGTACTGGTAGATACATGGAAACCATTTTTCTCCCGGAATATGCTAAAGAAATCGGCTAGGAATTGTGCCAATCGATTTGTCTTGTCGAAATTAAATGAGCTATTGGTTACATCTCTGGGTACCGTAGTGTCACCCAACACACGTTTAGTTGCTTAACACCTTTTCAGAAAATACATTTAGAATATTCTGAAGGGGTCTACAAAAAATAAACAGTTTCCCTCAGACGACTAAGTCGCGACAAATGACACGGCATTTGTCTCATTTCGTGAACCGGAACATGGTCTAACTATGAGTGACGGGCGGAAGAACGGGCAGATGGACGCAGAAAGACGATCCCAGGTTATTCAATTAATATGCAAGGGGCTGTGCAAGGATTCCTGTGAAAAATATGGATCAAAATCCGCAAGTCGCTATTCATACTTATTCAGAACATTACATCACTAGATGGAAACAATTTACAGGTTATTATCAGTGACGTTTTCTTTGGGTGTGCAAGTCGTGTGTTAACGCCCAAGGAAATTAAAAAAAATTCATTTGAATTCATTTAGTTTTGTTCATTTATTTGATCCTCAGTATGAACGGCATTGAAGATCGACGCCAGCGTGTCCATGCAATCCAGACAGTTTGCGAGCAGTGTGCCATCTTTGCAGCAAATTAAAGTTGTTCTTTGCAGTCACTGCAGCACCCTCTGGGCAATTATTGAGTACAATAAATTTGCGAATTTGATTTATATGAAATATAAATCGAGGTCAATGGTAGAATTCAGGACAAAGAAAGCACTTAATTGAAAAATGATATATTTGTAGATTGATTACTTCTATTTTTACGAAGATAATGAAGTCATTGTAAATGTTATTATTCTATCCACTAATACAATTGAAATACTGTTGAAAGAAAACGACAACAATATAGAAATAAAATCTGACACAAACAACTCGTGAATTCAGTATAACAAAAGTTCTATAAGCCTCCACCAGCCACCACTCATATGTTTTGACTGCAAAGAAAATGGCGGCCCCTAGTTTCGCGAGTATCCACCAAGAGCGCTGAAGGTCAGCCACTCTGTGTAGTATATTCTAACTCATTGGGTTGAGTCAACTGGAGATCATGGAAAGGTCTGCGGGTCTTCCAGGGTCGAGTGGACAGGGCGACGCCGTCAGGGCACGACAGCCCCAACGGAGAGGTCGCCGCATGGAGTTCCAGGAGAGTGATTCGGACGTGGAGACCGTTCAAGGGAAAGCAGTCGGGGGAACGGGTCGAGTTCCTAAAGGCACGTGGTACCGGCGCAGCAGGGCCGCGCGCGCGGGGGATAAACAAGCGAAGGAAGCGGCGCCGTTGTGGCAACAGCGGAGCGGCAGCGCGGCACGACCCAGCACCTGCTGCCCCCCGCCGCAGAGGTACAACTTGTGCGTGCAGTTTAATCGTTTTAGTTCCGCGGCGTGCGCCACTGGCGGTGGTGGCGTTGGTGGCGGCAATGGCAATGGCGCGGGGAGTGGCAATGACAGTGTTGCCATATTCGTAGATTTCTCCCTAGAATATGTGTGTTTTTTAGATTGGTGTGCTCTCCGGGGAGTGGGTTTAGGAAATTCATTTTTATTTATATTAAAAATTTAAAAAAAGTATTTATAAACTATAATGATTATACTGCGAGTAATATTTCTGCCGACTTGACAGCTCCAGGTTGACAGGGGAGAGGGGGTTTCGTTATCCAATCAGAGGATTCAAATTATGATGATGTCACTACAGAGTTGCTGCCGTTATGGCGTCTCGCTGTACTTACTTTCTTCTGCTTTGCGCGTGTTATGCAAAAATGTTTCGTTATTCCTTGCTTTGGCAGGATTATAGTGTTAGGGACTGCGATAAAATTGTGTAACAGAATTTCATGAAATAAACAAGTGTCATTATTACAATTCTACCAAAAATACAATAAGTTGGATGTGTATGCCTCAACAGCTCATCTGACGCAAGAACGAACACGTGTCTGCCGCCCAAGTAACTGGCAACATCGCTCTCCCCCACTCCCGGCTGTCAAGTCGGCAGAAGTTTTGCTCGCAGTATAGATCTCTGCTTCGTTCCTTTCATTCACGTGTCTGAATCGAATTTTGAAAACTAAGATTACGTTTAATATTATTGAAGCATATAAATATATTTTAAATTGCGTTATTTAATTGAGTTAAATGTTAATTATTTTAATATTATTTTATGTGATTAATAAATAACACATTTTTATAAACTCAACAAATAAAGTAATTTATAAAACTATTTGTTAAATTTACTACGTAGCATAAAAAATAAATAGAAAGAACTTTGGAGAATTATTTCATAATTTAGTGGCAACATAACATCTAATTGGTAGAACACCAACATTTTCAGTCTGGCAACATTGGGCAATGTTCACGGAATAGGGAGTGGCACCGCTGTGGTCGAGCAGTGTTAGAGGGCGGTGGTGACGGCGGTGGCGGCGGCAGTGTCGGTGACCATGACGGTAGTGGTAGAAGCATTGATAGAAAGGGTGGCTACTGTGATGATGTTGAGGCGGGCTCATGGGTCAGCAGAGGCAACTCTTCAGCCAAACATTTTCGCTCCGCTCTTGGCGGTGACGACGGCTGCGGAAGAGGTGATGTCTGTGACAATGAAAGTAGACGTGGTGGTGGGAAGGGTAGCAATATACATAGGCGGCAGCTACAGGGATTTGGTGCAAGTGACAGTTGAGATATCAATATTGTTGGAGAGTGTAGCGGCGCTGGAGATGAAGGAAGCGATAGGGGGGGGGGGCGATGAAGGCGCATCGTGATGGTGACGGCGACGGCGGTTAACGCAAGGCAAGGGCCGGCGGAGGCGAACGGGGCGGCAGCAGCGGTCATGGCGGTGACCAAGAGAGATTTTCGTTTAGTGGTGGCGGAGGAGATGCTGGTGGCGGTGTCGGTGGCAACTAGGTGGTACTAGCATTACAGTTGTTGGTGGCGGTAGTGGGTTTGATTGGTTGATAAGAGAAATCATTCGTGTCAACGGCTAAGGTAATTAATCCCGTAAGCATTTAAGTATTCTTGTAATATGTAAGTTATAATAATATTAATAATAATTTTAATAATAATAATGTTTATTTCTGGGGAGGATCAGGCCGTAAGCCCTGTTATTCCGACTAACCACTTAAATATTTACATTTACATAATTACAATTGAGGTGTTCGGACAGAAACAAAGGTAGCTGAATTTCACATTAGTAAAGTGCAATTATCGTAACATCTTGCGGAAATATGCTCCACATAAGTAATAAAACATAAAGTATGTACGTATTTCCAATGTCAATTTTCTGGAGTCTAAAGCTAACATGATATAACGGGAGCCCATGTTTCTTATTTACAAGAAGGGTGTGGTAAGGGCGAGCATGGAACAAGGAAGAGGAAGGAAAGATCGCTCGCGGAACCCGGGGCCTGTATGTGACGACACAGCCCAGCATTTGCCTGTGTTGATTGGAGAAGCTACGGAAAACTACCGATCACATAGCTAGTGTCGAAAATCCTGCCACCGTCGGGACTCGAATCCTAGGACCGTCTGGCTAAGAGACTGTGCAGAGACATCAACTGATGTCCTCAGCCGCCTAATTATGGTATGGTGGTGGGAGTGACGGCGGTGGTGGCGCCAGTGTTGCAGGGCGCCCGCCCGCTCGCTCCTGAATGTCTTCGTGGAAATGCCCCTGAGCGATGCAACCCGGCATACTTACTCCTCCGCCCGCTTTGTTTTTTATACGGCGCAACAGCCGTTGCCAAGCTCTGGTCTGAAGTTCGTGTAATCCTGTTGCTGCTCCGGTCTAAGTCGTCGGAGATGAGCAATTTGAGAATAAGGGTTCAATTAGTGATCCTTCTCAAAAATTAGAGAGATTGGGGATTTCGCGCGTTTTGAGTTCAAATGTTTATTGCACTGTAGTGAAGTTTACAAAACACTCACCGGAAATTGATCTCAGGAAAGTACAAAAAATTACAAGGCAAAGAAACTGACACCTAGAATTAATATGTGAACGGAAATCATTTTCTTTTTAAGAACTCGTACCGGACCCCGGCACCTCCTGCGTGTGGAATTAAGCCTAATTCTTTCCAGTATATGAAGTTTCATTTGTGGAATCGCAACTACATTCGATTTCCCGCTTGCCCCCCTGCGTATCCTTAATGATTCCTGTGGGCACATTTTGCACATACTTTTTCTTTAAAGGGCTCGCTTCTTATGTTGACCGTTGTGCTTCTGTGTTTACACAAAGTCAGTAGGGATTTCTAAAATAGCATGCCTGCCCAACTTCGTCGCGGCTGGAAAGAACGGAAAGTAAAGTTAAAAGAAAGATGGAAAACAATGCGAAAGGAAGATAATTAAAATGAGCGGTAGTAATAAGCATTCGGTAACGCAGTATAAATAAATAAATTATTCTTTTAAAAACTTGATGCATTATTTTGCATATTCTTCTGCGATACTACTTAACTGAATTATGAAATTGTGGAGTTTACGTTCGCTACGTTGTGCTTTCAAGTTTCGCTATTGAGAGTTTATTAAAATAAGTTAATTATTCCTAACACAATAAGTAAGCTTCCTAGATTTTCAGAGAACAGCTCTGCGCATTTACCTAATGAAGTCTCTTCTTGGGGAACTTCTCTTCCTTGCTTTTCCCCCTTTTACTCTCATCCTTCTTGCTTCATCTGGTGACGTCGAATTCAAGCCCTGAATGACGCACAGACACCCACCGTCTGGGTGTTTTAATCCCGATCTCAACGATTCTCCGCTTTTTTGGGAGAGAGATCGATTTTGTAATTACTGCGTCTGCATGAACCCTGGGATTCGGAGGGTGGATTTTGCAAAAGCGAAGGATTAGAGGGCTCCTCGGAAACGGCCCACCGCTTTGTGAACGAACGCCACTGAACGTGTGTGCACATGTGGTTTGTGGAGGTGGTCTGCGAATGGATTAAGCGTCGTTTCGGAATTTAAATCAACGTACATGCTAGGTCTGAGCACCGAGTTGGATTCAGGGTTTCGTGACCCGGAAAGTCCCTACACACTGTGTTTTGCTTAGTGCTAGTATTTCCGCCTTCTTTGCAGAGTCTTTGATCGTGAGGTTCTCGTGTTCATGTGTCGACGATGAGAAAGTTTCCACAATAACTGTGTAGTTCTCCCTTTAGTTACACACACTTTAACTTACTTGCAATACACTACCATACATATAAGAGGACCAGCGGGGAGCAGTCGCAGCTGGAGCGGTGCCCCGCGAGGAAGATTTCTGGAGAGGAAATCTGCTGCAAGTCGGCGTGTATTGATTGATTTTTAGTGATTCCGGACGCGTCAGATACGGATGTCATTATTCCCATTAGTGTGGTGTACGATTTTTCATCGGGGGAGGTGATGGCGATCTTCCCTCGCTGGATGGCGATATCCGTCGCCGACCTATCGTCGACTAACCGGATTTTCCCCAACGAGGTTTCTCCCATCAGCGAGGCAGCGCCCCAGCCGGGACAAGCTCCAAACCCCCAACTCCCGGCATGTGTGTTAGTGTAGTGCATGTTATTGTGTGTGTGGAGGGTGAGGATAGAACAAGGAAGAGGCAGGAAAGATCGCGCGCGGTTCATGTCCCGTTTGTAAGAGCAATGCTTCGGCATTCGCTTGGTGTTGATCAGACAAACCACAGAAAACTATCGATCAGAGCACTAAACTAAAATTCTCTCCACCTACGTACAAATCGACGCCAGATCTCACTATTCAAAGGGGATGATCAGAGCCACCTTCCGCAAAAAAATCACTACATTAACGGAACTAGTAATCATAGCAATTGATATGCCCAGGAACACCAATCAATCAAGTAAGCAAGCAACCGGGAAAAAGCCAGAACATCGCCAGAGTCACTTCCCACTTCCTCCCCCCGCCCCTTTCCCCTCCGTGAGTGGCTGGTGGCTGCCATACCACAGAGACATTGCAGTGGCATATCTTTTGCGATTCAAAGAGCGTTTGCTGCGAATTTTCGAGAACAAGCTGAACATGATTGCCCTAAATTATGAAGAGAATGGAGACCTGAAGAATGTGGAGAAAATTTTTGTTGGCGAGAAACATTAATCCTTTCGCAAACATTGTCAGGTAATAGTAATCGTAAACCATCCAGATGTTTAGAGTTAGAGTGATGCAACGTATACCTGAAATCATGCATTTAAATGATTTATTTCTTCTTTGAAAATATAAGTCTGTGTAAATCTGTTTGTTTTCTTTGGGAAGGTCTTTGGGGTAAACATCAACGGCTTAATTCAATTTTGTACAGTACTATAGATAGAAATTAAATATACATATCACTATTCCGAAACATTATAGAAGAAATTGCACTAAAAACGATCATAACCGAAATGCCATTAGAAGAGTTGTTTTGTTTTATATCGTCTGAAGAGCCTTTTCATTTGTGAAATTAGTTTTCCACGTGTCTCTTAAAACAAATGGAACTTTCATTCGGTATTCCTGTGGAGTACAATGCAGAAGATTTATGACATTTGTAACTTAATACGGAGCGTTACCGTAGCCACATATTGCATGTATTGCACCTATTAATGCTAACAAGGCTTGTTGATTTACAGAGCAAGTTGCGTGATGAAGTAATTACCAATATTAACAGACCAGCGAAGCAACGCGATGTGATACAATTGATTGGGTATTTTTGAGATTATCTTGCTTGAAACTACAAATGCAACACACCAATCTCCACCTCAACAATGAAAGAATTTGTCATAAATGTATTGAAAATATTATAAAATGCAAAAAATCCTAATAATAAATCTGGTTTAATACGCTGTAAACAGAAACTCTCGACGTTTTGTTGCCATCCTATTGGCAAAAATCTATGTAGAAGTTATGATTGCGAAAATCAAGTCCTCTTTCCGTTTGTGATTACGCTTTGTACAAAAAGCTACAATATATGCAATATTTTATTAAGAACTGCCGTCGTTTGGCGTTTGAATCTGTGCCATTTTGAGAAAAGATGATCTTGAGGACCTGCTTGTGAAGTAGAAAAGTTCTTTCGATACTTTCTGGAGTTTTTGACAGGGACGGAATATGCAAGGGAAAAGGTAGCGAGGGCAGCCACAAAGTTTCCAGCAACAGGTGATCGAAGAAAAGGTGAAGTGTTATTCTTCGATGTAAACCTTGAACCCTTGAAAAATTTCTTCTGTTAACATTATGGGCATAAATCACACTTTCCGATTCACTGTTGTTTTTAAGAAAGTTTAAAGTTTTAGAAGCGTTTGTTCCATGAGTATTTGGAAGTTTATGCAGTTGAATTCTTCCTCTATCCGTTTTTTTAGGGTTGCAACATAATTCTGTAAATCCTGAGTTTGCAGTTTTATTTTTACAGAGATTAAGCAAACAAGAACGTTTGTAGTATATTATCGTAACATATAAGTAAAATTTGGTTTTTAAAATGTGTCACACGTCAAATACATCTAAAAACGTGTATACGAGTACTTACTTCTAAAAGAGTACGTTCTGTGCCAATGTAGTGAAAAATTGGCTCTTGTCAAAACTGCACATTTGTTCATTACAAGAAGGCAAGATAGTACGTATCCCAGAAAACTAGTTCTCATGTGGATAATGAGTAGAGCTACTCTACGTTGTAGTATTATTTATTTCCTTGGTATTTACCTACAATTAATAACAGGTATCTTGGGTTTATGATAGCGATACTTCTCTGTGAAATTGAAACAAAATTGGTTCAATCATCAAATGAATGGCAACTATATTCTCTTTGGCATGACATATCTACCGCTGCAAATTCAACCATCATCACCATTTTACAGTATAACCTCTCTTAACCTTCCGGCGGGCGCTATTCTCACCTTGCAACATTCTAAACGAAACGCCTTTTGCACTATCAGTAGTAAAGATTATTTGAAAATAAAAGAAATCTGACTGCAGCACTCCGTGTTCTACTGCGCCCACTCGTGTAAGTGTTTTAATATTAGAAACGAACATTTAACTTATTCAGATTGTTCGTTTACATGTATTATCGATCACTGTAAGCAAAATCAAAGATGTTAAAAGTTGTTTTTTTGTGGATTTTTCATATTACTTGTAATGTTATTTTTGTTTTTTTTGTGTGAAGAGTGAAACATACTAAGAAATAAGGCATCATCTTGAATTACTGGATACGGCTTGGTGAAAACCAATTAATTCTTTTCTAAAATTTAAGGACAGTAAATGTTTCATTTAATTAATTTGTCTATTTAATAACAATATTCAAGTTAATTTTTATTCTTTATATTTTGTTTAATAAGGTTTTCTGAAACAATGTGTTATTTATTCTTCTATACCTAAACTTAGCCATATTTCTCTGATTTGTAAATGGTATTCACATTAAAAATGTAATGAATAGTTATGAGTTTTTATTCTTACTTCTTCAATAAAATAACAGAAAATTTGAGGGTGCACTGTTTTCTCGAGGCAAAACACATTGCTCCTACGTGCTCATTTTTGCGAGTAAATTAGGGGGCCCACCGGAAGGTTAACTAAAATATGCTTTGCGTTTAACGTAAACGATAAGAAAGAGTGAGAGCGAGGGTGTGAGTGAGTGCGAGGGAGAGAACGGAACCAGGGCAATTCGCCATCTGTATATGCCTTGCCAACGCTTTTCTTAGAGATATGAAGAAGACGGACCTAGGGTTCTGTTTTAAAACCAGCTTGCTACACGTCCAACCAAACGAGTAGTCAGTTCAATTTGTGTTGCAATGTAATGATATAATAATAAGTAGTACATGTACACGTACATTTCAAGAGTAAAAGGTCATTCTATAAACTAAAAATGGATTATTCATTTCACCCTGAGCATTAAAAATTGACACTTTCTCCTAAACTGAAATTGAACTCAACTGAACTACCAGAACCCACACTATCACAGTTGACACTGCCACAGCCCACACTACCAGAGCCGACACTAACAGAGCCCACATCACCGCAACCTTCTCCCCAACACTCACCATCACAGCCCACACCACCACAGCTCATACAACCACAGTAGCACCATCACTTTCATCTGCACCGGAGATCTCTGTCTTCCACCACTCATCCAGAGCACTGCACATCATGCCTCGCAGAGCCCGGGGCGCGCGAACAAAGAAAGGAACCCCCTCCCCCAGCCTTTTCCATTTTCAATTCATCCGCGCATAGGGGGTTAACTCAGCCGCCGCGCCGCGCCGGGCCGCGTCGTGCGTTGGAAGCGTCGTCCTGCTCATTCACGCGTGGGGGCGGGGCGAGGGCGGGGGGCGGGGATGGGCGGGGCAGGCGAGCAATTAGGGCCCGTGACGGACAGCTCATTTTCATCTCGGGCTGCTCCCGTCACCCGCGCTGCTCGTTTCGGGCACGAAACCCCACCGGCCGGGGGCGAACTTCGGGCCGAGGCGTTGTCAAATCGCGAATCTTACGTTTTGGGAATGGGCACTTTGGGTTAGCACAAAAGACACAGAGAGACAAGGGAAATTAATTTCCGTGTCATTTTTGGTGAGTTTGGTGATGCGGAGTTACATTGTATTATAAGTGAATGTGAGGAAAAGAAATTGAGATATGAAAGATTTGAATGTTCTGTCAGTTGATGTTAGGTACAGAATTGGATTCTTTTCTCTTCAAGGCACTGCTAACAGTAAGTTATCTACTATTATTGTCTTTTTATTATGTCTGCGGGTGTTTTAATTTTTGATTTTATTGATGTTCTTGTCGATTTTGATAAATTAACAAAATAAGATTCAATTAATTATAATTACAGAAAATTCGTTGTTGAATTTCTGGCTGTACAGATGAAAAATATTTTCAATTTTCTCTCATCAATATCTGAATTTAATAACAAAACCTTTTACAATTCATATAAAAAGGCCGATGAATATTTATAACATAGTAATTAACTATAGTTTACTAAGGCACAACCTACTACTAGAAAATGTTTCCAAAATGTATTCTGATTATTCAGTGTGGAGGGTTAGAAATTTGTTTTACCGCAAAAAACGTAATAATTTAGAACAATTACTTGTGACAAGTTGCATCACATTTTGAACAAAAATCAGAAACATTGTTTATGATTTTGATATTTCAAAGAAAAGTTAAATAAATATAAAAACAATCACCAATGAGCCCCTGTGTCCCCACTTCCCTTAGTAATGCTATGATTAATATTATTTGTGTAATGTTTCATACTTCCAATACAATACTCCCTATTTACCACATACACTCTCACAAGCTATTGAAGACAATTCTCATGTAATCAGAATATTGTGACTCACATCATCCAGACAAGTTGCAAGTACGTTATTGCAATTTCTTTGTAATTTATGGAGCATGTTTTCACACGTTTCCACGCGATTGTGTCAAAAATTATTCTTTGTCTCAATTTCTTTGTTACAGGATTTAAAAGTCAAGATGTATAAAAGAAAATATTTTTTTAAATCCCAATATTGGCAAGGCACCACCATCGATGACGCTCTTGTAATTAATTGCATAATTGTAGGGTTTTGAACGTTTATTTGGATTTTATAGCATTGTTACGTGTGTAGGTTGTATGGGCAATGATATTAGCCATCGTTAAAATTTATAGTACAATTACAAATATGTTTTGAGGAGTTCGAGTGCAAATTATAGTAGCTGCACTTAACAAGCCATGCCATGTGGGAGAATTATCACTGCTATAATTCGCAGATTATTGAAACCATTTGGAGAACAACTACGTCTTCATCAGGAATTACAATATCAACATGTCCCAAATGTCAGGTCCCATTATACACCCCAACTTCTCTTTGCGTTATCTTCTCCCCGCCGTTGGCAAAATATATTCCGTAAAATTTAGAGAAGCTATATTTCATTCTTTATTGAAGTCAACCAATGTTCACATCACAATAAAATCCTCATTTCAACGAATATAAATTCTGAAATTTTATCATCAGGTGAAAATCTCAATTTACGTGATATTCTCGGAATGCATGCGAAGCGCCAGATTCAATCAATCTCCTCGCGGAGCAAGCATTCACTCATCGCGTGCTCGATGGCATCATCAGTTTCCCACGGGTCCTTTGGAGAGGCCGTCACGCACCCAGCGGCGCGTGCATGATAACGCCCCCCCCCGCTCCTCCTCCTCCCCTTTCCGCCCCTCCCCGCCCCTCCCCTCCCCAGCCCCCGCCCCGCCCCCACAACCTTGTCCTGTCCCCCGCCCGGCGAGACGCGCGCGTGAATGAGCGTCACTCGTAGACAGCGCGGCGCGGCGCGCTGCGGCTGCCGATAACCGCGCCTTTTCCGCCCACTCATCGACCAGCGCGGCGCGCCCCTTCCTCGCCGCCAGCGCTCGGCACTGCCCTCTCTCTATTTACGCCTTCCCCATTTCTAGTTCCGTTTCTCATCCCTTCACTGGGAGAGGTGGATCAGTGCATCAACTGATGTCACTGTAGTGCCTCTGACCGGGAGGTCTTGGGGTTCGGGTCTCGACGGCGGCAGCCTTTTCGACACTAACTTGTCAACTAGGTCGAGTTCAGTCGCTGTTTGGTGGAGAATTCTAGCGTCCGGCTGCTCAGATCGGTAGGTTACCGTAGTTTCTCCGATCAACACCAGACAAATGCTGGTTCAGTACCCTCACGAACGGGCCACGGACCGCGCGCGATCTTTCCTCCCTCTTTCTTGACCTGTTCTCACCCCTTACATACACACTTACACTGCAATGCTCTACCAAACATGCCAGGAGATTGCTTGGGAGCTTCGAGCGTGCCCCGGCTGGGGCCGTATCCCGCTGGTGGGAGATACCTGGTGGGGAAAACCCCGCTAGTCGACACTGGTGCCGAGTCTCGCCATTCAAAGAGGGAAGATCCCGCCACCTCGCGATGGAAAACACGCACCACACTTACGGAACCAATGAACTCCGTACTTGACGCGTCCGGAATCACTTGGAATTAATTTTCAATCATCATCAAATCCCTTGCGCACCGTTGTCTGCCACGGCTTCCCCTGTTCACCTGTGCTCTGTTTGTTCTAGCTTTGTCCGCAATTGCACTCTATTGCGCCGTTCCCTATGTCCCAAGTTTGCCGCTTACCTATCCGCCGCAGGTTTACCTACCACCACTCTGTCCACCATGCCCCTGCTCTCTCCTGCTCTGCGCGTCCTGTCTCTGCTCATTTTGTCCCAGCTCTTTCTGTTCACGCTCTTTACGCCCCGCCCCCACCTATCCTCACTCTGTCGTTGCTCTCTCCGGGCTCGTCTCCGCCACTCTCGCCCCCGCTCTTTCCACCGCCGCTCTTTCTCCTGCTCATGCAGCGTCGCTAATTGGTTGGTTTAAGATTAGAGATACAATGGTGGCGGATTTTCTTGGTTAACTGCTTTTCTCAGGTGAAGAAAAGATTTCCTAGGTTTCTCCGATCAATATTCATTGAATCAGCAGCCTAGCATACGGGCCACGGATGCGTTGCAGCATTCCTTCCTCATCCGTGTCCTGTTGTCCCCCCACCACATGTCAACTTACACTTACACTACACTCGCCGGGGAGCAGCAGTCTGAAGCTCAGAGCTTATGGTGTCCAGGGCGATTCCCCGCTAGAGTGAGATTTTTATAACTTTGCCCCCAAAGGCCTGTCTTCACGATGGAATATGTCAAGGTATTTCACGTGTTTCTCGCTCGTGCCGCCAGATGTCGCACGATTGCAAGCACTGCTTGATAAGGTCGCGATCATGCGATATCTAGCGGAACGACTGAGAAAGACGCGAAATTCCGTGACACATTCCATCGTGAAGACGGGTCTTGTGACGCAAAGTTACAAAAATCGCACTATAGTAGTGGAAATCTTGCACGTAGAGTTTCAGTCGGCGCCGGAGTTCACGTTTCAGCAGGGCAGGGACACCGTCACTTCCCGGGGTATATCATGCACTACTCTTAAGAGCCCGAGAGAAGTGCCTCAGGGCTAAAGCGCTGACTTCGCACTCGGGAGGCCCGGGCTCACTCCCCGTGCCGGCCATCCTGATCGTGGTTATTGTGGTAACCCTCGGCCACCCAAGTGAATGCTGGGAAAGTTCTACTAAAATACCACGGCCACGAAACCGACATAGGTAGACAAATTTGTTAACTACGTGAAGTCACGAAGTGGAATTCGAATATCGGAGGTTCCTAGTTGGAAGAATAACTAGGAACCCCGGGACTTTAAGGTACCGGGGCCAATTGCCCTGTACGGGACATATAATGGGTAATAACAAATACAAATACTGACAATAATTGACACGCCAAGGAACACGAAATAATCAACCAATCCTCTCGCTAACTCTCTCTCTTTTCAACGCTCCTATTCCCTCCACTTCCTCTCACCGTACCATTCTTTCCGCTTCCATCCTGTACCCTTGCTGCCTCCACCCTCCTTCACCCCGGTATCTCTCGTTGCTAAAAGTCATTCTACCGACATATCATCTGTATCTATCACATCCATCTCGGATGATGTGATGTGATTTTGAGCTGCCACTTGTTTCTACTTGTTTCTCTTCACCAATATGTTTGCCTACCAACTACACCATGTCTAGGGGACGCTAGGTGTTGCATTTTCGCTTGTGACATCTATAGCTCCCTCACTTCTATCCCGCCTACCCTCTAGACATCCTTCACTGTTACCAACAATCCAATCATCGCTCACATTAGTACCAGCAATCAGAACCATAGATGACAAGTACAGGCCTAGCTTCTATGACGCATTACAACCTCTGCTCGCCATTTTAGTCATGTGATGTGCCTTTGCGCTGACGCATATCCGTTGCTATCAGAGATCACTTCTGCCACGTACCGCAGGACGTTAATTCAGGCAAAGGACGCTGTGGTCCATTCACGATATCCAGCGTTGCACGCATATTATCCGTGCAATTGATTCCTGGCAAAAGCCTTCAGTTGGGCAAACAGCCGGCGATGAGTTGGTTTCCAATCATCACTCCGAAAAACAAGTTGGAGCGAGAAACGAATACATACAAGGTTTGCGTTTGAGATTTGGTTCGTTTTGCTACGATCTCGTATGGCTGCGACGTGATATCAACTGGTCATTTTTCTCTTTTACAACTGGTTATTAATGCGCAGCGACTTTATTTGCTCCGGTGGGCGTACATTTCTGGTCGACTCAAATTTGTGTATTCACCACTAATTTTCGAATTTTATTTCTTCAAAAGTCGTACACATTCTAAACGAAATTTTTGGGCAATTTTTGAAATTCCTGAATGTTATATGTCAATTTACAATCGCCGAAGCATTGAACTCTCCAGGATAGTGTGTATTCATGAGGCATAGGCTCTAGTCTTCCTCTCAAAGAGTGCTTTGCTACAACATGTCTGTGGTTTAGTCGGGGGAAGACGACGGTCTAAAGAAGGTAGTGGGATCGGTCCAAAGTTGACAGGGAATATGAACCTAAGATTTTCCAATTTTTTACATCTTCTAGAACACGTAATTGCTCATTGCTGTACATGTATCATATGTCTTATTGATCCCACAACAAACCTACCCCTGGTTGTGACCTCTTATACACAGGGGTCACAACCAAAACCGACTAAATCCATTTGGCAGAGCTTTTCGAAATTGAGCTTCAAAGCTTTCACCAGATAATCAATTTTGTAGTAATTTGAAGTAAGTAAGTAGTAGTTGTTTGAAGTAATAAAATAAACCAAACATTCTGGGCCAATATGAAAACTAAATTTGGTTCACTATCTCAGGGAAAAGAACACGGTTTCCTTTACAATACAATCATATTATTACCATTTTCTTAAAAGGTAAACTTGGTCTGTTATGTTTGTAAATCTGTCGTATATAATAAAAAGGGCAAGGAAGAAGACTTGTGTGTGTACTTTTTCCCTGTGATAGTTCTATTGTGTAATTTTTTCCAGTGAAAAACCAACTGCTTTTTCTTCCTCTTTAAAAGCGGAGAAACGTACGCTCCAGCACTGACGCTGTCATGCTCCTCACTGCACGGTCGTTTCAGTCTCTAGCTGAGATTCTTGGCGTATACACAGGTCGCATTACGCTTCGTATTGTTTTTATATATCTACTAGTGCATTCAGTCATGCTTCGCTATTACAATGTGTACAATTTACACGCTACTGGTCACGTACTTGTTAATCACATTTTATGCTAAGCTCTGAAAAAAATTAAATAGATAAGACTTTCTCGCGAGTATGGGTTTGTTCTATGTCCCTGTTTGAATATGGTTGTCAAGTATCCTGTTTTCTAAACGTTCTCACTCAACATTGAGCATGCATTCGCTTTGACATTTTATTTGAGAAATTTGATTTACTTCTCCGATTAATAGTTGTTCTAGTAATAATTTCGGCCGATGTTTCACAATCGCAGGGGCAGAATATGTATCGAAGAAGTGCTTAATACTTGTGTGTGGCGGGTTGCGTAGAGTTCTCAGGGGCGCTTGAGTTAACATAAACGTATAAAAGCATGAAAAAGGACCCCATTTTGCATCTATGTGTAACAGACATACGCACATTCCCATTGTACGAGGGTTGTACCAAAAGTAAGGTTCCCAATAAGCTACAGCCTCGAGGGAAGGATCTAGGCTAAATCCGACAACAGTGCCTTGCGCAGTGGTTCCCCCACTCTCGAGCTCGCCCATCCGCGATTCGCTACGTCTCTCAGTGTTCGCTTGGCAGCCGTCAGAGATGGGAATGTCGATCTCCGCTCCCGCCAAGTGCGAGGTTCGAGCAGTAATCCAGTTTCTCCACGCAAGGAAGTTACCGCAATCCAGAAGGAGCAATTCAGAATCGTCGGAGAGGACGACTGACGGAGGGAGTAGTGCTTCTTCACAACAACGCTCGACCCCACGTCGCTTGACCAACACAAGAGCTTTTGAAGAAATTTGAGTGGACGGTTATGCCCCATCGCCCGTACAGGCCGGACCTAGCCGCCAGCGATTATTACCTCGTCCCCAAGCTAAAGGAACACTTAGGTGGCAAACGCTTCAAGAGCGGCGATGAAGTCCGAGCAGAGGTCATCCGCTTCCTCAACGGATTGGCGGGAGACTTCTTCGACTTATGAATACAAAAGCTGGAGCGCCGTCTTCAAAAATGTGTCGAAAAAAATGGAGAATATGTTGAAAAATAGACAACAGTGTAAGCTTTTCAACGATGTAGAAGTTAATAAAAATAAATAATGTTTTCCTTTTTGTAAAAAATATGGATACTTTACTTTTGGTACAACCCTCGTACTATGCCTATATTCTACGCGCAAGTGCAAGAAATACGTTGACAATGTTTTATTGCACTCGAATCAACGGTACGGCAGCGCATACATTACGAACATTGTTTTTTATATATTAGCTAAGCACAGGTCAAAAGACTCAGTATTAGCTTCTCGGCGGCCAGACATGTTTGCGCCTATTATTATTGTGTGCATATTTACACGAGTTCTGTAATTAAACTGCAGCAATGTATTACCTAGCATTCTGTAAGCGTTCGTGCGACGTTTGAAGAAAATAACTTCAACTCTGGGGTGGCGATGCGCAACCCCGCCCCATCGCGCAGTATTACTGTGAACGGTAACAAGACATCAGGGGGGTTAGCGGGCAACAATCCACTGCAATCTCGATCTTCTGCGCATGCGCAGATGCGCGGAATAGTGTTCATGGGAATAGTGTTGGTCCTCGGGATCAACCCAATTTCTAGTGTTTTATTGTACCAAAATGTGTGTCTTCTAATACTCGTGTCATCTAATAACGTATGAGTCATAGGTTATGTGCCCATAGTATCCTCCTCTACCTGAGTTGAGGGTTTCAGATTTTATCCACAATTGCTCAACATATTTTCTACTCAATTCTGCAATGCCCAGCCTAAAGATGCTTGCTACTTAATTCTCTAACATACTAGAGGTATAAATTCCAAAACAGAAGGTATACACCTCTGCCAAAATGCTGGTGGGTAAGATTGTACAGTTTTTGTAAAGAAATTCATTTCTTCGTCATTGTGTTCAATAATTAAGAATAAAGAGATAACGTCCGTATATTTTGTAATAATAATTTAAAATACTCACAAATATAATTAGCGTTAATCCTAATAATTACAACAACTAAACAAATTTTACAATAAATAATATAAATTAATTAAAATAATGAATTGGTCAAAGGACATTAACTGAAAAGAAATACAAGTCGTATAAGAAAGCCGCTGGGGCACAGTCGCCAGTATTGGATAGCACTACCGCCATAGCATCATTAAACGAGATACTAAGGTTTCATGAAGCTTTGCAAGCGAATACTGTGTGGGGAATTTGCAGCGTCGGGCTTTTGAAAGGGAATTGGAAAATATCGTTTGAGTACGAACACTGGTGTAGACACCCGATGGGGTTACTTCGACTACCGTCAGAGACACACCAACAAGGGAGCGAGCCAATGAAATCCCTTATATGCCTATACGGCCAAACAATTTGTCGTATTGTCAGCAGGGATTCAGTAAACAATTTTTCGTATTTACCATCACACGCACAGCGACGAACCTCAACACAATGATTGAAGATGGACTCCTATTTTCTGAGATTTGAATGTGGCAGAAAAATAATATGATAGTCCGAGAGCGTTTGGGAGTTATGAAGAGGGATTTCAGTTTGTTGAGAGGAATTGTGAAGGTTAGAATAAGGCACTGGTAAGACCAGAGAAGTAAAGAGGACATTGAAAAGCCGAGAGGGACTGACGATGTCAGAAAGAGTCGTCGATGAGCTGGAAGGGACAGAAAAGGAAGGAGAGAGACTTAAACTGAAAGGGACAGTGGTGAAAAGAGACAATTAGCGTATAGATATTGAAGAAAGTGGAAAGGGCCTATTGTGGGTTGAGTGCAATGAAGAAGAACGTTCGAGGGGGACAGACATGTTTAGTGACTCCCAAGAACTTAGAGGGAATGATGATAGTGGGCTGAGAGAAACTAAGAGGGGCTGCGGAAGGGACGATCGAGGGGGAGGGGGAGGGGGAGGGCGAGGGCAAGGGCGAGGGCGAGGGCGAGGGCGAGGGCGAGGGCGAGGGCGAGGGCGAGGGCGAGGGCGAGGGCGAGGGCGAGAGCGAGAGCGAGAGCGAGGGCGAGGGTGAGTGCGAGGGCGAGGGTGAGGGCGATGGCGAGGGTGAAGGCGAGAGCGAGGGCAAGATGGAAGGGGAGGGCGAGGGGGAAGGCGAGGGCGAGGGCAAGGACGAGGGCGAGGGCGTGGATGAGGGCAAGAGCAAGTGCATGGCGTGGGCGAGGGCGAGGGCGTAGGCGTTTTGAAGCGGCGCAGGGACGCCAGCGAGCACTGTGGCACCTGTTTGCCTCCCTTCCGTGCCCTTCGTAATTAGTGAGCTCAGCGGGGTAGACAGCTTTCGGGTCGTAATGAAGGCGAGGCTCGCAACCGCTCCTCTACGCCTCTCGCGCCAGCGCCCAACCTGTTCCCTTCCCTCCTCTTCTGCCCCCTTTCCCTTCCACCCTCCACCCTCAACCCCCGCCTCTCGACTCTCTTACTCATTTGCCTTATCGATGCAGTGTCCGTCAATAAGTAGATACAATTGCTTAATGTCTTAAAAATAATCACAAATAACTAGTAGTCGGTGTGAAATGGAGAATGAAAGGTGTACTTTAGATATTTTTTAAAAGATTTTACGCCTTTGGAGAGTAAAGTTGTTACACATTACTGAATGTCCCGTCAAAACCCGTATCAATTTGATGTTTTCTTTACAAAAGCAACCTTCAATGCAATAAGTAACTAGAGTTCCTGGAGCACATGGCTATGATAGACGATGTTCAATGAGCAGTCGGCAATCTGTTATGAAGTCCTTTTGAGGGTCCTTAAGGCCGGCGGCAGACTCAGCCGACATAAAAGCTCAAGCAACTCGATTTCGTGACACTCATTTAATGTACTGACAACTCATATACCCATCTGGTTGAAACAAAACGTACCATAAGCGCGAGCTGCAGTTTTCTCCATGAATAATCGCCGAAGTAAATATACTTAAAATAACTAGTAATGATCGTAGAATATAACACAACAGTTTAGCCCCTGGATGTAATCATTACGCCTCATATGGGTGGCATTGAATGCATTAAATTTCAATATTTTTAAAATATCATTCTTAACATTTATTCATACGTTTCTAACTAGCATTGGAATTGGAAAGGGAGAGTATCTGTATTACCAAATGAATTCCAGTGTAATTAAGATGAAAATTTAGAGAAAATGGAGCAAGTATATTACCTGTTAATATTTGTGAAATAATATACTTTGAAACACGTAAAAATTACATTTTCTTCGTTGTTTTTACGTTTTCTGAACGCTTTCATTCATCATTTAAAAAGATCACATTGAAAACATTCCTAATGCAGTAAAGTAAAGTCGACTTGTAGTCATAATTGAACGATCGTGAAATTAAATCTGTTAATCTGTATAGGGAAATTGAAGAAACATTTTGGTAAAACGATTACAAAATGTGAATTAAAAAACAAGCATTATACCACGACAGGAAGAATGAAACATGAGAAGAAAGGAGATTTTTCAGACATTCAGAACCTAAATGCCCACGAACCAAGGCAAAAACATTATAAATAAAAAAAAAATTGAAAGAAATAATAAATTTACATTTCATGCACCTTGTCAAGAATTCTCTCACACGGAAACACATTTTCCTTTCGCCGCACAATTTCATTTTCAACGTAATTATTTTTCGTTCATCGTGGAGATTAATTTTTTAGTGCTTCACAAAGGACTTTCCTCCCCCTCTTTCTATGTTCAGTGGGCCAGACGCGCTTTTGGTGCAAGCATCGTCGCTCGCTTTTGATTGCGATCAATCGATGCGTTGTCTCTTCCTATCTTTCATCCTGACTCGGGCTTTGCAGGCCGATGAGCAGACCCATGCCCAGTGAATTATTTCGACTGCAAAAACACCAGCGATTTTGCATAACGACGTGAAAAAAAGTATCTAATGTTATTTTGTCGAGAAACGCTTCGTGACTGCATAGAAGTTTGTCGACGCATTTTATTTTGCTGTAACGTCCACAAGCGGAAAAGGTAAGGTAAACATACTGCCAATACCAATTGTTCAAACGCAATCTGAACAAACGCCATATAGTATATTCAAAATGGTAAAATTGCTTGTTACCGTAGAAATATTGTAATCATTCATATTGGGGAAGGAAAACAAGTCATCTTCACAAAAATCTTTTATATTTACAAATTTTATTCATATTTGAACAATACAAACATGTTTCCAGGATTTTTCCCCTCATCAGCCTCTACTAGGAAATTAAAGGAAAACATGAATAATTAATACCAAAAATTCAAATGTATAAAACATGAAATAATAGCGTGTAACACCTATCCAAGTAGTTACCGAAAAGGATTATTATTCTCTTTTAGATCCATTTAGATCGTTATTCGTTCCACTCTTCCCCCCCCTACCACCTCTACCACATACGCTTCTCTCAGTAGACAAAATAGATCCAGCAACCCAGGAGCATACAATACTTACTCAAATGTTGGGTAAGTATTGTAATATTCCAAGTTTTTAATCCTTTTAAATCAATTACTCATGTTTTTCTATTATTTACTGTTAAGGAACATTGATAAGGAAAACATTTTAAAACATGTTTCTAATGTTCTAACGTGAATAACATCTTTATGTAAACAATATTTCGTGGAAGACACTATTGTTTTATTCGTCCAAAACAATATACTATTCAACGATGTGCAAACTTGAACAGTATTTTTTTTTTCATATTTCATTACAGCTGGTCTTGTGCGTTTTGTTCATTTATTTCAATAATATTATTTCAAAAATGTACATTAAATTCAAATTGTAAAATAAACCATAATAACTCCTTAACTTATCTTTGATTGTTTGCGTACACTGCTTCAATTTACCTGTCAACAATGCCTGTCAGTAAGTGCGAAGAGGATACTAACAAAATTATCTTCTCAGATTTTCTCTAGACTTGGCAAACTTGACCAGACATCAAATTATGTTACGTGGCAATTTACATATTTCTGGTGAAATTGTAAGAGATAAAAAGCTCCTACAATACATCAAAAAGTCTACGATTCGTTAATAACGCAATATTTTCGGACCGCTCTCAATTTATCCTTTTTGAATATGTCCCCAAATCTTTGTTTACACCCGTTGCTAAGTTGAATGACATCTCCCGTAATATACCCTATTCCCCATGAAATAAGAAGACTAGCAGTACTGTAAGCACGCGGTTGTTGACCAAGGCCCAATTAGCATTTAAGACAATCGAAATAATTTAGTTAAGAATTGTTTTTTATAGTTTTTCCCAAAAGGAGTTTTCGTAGCTAAAGGCCACACGTTTTTTATACCTAATACATTTACTGCCAGTTTAAACAAGAAACCTCCATTAAAAGAATGCTCGTTTCCTCTAAAAGCTTTCTTTTAACACCCTCTAGCACCTCCAGGGAAGATTTCGCTCCCGAAAGGGGTATTTGCGGGATATCGATGGACGTGCATCAAGCCGCAACTAACGCTCGGCTGCGCGGTGGAGGCAGCATGCAAAGCAACGACGAGCGAGGCCGGCAGCGAGGGAGAGCGAGACGGAGGTTGAGGGAGAAGGACAGAGAGAGAGGGAGCGAGGGAGGAGCAAAAGGGCGCTCGCTGAATTACAAGCAGCGCCTGTCAGCCCGCGTAGGCCTCCCCGCGCGCCGGTGGCCAACGGATTGACGGAGCGCGGCCGGCGCGGCGGGCGCTGGACGCCGGAGTGGACGGTGCTCAAATGGGGCGGAGCGGGGCAGGGCGTGGCCGGGCGGGGCGGGGAAGGGCGGGGCGGGGCGGGGCGGTGGCGGGCGGGACGGTGGCGGGCGAAGCGGCGGCGGGGTGGGGTTGTGGCGGGGCAGGGCTATATAGGGGCGGGGCGGGGTGGAGGGGGCGGGATGGGGTGGGACGGGTGGAACGGGATGGGGCGGGACGGGGTGAAGCGAGGCGATGAGGGACGGGACGGAGCGCAGCGGGAGCTGAAGGCCGGAGTGTCCGGTGCTCGAAGAGGGCGGGGCGAGCAGCCAGGCGAAAGAACAACTGGACGGGTTGCCAAATGGAGGAGGAGGAGTAGGACCACCAGCTATTGGGGTCACGAGGATGGAAGAGGAGGAACGCGTTTTCAAATAGAATTGATGATTGATTGTTAGTGATGCCGTGCGCGTCAACTACGAAAGTCACTCATCCCGTAAGGGTAGTGAAAGTTTTTCATCATGATGATGATGAGGAGGAGGAGGAGGAGGAGGTGATCTTCCCCTGTTGACGAGATCCAGCGCCGACCTACCGTCGATTAGTGGGTTTTCCCACAACTAGGCATCTCCCACCGGCGGGGAACTGTCCCAGGCGGAGCAAGCTCTAAGATCCCGACCAGTCTCCCGACATATGTGGTAGTGTAGTGCATGTTAATGTGTGTGTGTTTACAAGGAAGATGAGGAATGATACTACTCAGTCCGTAGCCCGTTTGTTAGGGTATTGCTCCAGCATTCGGCTGGTGTTGATCAGAGAAACCACGGAAAACTACCAATCAGAGCAGCCGACCGCTAGTATTCTCCTCCAGACAGTGACTGAACTCGACCTAGCTGACAAGCTAGTGTCGAAAATACTGCCGCCGTCGGGACTCGAACCTAGGGCCTTCCGGTCACAGGAACTTTAGTGACATCAGTTGATACGTTGAGACACCTCCCCCGTATTTTCAAACAGTTGTAGAAGGTTGGTTTGCGGGAATGGAAGAGGCGGTGCAAACGTTCTAAGAGTGATGTAAAAGCAAAACAGAACGGTACAAATTGAGTAAATCATATTTTGATATCGTCGTTGATGGACAATAAAAGAAAATGTAAGTGGAGACAAATGGTGGGGGATAATATGTAGAAAAAAAGTCCTGAGAGTTGAATGGAATAAGGAGAAAGTGAAAATTAAAAGGAGGACAGCGGGGAGACCACGGTTTTGCTACGCCTTTCATCCCGAAAACGCCCCGCCGAGGCAGCTAGAGGACTGATGGATCGTAGGAGCTTGATAAAGGGGTGGACAATGCTGAATGGTGCACGATTTTGAGGGGAGGAACGCGACACTGGTCTGTTAAAGCGGCGGATGATAGGGATAACTATGTTGAGGATAAAGATGCTAAAATTGCGAAAGAAGTTTAGAAAGTGGTGTGGAGGATACACAAAAGATTCAAGATTTATCAACTCAAAACTTTACCGGTTTGGAGAAAATTATGTCAAAAAAATGACAAAACGGAAGATGTAGGATGAAGGTAGAAATGGGACTATGTTAGATGTGTTTTGAGAGTGATCGGTATCGATATACGAGGGAATTTTACGAGTAAACTAGGAAATGTGCTGATAAACTTAATGTTTACTTTCCTCGACTTTTTTCGTCAGAGAATTACGTAGAAGATTGAGTAGGAGTACTTACACGAAATGATGGGAGGGAAACATCTCTGCCAAAAGGAAAAAGGTCTACAAACTTTAAAGGGATGAAATTAATGATGGAAATGCGATTGAAGAAGTTGGGATGATACCGATGTAACAAAGCAAACAAATCAACTTATGTCACTGCAGTGTCTGACCGGGAGGTCCGAGGTTCCAGTCCCGACGACAACAGGATTTTCGACTCTAGCTTGTCAGCGAGGTCGAATTGAGTCGCTGCCTGGAGGAGAATTCTAGCGGCCGCTCTGATCGGTAATTTCCCGTGTTTTTTCCGATCAAACCAGGTGAATGCCGGAGCAGTACCCTAAGAAACGGGCGACGGACCGCTCGCGATCTTTCTTTCCTCTCCTTGTCCTATCCTTACCCCTTACACACATACTTCCACTAACTACCCCACACGCCGGGAGACTGGTAGGAGATTAAGCGCTTGTCCCGGTTGGGGCGGTGCCCCGCTGGTGGAAGATACCTGGTCGGGGAAGACCCCGCTAGAGACGGATCTCGCCATCCAGTGATATAAGTTCACCGCCATTTCCTGATGGAAACACATGCACTACAGTTACGGAGCTAATGACCTGAGCTGAGTAGTTGACTCGCCCGGAATCACTAACAATCAATTATCAAAGCGAACAACGGAGCCGCAGACGCCTCGTCCGCTAAACGAGCCAACCGTCAGTGGGCCGCGCCCTCCGTCGGCGGTCGCCTGCCCACGGGGGCCTCTCCTCCGCGCGCGGGGGCCGCCGATGGAGGGCGGCGGGACAGCGGGGCGGCGCATGAGTCCGATTGACAGCGCCGAGACCAGACGCAGCCGCCGGCGACCGGCGACGGGCGGAGGGCGATGGGCGACGGGCGTTCACGGGCGGGCGCTCGGGGCGGCCGTCACTCCGCGCGCCCGACAGCCGAACCGAGGCGCGCGTCGAACCGGAGCGGAGCGGAGCGGACCGAAGCGAAGAGAAGCGAAGGGAAGAGAAGCGAACCGCCCGCTCCGAAGCGCGTGCCCCGTCACCGCTGGCGGTGGACAGTGGGCCACAACACGCAATGGTGGAGTTTTTTTCCCTGAAGGTAGATACATATGGTACGATTAAAATAAGTTGGTGATTGACAATTGTGCATCTGAAGCGGTAGCTTTGTACAATATGAGTGTACGAGTTGGTTACTTCAATAAGTATTTATTTCAAATGTTTATTTTCGTGTCCCGGTAGCACGTGGTCGGTGGTACGCAAACTGTCAACGCCGCTCCCTTCCATTTTCAACTGTCAATCACCAACTTATTTTAATCGGACCGTAGGTAGTATTTAAACTTTAAATATGTAATTTTGATACTTACTCACTAACTTATTCTAAACCTATATATGCAATGGGGAGGTGTCCCACTATAGGTCGTCTAATCTGGTTATGTGTTTGCGAGTTTGATTGGGAAAACGTGGAATAAATATTTAATTTGGATTCTGGTTCTATGGATTGGATTTTTTGTGAGTCTGAATTTGGAGAGTGCTGGAATTCGATGGATGTTATAATAGAAATATGTGGCAAGGTATGTGATGTGATGATCTAATGATTCTATATTGAATTCCTTGTGAAGATCATAATTTGAAATGAACCATGAGGCGTTAGTAATGGATCTCAGAAATTGATTTGGGATGATTTGGAGTTTGCGAAGTGGGCCACAACACGCCATGGTGGACTCTCATTCCTCAACCACTGGCTTGGGTGGCTCAGGGCTAACATTGTTGCTTCTGCAGCCTCTCTGACCGGGGACCCTAAACACGTAGGTGGCGGGTTTTTGACTCTAACCACATAGACAGGTCGAATTCAGCCGCTGTCTGTAGAATCATTCTGGAGGCCTGCTGCTCCGATCGGTAGTTTTCCCTATTTTTACCAATTAATACCAGGCAAATGCCGATGAAATTCCTTAAAAAAAGAGTCCAGTCGGAATGTTGGAGTTTAACCTAAGGCGGTGCTCATTTCGGGAGATAATTGGAGAGGGAAACCCTCGCAAGCTGACGGAAAGATTTGAGCCGACTGCAAGGAAGGAGCACCGCTAACTCCCGCGATGTAACATTCACTATACTTACAGGACTGACGACCGGAGGGCAATCAAATTAATCAATCAACATATCCATTCTCCGCCATTTTCTTTCCTTGTTCTACTTGCCGCCATTCCAACCTCACTTCACCTCCAGCTCAACAATGCAAGGCCGGAATATTGAACAATCTCTCTTCACTTCCTACTCAACAAGACAATGACCGAACGTTGTATAGTTCCATTTTTACAAATCGCAAATACACAATCACATTTCCTCGTTTAAAGTTGCTAGCTCTTTTCCACTGTCACTGAAATATTTCTCAGGTTACAAGTACACCAACTCAATATTGCCCATCACTCACTGACGATTGTAGCAGAGGCTAATACCCTTAATTTCATTCTAGTTTTTTTACAAGTACTAATACCCTTCCAGTTTTATTCGGTTTTCTCTATTTACTTGCAAACTAATACATCATCTCAATAGGCTCATGTGATCCTACTTTTCTCTTTTGTCTACATATGATGACTAATTGTGAAATATATCTATTCAATCCGAACTATTCCCGTTTCTACCATTGCCGTAGACATTCCACATTCCTATCACATCTTACACTTTCTAAAACCCATCCTCTCTTTATATTCAAATTACTTGTGTGTGGGGTTTGAACTCTAGACATTTTCCCACCAAAGGGTTCGTAACTACACTAACTAAAAATCGTAATACTTCAACCCTATTGTGAAGTGATATTGGCTGAGGAGGATCATAATTCACTCCAAACAAATTTCATTTAAAATAAACATCAACGGTGAATTTTTTAGAATATTTACGACAGGTAATACGAGGAAAAATATAGTGTGTTGTATACGGCCAAATGTTTGTAGGCAAGGCAGAGTGCGACGGAAAAATAACTATGAAAGTAGCATCGTCTTTAGCATTTTCTTCGGACTCAGCATTATCTTTTCCAATACTTCTGCAAATTTCGACAGAAGGTTTCACAATCATTTTAAGAATAAATCGTTGTAAAATAACTGCGTTTTTAGAATACGAAATGGAATTATAAAATAATATGGGACATTTAGAAAAACAAGAACGTACTTCCTGTAGTTGTATATCTACAGAACCTGCGGTTGGCCTCGAGTTAACTATATAGTTTTCTTACTTGGAGACTATTAAGAAAATTGCCCGTGTAACCAATGGAATTCCGCAAGGAGAAATGATTCAAAAAGTATGGATAAGCTATTGCGTGTGTAGAAGTCTGACCATGAACGGACAAGGAAATTCTTGATGGTTTGCCCGCGATCTTGCAGTCCTGTTGAGAACAATTCTGTTGCATATTAGTTCAATCATGTGAATAATTACTATTGATCTCTTATTATTGCTTTCTTATAGATTATAGTCATCAGTAATTTTATTTTCAATTACGTTACAAAAGTAAATAAATGAAAGTAAAAATTCACTAGATACACTCAATAATAAACCTGAAAGGACAACCTCAGTAAATATTTTTTTATTTAATACATAGTGCCGTAAATATTTATGTTAGGTAGACAAACAAAAACGGAAGATAACAATTTATTCTGATTCAAAGATTCACTGGAAAATTCAAGCTTGATTACAACAATGAAGTGTAACTATTGTTGGGTCTAATTGAATTCTTAAATTTTGATGTCCAATTGAACTCTTAAATTTTCGATTTAAACATAGCTGCACGTCAAGGTTACGAGGTAGAAGGAGAGGGGAACACTGTCATCCAATCGGGAGCTTCGTTAGGACTTAAATTTTTGGTCTTGAAGCTCCCAATTAGATAACACTGTCTCCCCCTCCTTCCAGCTTCTGACTTTGAAGTGCAGCTATGTTTAAATTGGAGTATAGTCTAGTGAAAAGGGGGTAGTAGTTCAGCTGGCGCCCACACGCACTTTGGACCGCAACCACACGAGTAGCCCTGGTTTGAGTGACAAAAAGTATACCTTGACCGTTTTCCTCGTTTACGCACAGTTATTTTTAAAAAAATATTTAACTTTCAATTGTGGAATCTGGTGTACCAAGCCTACACTTCCCAACAAGCATAGCTGCATTTGGCTTCTTTGAAGGATGGGAAAAGACTTCAATTGTTTCACATTGTTGCCCTTATAAAATCAAACGTTTATCGTCTCCTGTATTATTTCAGTAGTATACCTTTCCGTTGCGGCTCTCACACGCAACCAATCTTTATAAATGAGGTCTCTAAAGAAAGAGAATTTCTCGGAGACTTGACGAATTGCACTTTGACTTTAAAAATATGAAGGATTTGTTTTAAAAAAACGCATCTAAATATTCACGTCAAATGCAACCCGCAACACTTGCCAACGTTTTCGTCAAATAACTCCTAAACCAAGCGTTTTAGGGCGCTTCAAAACTAAAATTTTGAGGCCAATGGCCTCAAAGAAACATTTTTCACATCATAATCTATAAGATGAGACATTCCTCGACATTCAATTAAATTTTCGGTTCCGCGCTTCAATACTATCAAGGCCACCTCAGATATTTCAGCTCTTGATGCTGGTAGTCATTTTTGTGACGACACGCTTAGAAGGCATAGATTCCTCAATCTTATATTTACGCTTTCTGTATACACCGTGGTTGGTGCAGTCTGATTAGGTTTATTTGCATAATCATTAATTCAAGATTTTCTCTCCAGCAACAACTAGAAGTACTATTATAGTTGCTTGATACCTATGAAGATTGTTTCTTATGCGTGAAGTGAAACTATTCAATTAACGTTTTGCCATGGTCTGTACGTGCTGTGTACTCAATTGTGGAGGGATGTGGTTGAACAGTGAAGAGTGAAGACTTTGTGTTTTACCTTTACCAATATTTTCGTTATCATTCGATGAAATTTTCAAGTCAGCGGGTTCAGACCCGTAGCTTTCTCAAAAGTAAAATGCTAATATTTTTTGTGACTCACGAAAAGCTAAAAGCTAACTGCCAAAGAAAATTGAATAATTACTTCAAATATGTTTAAGGAAGTGTTATGAATTGTCCCAAAAAAACTCTCCATGATACTGAATAAATCTTTATTGAAAATTTCTTTAAACATCAATTTTTTAAAAATTGTGTTAGTACATTGCAAGTTACCTTTATACATTTTTAAGCAAATAAACACGTTTCGTTAACAACTTTCCTTCTTAGGAGCGGAGGTAGTAAGGGAAAACGTGTGCTGTGGCACAACACAAAGAACAAGACTTTAAATAAATGAAAAACGAAAATCAAAACGCGCTATCCTCCAATACCTGAATAAATTTAAAATTATGGAAATAAAGCAAGTCACTCGACAACTACAAACGATCTCAGCCCAAAAGCACGATTTAAATGTTGGCGGTCCTGGAAGTATGTACATCAACTCCTAGCTGCAAACTCACTTTGTAAAAAATATACCGTTTTATGTTATACTCAAGGTGTCGCTTCGTTAAGATAATGGAAACACCGTTTGAGCAACATTCCCATGTACCGAAGTGAAGTCTAAGCCCAATTGTTTGTAATGGTAACAAATGATATTTAGTACTCAAACGTGGAAATATTAGTTTGATTATTTTTTGGCTCGGAATTGCTTTTCTTGAGATATGCAACAACGCAGAAAATAATCCAATGCTTTTTTCTATACAAATAATTTTTCAATTTCCGCACCCTAGCAAGCTGGCACCCTGACTCTCCAAAGCCCCCTCTGTTCCTCTTAACAAATCAATCAAAGTTAAATAATATTGCAAAGAATAGGGTTGAACTAGCCCGATCCAGTATTTCGCACTACTTTACTAGGCTTTCTCAAGAGTAAAAACCTTTTCTAATGCTTTTGTGACCATCAAGGAAAGCGAAAAGCTAACTCACAATGAAGACTGAATAAATTCTTCAAATGTTGGTTTTAAAGAAGTATGAATTGTTCCAAGAACACCTCTCTGTAATGTGAACAAACCTTTATTTAAAATTTGTTTCCAACATGAATTGCATTGTTATTTTTGTTTGATATTCTGGAAATACATTAGAATTAAGTACAAAAGTACTTTCGAAGTTACATTTATACATTTTTAAACAAACACGTTTCATTAACAACTTTCCTCCTTAATGAAAAGGATAGACAAATGGATAGGGAAAGAGTGGAGTGTACCATGCGAGAGTTCTCGCAGGGGTACGCTAGTTTATTCATATTTCAATTAAGAAAAATATTTTCAAAACATTTTCAATCAGTGCCAACATGAATATCAGTTCCACAATGAATCACCATCATAAATGTATGTTTATAATCACCATAATATACATAAACATTACTTTAATCATGATAGGAAATATAATAATTATATTCACATTGCTTCTCTGGATGGTGATGCGATCTATATATTGTAAATGTTTTGAATAAATTATGCAAATTTATAAAACAAATTTGATATTAATGAATGAAAAAGTAGTTTTTAACCTAAAACTCACAAGCTAAAAAGTTAATAATAGATAAACATACTAATTAACAGTAATTTATGTATCAAGTGAGCCAAACAAGTGATTCGCGCACGGGTGGAATTTGTTGCCCGAGCGTGAAGTCGACGAAACACGATCCCGCGAATCACCAAGCAGAAATGTTGCGTATCCTTTTTTATTCGAGACCAGTCTGGAAAGAAACTCATTGAGGTACTGTTTTACAGGAAGAAAATTGTTCATTACGGGACGATTCTGTTGAAAGTTTTGTATAATCAAATTTTCTTGATTCCCCTGTCACAATCTTTTCAGTATGTGATTGCTGCCCAAGAAGAACGAAGGGAACGTGCATTATATTAAAATTTTGTGACTTAGTGTTGGTTAACCTGTTATAGATCTCGTTCGTTGACGCACACAGCGCTTTTACTTGTGGCATAAGCTACGTATTCGTGTAGCTAGGAAACGAACTACTATAAGAAAGCCATATAGCAAAGGTTCCGTGTGAAATAATGTTGAGTTAGCTTCCAATACATTCAACAATCTATTAAAGAGTTCTTTGGCGGTACTTTCCACTCATTTCGGAAAAGAATGAAGTAAGCAAGATTTCTGTGACACTTTTTACCTCTCTCGCATGTCGCCAATGTATCCTTTCCCATATTCTTTCCCTCTATTCCTTTCCTTTCAAATTCCCTATATTCTTTCGCCTATCTTCGGATTTTAATGGATACGTGTCAAAAGATGCGGCTCTTGCTTCTTCTAATATACTGGGCGGAGTTCCCCATCATTCCAAATTATCTTTCATTTCAAATTTCATTATCTGTAGAACCTGACATTCATATTACAATTAAAGAAAACATAAGAGCAACGATCAACAAATATGTGGCCATGCTTATAGAACAAATGATCGAGTAAAATATCATCACATGTCAATGATATTATTTAATTACAGAAAACATATATGAAAAGGGTCTCCAATGAACTATTGTACGTCACGTGGCAAAAGTTCCTTTTCACGACTTGAAAAGTTTTTTCGCCTCGGCCAGCAGGCCTCGAGGGATGAATTCTGCAGTCTCGTCATGAAAAGTTTGACCTTCTTGGTTTATGATATGAATTACTATTTTAATATTTCGTGCGCCTCTCACACTGGGGCAAATATGTTCTTCCCACACTGGCAAAGTTTCGCGCACTCTGCGTAATGTTTTTACACTTTTCGGAGTTAGAAAACATTAGCTGTTTAGCACTCGGGAAAATGAGTACGAGAAATAGTGTTTCGCGCATGGCGTGTTAAAAATCATAATGTACGTCTCTATTTTACATTTTTATAAGTATCTGTATTTATTATTATTGTGGAGATGTTTGTCTTTAGGATTTCTGTAGAGATTTCATTGACACACATTTCAAGTCAAATAGCACCAGCAGTTGTGTGACCGTGTGCGTTATTATGCATGTATTGTTTAGTTTCCTTCGCAATACTTCTTAACTCATTATTAAAAAACCTGTGTTTGCATGATTTGGCTAGAATTACCTTTATAAATGAGTCATTTAATTAAACCCAAAATGACATAAAAGCTTGAAACAACAACACAAAGCCATGAGGGTAATAATTCAATGCAATAGGTGCATTCCAGCGCTATACCTGCTGGAAATATTCAAATTTATTTCAATTAAAAACAGATAATTAATTATAACACCCTTATTTTTATTTTTAATTTAAAGACCAGATAACACAAACATTTAGTAAACAAAATACAAACAGGGAAAGATCAATCAACAAGAGAAACAAGACAAGCACAAAATTTAGTTATTCATTTCAAAACTTTTCAGGCCAAAATTAAACAATTTGATAAAAAATTTGAATTGCTTAATATATTATTTAGATATTAAATAATTTAAAAGAGAAGTTATATTCCATAAACACAGAAAATTAATTTTGTAAATAATTAATACCTACCGATGTACCGAGTGTACCTACCGATGTAAACAATGTATGTAGTAAATATGAATTTAATGTAACAAATAGCCGAGAAGGCTACATAAATTAAATCTACCAATCTATTTACCAATTATATTTTTTATAATTAAACTCATATTATTATTACAAATAAATGAATTATAAATAACTTACTAGACGGATACATTTTATACAGGATGCTAGATTTATTATATAGAATGGACTAGTTCATATAGGTTTTTAGACACACAGACGCGAGTACCAGCACCACAAAACCGTCCGCGACTTCCAAAGGGCGTCCACCATGGCCCTACGCTCTTGCGGCGTGCCCACTGCGCGTCGTCGGCGCTCGAGAGCGCGGCCGAGAGCGTTTCCGTGTCCGTCGGAGCTGCGCGACGCCCCAATCGATTGCAATTTCGGCGGCGGCGGCGCTGTGTCGCCCGTCCCTCTCCCCGCCCCTCCCCTTCCCCCTCCCCCGCCGCGCTCTGCCCATCCGCGCCCCGCGCCGCCGCCGCCACCGCCACCGTCGCGCCGCGACGCCTCGATCCATCCACCGACTCAATCCCGGCAGCTGACGATGTTCTGGGCGGAGGCCGCCCTGCCGTGCTTGCGGGGGCGGGCGGCATGGGGCGTGGCGGGGCGGGACGGCGCGGGGCGGGGCGGCACGGGGCGGGGCGGCGCGGCGCGGGGCGGGGCGGGACGGCGCGGCGTGGCGAGACGAGACGGAGGCGGAGGAGGAGGAGGAATCGGGGCGGAGATAACGTTGACGATTATGGGAGGGAAGGAAGAAGTTAGGGCAGGTTTAATGTGAGCGGGAGGGTAATTAATGCAGTGGGCATTACCGAGTGCACGCTGGGGCGGGGGATGCGGTTGACATTTGAGGGAGAAGGCAGTGAGAGTGACTGCAACTGCATTTGTAAGACAGATTCAAATCGATAGGAAAGTGTGTTTGTGATTTCTTTCATACTTTTAACCATTGCAGATCTTTACGCTTTCATTTATTCCGTTGTCATGGTAATAGAAAATGCTGTTTTATTCCCTGCTGAATTTAATATTAAAAAAAGAATTTAACTGTTATATTTATATAGCTCAACGAGAGAAAAGGAATGCCACTCTTTACGGCGGCTGCTGTTAAGAATTATTTCAGACTGTGCTGCAATTCGGTAGTTTACGTTTTTCAAAAGTAGCCTTATCGAATTCTATAATGTTATAAATATTAAAACCAATGTATGAACTTTATGCTACTAATTGTTTTCTAATATCCAATAACATGGTCCTATCAATGATGCAACTGCCAACAATAATCCTAAAATCATTCATTTATAAATAATACTACCATATTATGTCACAACGTTACGCCCCTAACAAAATTCAATTCATCATGAGTTGTGGTTATGAAACTAAATACAAAAGTGTACTAAATACATTACTTGATATTATTAGTAAGTTGTCGTAGTTAGTGCATATAAAATCAAGTGCAAAAAAAATTAATTCCTTATGTTAACATAATTTCTAATTTTGCACGAACCAAACTTTTTTTCTTTCTTGTACCATCATTACGATTTTTGAGGTGTTAATATTGTTCTAACTCACAGTTTTGTAGTACAACTTTAGGAAACTCCTTGCTTTCTTTCTGCAATATTAAACTAAAATGCGGAATATTGATAGAAATAAAACGTTACGACAAGCACAAGACGTCGTCTTTGCGCGAAACATCTTCTTCGTGTTGTAGCACTTTCCATCTTGAAACGTTAATTATTCTAATGACCTCCCGCCGTTAAAGTATTACGTGATCTTCAAATGTATTAACTTCGACACAAATGAGACTTGTAGCGTACAAGAAACTCTTACTCAATGCAATTGCATTTGTAATATATATGCAGTTTTCTCATCAGTACTTGGCATTACGAACGTGACACACGGCCGCTAGTATAAATAACGGAAACGTCTTTCACATCGTTTTTCAAACTTCGACGGGGTCCGACATTTGCTTTACAACGGCTTAATGACATAAATAAAACCCGTCTAGTAATTTTATTTCACTTTTAATGCAATTTGGTGAGAATGCTCTACAAATGAACTATCAAGCGAAATACAAGAAATTAAAGAAACATATTATGTGTTAATACGATATTCCCAGTTTCATACGTTCTGATGCATCTCTTGAAACAATTCGCTTGGACGTTCCATTTTGTGGTTTTGTGGTATATAGCCACTACACAAACAGCTTAATACTAAAAGACTCAAAGGACTTCATTCAAAAGAAAAGCAGGATAAAGTTGCCCAGTAAAAACTCTTTTTATATTGTTCTGAACTTCTGAAAGTTATGCCGCTGAGACCAAACTTATTTTGTAAAGCTTGCAACGTCCACTTCTATAATTGTCATTCAAGAAGAAGAAGAAGAAGAAGAAGGAGAAGAAATCTTTGCAGGGTGACCTACTTTGGTCATCTTTCTCTTTTCACATTCAGATATTCACAATGCTCATCGCCTGCTGCGGACACTTGATCCAGTTATCTCATTTTTCGTGAATATTGTGTTATCTGGTCCAAAAGGAAGAAAACAGAACATTCATGAACACTGTCCAAAACTCGCAAATTTTAGTATCGCCTTTTTCTTGTAAGTTCAATGTCTTTGCACCTACTTAAAATAATTATGTAATATAAAAAGCAATGCATGGGTAGCTAAAATCTGTTTGACGGTCTCAAAGAGTAGCATAGTTAATTTACAGGCGTCCATGATCAAGCCTTCTTAAACTAGATACTTTTGTTACAAAGTCTACATTTTTATTTCCCCCAATGCAGAAGCCGCAAAATCAAACTGAGAATATAACACTGCTTCGAAGGCAATAACACATTTCGGCAAGAGGTTGATTTCTTAAAGAGCAAATATAGAATTTTTTCATATTTTGTTAAATTTCAGAATTATTTTCCATAATTTTAATTTTAAAATTGATACATTTATATTTTTGAGATATTAAAAACAAATAGAATACAGTAATAGAACAATTTTAGGAATTTTGCTAAATATGATTAAATATTGTATAAAGAAAATCCTTTTAATATTACTAGTCACTGAAAGTTAACATACAAAATAAATTCTGACAAACACACAGCATTCTGCCACTAATGGTGCGATTCTATGTCGTGATAACGTTATTAGAATCTCAAAGGTAATTGCGCAGCTTCTACTCTGCCGGCACACGTGTGGTTTAACCGGCGTCTTAAATCGCTGTCATGTGGATAGCTAAATGAAACTAGCAGCCGTTGTACTATTATCACACTTTATTTCTTCAAAATCCTCATTAGGTATGCTTATTTGTATAAAACATTCAATATTAACTTTTCAAAATTGATAATGGTATGTACAACAGTGATGTGCATATTTTGTTATTAGTTATTACAGTCGTTTTTGCAATCATAATATCCCTGATGAAAGAGAAATGCTTTTACGATAAATTTAAAAGTATTATAGTTTCATTAATCCAATCAATCTCCTTTGTATAAAAATTGAAGGTTTTACTCCATTAACACATACATTGCGGCAACGAAGCACTCTAGTTTTGTGAAGGATGAAGTGAGAAATAAAATGAAAACCATTTTATACGCATATTAATTTGCTTATTGCTTTGAGCTCAAATAAATGGCGATATTTTGACAGCTTAAAAAATGTTCTAATTATATTTCTTTTGTGTACACAGCTTGAATTATTAGTAACAACATGATCGTTTTTGGCATTTAAATATTTTATTTATTTGTTTCAATATTTTAACTCCAGCCTGAAGGTAGAAATCTTTCCGAAATGGTGCTATTTATGTATCACGTATTTTAGTATATTGCAATCATATTATATCCAAGAAATAATTTTCTGTCTATAAAATAAAAGACTAAACACAGTTTGACAAGTTTATTAAATCTTCAGAGAGAGAAGAAAATAATAATTTAATTTTGAAGATCACTTTTGTCGTTGAACAGTTCCTATTGCAAAATAAAACCTCTTGGCTTTTAAAGGCAAATAAGTGGAAAGTGTAAAACTTTGTGGGCAAATAAGTGGAAAGTGTAGAACCAGTACTATCACACTACAATATTTCTTCAATACGCTTGTTATGTATACTAAATTGTAGATCTATTGAATATTAACTTTTTAATATTGATAATGATTGGTATAACAGTGATATGAATACTTTGTGGTTAGATTCAATTATGATAAAATTCAAATTGTTTTGAAGTGAATTCAAGTTCTATTAAGTTTGCTTCAATACTGCTAAAGAATATGCAGAACGTTCCACACAAGTAAAATTATTTCATAGTTGGAATTTTTTGATTTTTTCAATGAAATGATAATTGAAATCATACATTTCATGTTCTATATAATATGTTTCATGCCACGAAAAGAGAGTTGGAAAACTACATTACCGCACAAAACGCTTGGAGTTTTATAAGGATTCTCTGGAAGATAGTCCTCACCAATCCTCATTGCTCCAACATCATTCAAATCATGAATCGTTATCATTCATTTATAACGAAATCCGTGAGTTTCAGATACGAGCGAAAACTCTAGAGATTGAGAACTATATTAAAGAATGTCAAAGTGTTCTGTCTGGTTGACAACATTTCTTCGAATTCCAACTCTATGACTGATTGTATGAGGATTGAAGGAACGCCAACTGCTATGGTAGTCTTTTTATAGAATAGTGAATGTTTTTATTCTGGAGGTGGTGGTGAGAGAAAACAGGGGAGGATATGATAAAAACATCGCGCGCGGTTCATAGTCCGTTTGTTGCTCCGGCATTCTCCTGGTTCACCTCTACGTATTTTTGGTGAAACCGTATCTGCTGGTGAAGCCTCATACAGTTTGTATGCCCGATCAAACCACGGAGTGGTGATGTCATGACAAAACCTGTTTGGTGTTTTTTCAATAATGATTCGAAGAAAAATGTGGTTAATATGCATTTTTTCCTCAATAAAAAGAAAATTACTAAAAATTAATTAATTTTACAATTTTCTACGCACTATTGATGTTTGTAATTTTTTCAAACTAACAAAAATCACTAACATTCAATCAATCACATACTCATTAGCCTCGTTCTATCCCTTCACCCCCTCCGTTTCTAACCAACGGCTCTTGTTATACACGCTTCTCCTTCGTCCTCTTTTCGTCTCCTCGTCATCATCTCTTTCCATACTAAATACCCTCTTCGTTCGTGTCAACAGCTTTATGTTTACCTCCGCCCGTCTGTCACTATCGTCGTCGTCCAACACTCCTAGTACCGAAACCCAACCCATCTTTACTATTCCATCGCATAGGTTACCAACCAACCGCCCTAGTTTTTGAACTAGCGTTTTCGCTAATCGATGCGTCCGCCACTAGTTTGGGGGCACCGCCTGCGGGGAGAATTTCCGCTTTTTGTCACGCAGAAACACCGCCTGAGCAACATGGAGGAAGCGCCGCGGAGGGCGGCCGGCCCTGTGTGATCTTTATCACTTTGGCCCTCAAGGCCCATCTTAACGATGGAATATGTCACGGTATTTAGCGTCTCTCAGTCATGTCGCTAGATTTCGTATGATTTCCATCGTATCAAGCAGTGTTTGTGTTCATACGACATCCTGCTGCACAAGCGAGAAAGACACGAAATGCCGGGTGATATTCCATCGTGGCCATAGGGGCTCGAGAGGCAAAGTTATAAAAATCGCACTCTAGGGGCGGCTGCCCCACCTGCTCCTTTCCCCTTCGCCAGGTGGCGGAGCTAACTGCCCCTTCCAAGCCAAATTCCGCTTCGTCCCAACATCAGCTGTATTTGTGGTCTCCGACCTTCCGTTTTCACGCTGCCACCTGGACCTACGGTCTTAGTAGTTGTTCTTGTCTTTCCATCCGCGCTCCTTTACCTCTCCATCACATTGTAACAACAAAGCCACCCTAGTTCCAATTCACCCCCCTTTGCTCTCGCTCCTCTAGTTTACTTCTTCCCCTCCGTTTTTGTCCCGCTCACGACCCATCGCTCCTCTCCCCTTCCCCTCCGCGTCCAATGGACCCATGCGGCCAAATGCTCCTTCCACGTCCAATTCCGCTTCGTCTCAACACCAGCTGTATTTCTAGTCCCCGCCTCTCCGTTCTCTCACTTCTGCTTTGCCCTAGTCGCAGCAGTAGTCCCCATCTTTCTATTCATACTCCTTTACCTCTCCATCGCATTCGTCCTCGCAAAACCTTCCTAGTTTTAATCTACGTCCATCCACGCTCGCTCCTCCATTTCTCCTTCCTCCCCTCCGTTTTTGCCCCGCTCGCTGCCCATCGCTCCCCACCCTCACCCCTCCGCATCCACTGGACCCGCGCGGCGCCGCTGCGGTCAATACCGCGGCCTCCCAATTTGCAGGAGTGCAATTGTCATCTGCATAATGCGGCGGCGGCGGCGGCGGCGGCGGGGACGACGCCAATAAAATCAACTGCGCACGGTGACAAACGGCGCACTGCTGCGGCGAGGTGACGCTCGTCGGTGACGGTGGCGGGGGAGTGATATGGCGATCTGCGGTCGCGCGCCCGGTCTACGCCTCTCAGTGCTTTGTTTATGACGGTGGCGGCGGCACTGCGTTAGGCGCTTGTTGCACAATAGCTACGAGCAGGTTGCGCGTCGAGCAGGTTGCTGATGGAATTTACGGGCGGTGTCTCGCGATTTCGCTGACAGGTCGGGTGATTGCTCGTACTTGCTCTAAAGATTTCACTGAAGGGCAGCTGTAGGAATTGGCAGTGGGGCAATATAACTTAGTTTTCAGCACGTTTTATTTAACTACTCCACTCGTGAAATTAAAACCAATAGTGTTTATGTATACATTCAGAATGCTCCATTCAGGGCGGTGTATCTCAAACATTTTATCGCTTTTTCTATCCAATTTTTTTTACCTCTTCTCCCTACTAACCAACTCATAAACTGAATCATCTATCTTAGGAGGCGGTATACATCAATCGCTATGTCGATGTCTAATAAACCCTGTAGGTACGATAACATAACCTCTTTGATTTTAGTTATTTTCAATAATTGGAACATTTTGGAACTCTGTTGGACATAATTTCATTCGTGGAATAGTCATATTAATTACCACTCGTACTTAGGAAACTCTCAGATAAATCGCCTCCTCGCTTCGTGAGTTGAAGATTTATCAACAATTTCCAAAGTACTCGTGGTATTACCTACGATAAACATTGTCTACACACCTATTTCGAACCTCATGAACCAGAATTTGTAAAAGAATCTGCAGACGTGTCCTTTCAAGGTAAAATACAGGTTAGGGGCTGTTGAAAAACCAAAACCAATGTTTTAAATTAAATTATTTTTAATAAGGTGCTGTTGCCATTTCAATACTCTGTTAAAAATTGTGTCGCTTCGTAGCATGGAAACTAAAATGTGACTATCGTACTCATGACTTTTAAACGTTATTGATTTGTATTATTAATTGGTTTTGCCATGTAAGAGTGCAGATTAATTTGTCAATTTAAAAAGGCACACGAATGCTTTGTAATGTGTTTTAATTAGTCATAATGAATTATATTTTGAAAAGAAGAGTCATAATTTATAAATGAGCTAACAGAAGAGAGGCTAACTCCAGCTAGTGGATTAGTCCACTACGAATTGAAAACCAATAAGTATTTTGGTTTAAGAAGACTGGCTGGGTTTTCTTCAGGGACTTTGATGGCGGCAGCGCGCAAAGTGAAAGAGAGAGTGGAAGGTTGCCGGTTCACCAGGCCTTCAGAGGCTCTGACAGGTTGGAGAAAGTGTTCGAGTGCCCATTAGAGGTCAGCAGATAACCGTTCGGTTGATTGACTAACTTATTATTTCGTGTTTACGGGCACATTCACTGATATATCAATAGTCCTATACGTGGAGTAAATGTTGATGCCACGAGAGATGGCGGTGTTCTTCCCCACTGGAGGGCGAGTTCCAGCGCCGACCTACATGTCGCCTGTGGATTTTTCCTCATCTAGGTATCTGCCGCCACTGAAAAACCGTCGTAGCCGGGGCAAGCTCTAAGCTCCCGACTGGTCTCTTGACATATGTGGTAGTGTAGTGCATGTTAGTGTGTGTAAGTGTCGCCCGATATCCGCGGCCGGTTTGCTAGAGTACTGGTCCGGCATTCGTCCGGTATTGATAGGAGAAAACCCGGTTAAATACCGATCAGAGCAGCCGGCCTCTACAATTTTACTCTCGACAGCGGCTAAATTCTTCCTAGCTATGCAGCTAGTGCCGAAAATCCTGTAATCGTCGAGACAGGAACCAGAAGGTCTTGAGATGTTTATTTGACATAGTAAATTTTCAACTATATTTCATAAACAGCTTTCACAGTTAATTACCAACGAAAAGAGAATTGAACAGTTTTTTAACATATTAATGTCGAACCACAAACCGTATTCTGCTCTACAGTCCTAATGGAGCACCGATTCATTTATTTACTGTTCATTCGTTTATTGCAATCAAAAACACGAAAAGAAGTGAATATGGAAATTTCCTATATGAGATATCATTGGATTAGTCTTTATTTGAAGACACATGTCACTGAACATTCAATGTGGCTTACACAACGTACATAAGCGTTTTCATGAGTTTCAATATAGATAGACCTGTCTGTTTGTTGCTCCTTAATTGGAGGATAATCTCATGTGCCCCGGTGAACCTCTCGAAGCGCACGTGCGCAGTGCGAGTCCTCACCACGTGCGGTTGTTCAAGCGAGATGCCTCGCCGCTCGAGTGCTTTTCGGAACAACATCCACGTTCTAATTACCAATTGCGGCGGAGGCAGTAATGATGCCATTTCGAAGCGAGAGGTTACTCAGCGTTATCATTCTGGAGAGATTTTGCTTGGTGGAGCGGTTCATACCAACCTCTTATCGAATGAATCGTTGCGTCATAGGTTTTCTTCAGGGTCTTTTGAAAAAAAAATTCAAAATTCCTGAGGTGAGAATTTAGTAATTTTCATTGTTTATTAAACAGTATATACTCTTCATATTTCTTTATGTAGAAACTTTGTTGCTAAATTTCATTGTACGATTTCTCTTCGAAACTTCTATTATTTATTAAGAACTAATGTTGCTCACTTATCTTATCACCTAAAATTAAACAAAGAGTCTTGTTGAATATCTTCATTAGGGTAGACACAATATAACGAAGATATGATGAATAAGTTATGGGAGTATGCTAGTATCCGAGATTATGTATTCGGTCAATTATTATGATGTTTTCTATATGACATCTTATTATGGTTCAGGAGAATGTCGTATTAAACTAATAAAAATTTAACTTGCATTTTCTACATTTAAAACTTTTCTAAAAATATTTCAATGTAACCGTTGCAACAACCGAAGCATTAGTTAACAGAATATGAATGATTTTGTCAAAAATAAATAAAAGCTGATGTATATATTTTTCAGTATATGTTGGGATGCATTGGAGCATTGTTGCAACATTATTGATAAATTATGTTATAAGAACGGTGTGTTCGAATATAAAGCTTTAATTGCATCTTTTAACTGGTGATGCAACGAAATACATAGATTTTTCCTTACTGTTTGTAATATTATAACTCTATTCAATCTGGACGACATAAATTGCAAATATGTCAACAACTTCTTACAAATCTTGCTTCAAAAAACATGCGTGTCTTAGATACTGAAAAATGTTTTCGATTTATTCCTCCAGCAAATTGTTCTTATATTTCTGTAAGACACCCTCAAGAATTTTGGCCGATCAGCTCCTTTGAAAAACATTCAATTTCAAGTATACTAGCTTTAGTTTTATTCACAGATAAAACTGAAAACCTTTTACTGTTTCAAAAAAATATTGCATAATTTACTGTGAACCCAAAACACAATTTGGAAAATTTTAGAACGCGCTAATTAGAGATTTTAATAAAACAATCTTAGATGTCTTTTTTTAAACGATGTGTGTTCGAATATTTTTTATGAATCCAAATTTTATAAAATATTAATTAAAAAATATTAAAATTGTCACTTGCTACAAAAAAATGTTTTTGCAATCATTTACTTAGTCCATACTATCCAGAGTAGGCCAAATATGTTCACTCCGTAAAACTCTTGGCCCCAGTGTAGCGCGCCAGTCTATAGGCGCTGGTGTTTCATGTAAACTTTCCTGAAATTGATAGCAGTCAGTATAAAATAATATTAAGAACGTGTTTGTTTTACATTATTAAATCTTACTCAAATACGCTTAGGAGACCGCTTATAAAATTTCTTCTTATTGAGTGTTCAAGAAGCTTCTTGTTTCTCACTCCCATTGCCCAACGCCTTCACCCCCCCCCCTTCTGGCCGCACTTACTTGCCACGCAGCCCGCTCTGTGAGTGTCTACCAGCGGTTGCCAACTGGACTAGGAATGACGTCGGAGCAGTTTCCTCTCGGAGATAAGGCACTCGGAGAAGCGATGCGAGCAAATAGGGGCGAGAAGGAGCAGAAGACGGTACCGAAACCTTAGCAGTGGACCTTTGCCGGTGTTTCAGGCAACATGAGAGGGAAACTATCTACACCCATCAATTTTCTTTCTATTAGGGAAAAAAGGTATCCTTTTGTAGATATTGGAACAATGGCGAAGTGTTATCTGCGTTCGAAAGAATTGCAGTACGTTATAAAGCTCAACCTACAGATGCATTACGTAGATTTGCGACCCAGAGAAATCTGCGAGATATAATAATTTCTGATTATTGACATAGCTCGCAATCATGGAATAAGTAAAGGAATTTGCAGATTGAAGATTATGGAAAAGATACGAGGATTTACAACATTCTCAAACAAAACTGTACATCAATAATAATCAAGCCTGGGGTCAAACTGTTTTTACGTGACCCCTAACGGGTACCTATTTGTTAACGTTAACTATTGTTTCAGAATAATTCGTTATATTATATACTATTGTATAAAATTTTATTATCCTTAAATGTGAAAACTGTCTTTTCCAAAAATGTTATTTAATAGAAGAATAAAAGTGGAATTATAATACTGGTTATGTTAAAAAGTCGAATATTGTGTTGGGTTATACATTTTCTATTATATAATCCTGAATATTGTTATTATATAATAAATATTCTAAATAATAATTACCAGTTAAAAAACGTAATTATCGATTTTCCATGCGAACCTTTTCTTCCACTTTCGTACCTCCGTACCATCATTAGAACACTGCGCTTGCCGCCGCGACGGTCTCTACCTTTGCTCGGTCGGTGGGTTTGGAGCAAGAGAGCAGATTTCAGTGACGTCATAGAGCATTTAGTTGGCAATCACTGGTGTATACTGATTGCATTTTTCGGACAACTTTTCCTAAGCAGTTTGCCTCCCTCCCTCAAAGAGCTTAGCCCGACTGCATCCCGATCAGTTTTCCTCCTTAGTGAGGATTGATGTCTACGTTTACAGCAGTCTGCTTATTGGTCGATTATCATTTATCCACTTCTGTTTTCAAGGAGCATTTTCATGTTCTTCTATAGCACTGTCGTTGTAAAATCACACTTAAAAGATTCTGGAAACAATACTTGAAACCTCGTATCACGAGCATCCTCCACTCCGCAGACTTATCATACACAATTTCGAAGGTTCTGCAATGTTCTGTTGTGTTCAAAGTTTTCTCTGGACTGGTGAAAGAACATATCTTTGGGTTTCTTATGAATGGTGACTTTAAAAAAAATGTTTACTCCTTGCGGATCACGGAATAAGCGAAAAGAGATGGAGTCGGGCTACGCCTTATCAGGCAACGTAAAATGAAAGATTAGCTGGGAAGCGGGGTGACGAAAAACAGCCCGTGGGATGCAGTCGGGCGGTTCCCAGCGTTACACCTACCCTCTTGTCACATTCCCCTCCCCTGTTCCGCTGTCCTCTGCGTCCCCGAGACTCTGGTCTCTCGTACCGTCCCCGCCGCCCTCGTCAGGGTCCGACAGGTTCTTCCGAAGCGCTCGACATATCGACCATCGATCGCTCGATCTAATTAATTAGCGGCGGCTTCCGGCGCGCGGGGGTCCAATTTGGGCGGAGCCTCCTGCCCCGCCCACCCTCACCTTTCCCTTCCTCACCGCCTCCTTCGCCACTGAATAACGCGACCGCGCGATAGACCACGCTCCGCGTCCCTTAGCTAGCACCTCGCCGCTTAACGAAACGAAAGTAGAGGAAGTTTCACGAACGAGTATTTTTTATGACAAGGTATACCCTCGAGTTTCGTTCAGCAACAAACATAAATAAATTTATGAATATATCTTACCATTATGCGGCTCTAAGTTACAGTGCAGCATTGAACATAGCGAAAAAAACTTCGTTGAATTCAAAACATGAAAAAATACAACATATATTTTATGTGCCTATAACAAACATAAGTCCCAGTGTTTTGTTCACAATCAGCAGTAGAACAAATTAACTACAAACTCTTTAAATATATATCTCAAATATGCAGTACATTACTTCGCAGATATAGAGTCATCTCATGAGAATGTGAAGAGGAAGCGGCCAAACATCAAACACTAAACACACAAGCTCCTTCCTGCATGGCTCTGACCCGCATTAAACTGAGACTTGTCAATTTTGTATTTTTTAATTTTTTTCTACCACAATATTCCGTTTTCTGAGTAACACCAAACCATCACGTATAAATAAGTAGCATTACCACAAAAATCGCAAACAACCAATATACAAATACCAAAGAACATTTACAGTAATCTTATTAGAAAAGAACTTTCCAAATTTCCACTAAAACAATAAATTAATACGTATATTCAGGTGCCCTTTCAATCCTCCCGTATTTCAAAGGAACGTGGGAGACAAATTGCAAATATGTGACAATGAAATAACACACCATGCTAGAGCAACTCAAATAATTTATGTTCCTAAGTTAAAAATGTTTAATATCATCTCCAGGATATGTCGCAATCACACGAAGTGTATACGGCGTCTCTACAATTTTCTATCACGTGGTGTAGCCAGCCTGAATCCAGCCTGTGTCCTTGATACAGAAAAATAGAATGACCGCAAAACGTCTGTCCGTTTGTAAATCACACAAGTGGTTAAATCGTTCAGCCAATTTGCTCCAAAATTGATATTCCCCAATCTTTCTGGCTGATGTCACGGCCACTTGAATTTGAAACCGATATTTCAATTTTGGGAGGTACTTTACATGAAGCTCCTGAGACTTTTTCAAATTTTAAAAAAATGGCTCCATCGTTATTATATTTTTCATAGCGTTGATAGTTGGTGAGTGTGAACATTTAAGAAAATGAGGCAGATGTTGAAAACTCTGATTTTTCGAAAATTGCAGGTGTTCAAATTTTTTCGGCGTCTTCCTGCAACTACAATTATGCAGATAGACTCGTTTTCCCTTAATAAAATCTGTTCCTTAAAGATAGAATTTGAAATAAGATCTCGTACAATTTTTCAAAAATTTGAGTACTTTTGGCGCAAATTTGCTTGAAAATACGGGGGAGAAAGTAGGTGCTGTTTTAGCACTACTAGTTTTAATTTAGATGCCGTAGTAAACCTGTTTACCTAAATTAATACTCGTTTTAAAGCTACGTTCAATCCTCCATTATTAATTCTTATTGAAAGGTATTATCAAAAAACTATATTTTAAGAATGTTTTAAAGGATTTGTACATGTGACATGTAATTAGAAAACTCTTCCTTGGTAATCCTCAATAATTATTGTTAATTTTAATAGCAATTTGAAACATACTTATAATTTGAAATATAATTATTTGTAAAATATTAAAAATTATATTATGTACTTGTTTAAAATCTTTATAGGCCTACAAAACCGAGCAAGATAAAACATTTAAAAAAATGCAATTCATACACTTTTTCAGCAGCAGCAGCACTTTGAGCCATTTCACGTACAATTAGAGGAATTCGCGCAGCGCGTTTACCGCGTCCATTCGGGTCATTTGGCCATTTGGCCCCGGCGCTAAACGCAGCTCTTCGCCGCGGAGAGGAAATGAAATTAACCAGCGCGCCGCTTCCGCGCTTATCAGCCTCGCTTCGGTTCCGCTGCCGTTAGCAAGTCGTTTGAACGGCCGCCCGCCGCCCGACCGCCCCACAAGCTGTGCGTGCGGATAAACAAGCCCCGATAAGCTGCGGAGCGACTAAAGGCTTATTTTAGTTCCGCGCGCGGGAACACTGTGCCGGTGGGTGTATCCTGTCGTGGCGGGCACTCGTTTGAAACGAATCGAACCAGAGACCGTTTGGGTGAAGTAGTAGTAGTAGTACACTTTTAATTGCCCTTTTGGAAGTTGGAAGGAAGTTTAAAAGTTTTGCGATTTGTTTGCTTCGGAAAGAAGCTGAAAGATCTGAAAAATGTAAACAAGTCTTTTCGGCAAACATATTTAAAATATACCAGCTTGTATCTACCAGCACATCAGTGCTAATGTTTCTGTAGCATTGCTGAGGTCTGCAATTCAGCAGATAAAACATTCTTTTGTGATTTAACCCCTATTTGTATTGTTGACTTACTAAAATGTGAAATAAAAACGTTAAATTCAGCAAATTCAATGGCAGTATTTAAATTCTGTGTGGGTAATTTGAATATAAACAAGACTGTTTTTTGTTGATGATTACGTACTAATTTTTGAAAGCAAGCGAGAAAAGAGGCTTACGATCTACGTTTTACTGGCAGTTGCCGAAGGCGGTAGTTTACTCTTGACTTTCAACGTACAGTTGTGGTGATCAGAGGAGTGAATGATTTTTAACGACGAAAGTTTTGGGAGAGGTTCAGATATGTGGTACGTAGACGAGAGAATATTCCTCACCGGAGGCGTGCGCAACCTAAAGAAACGAGAGAGGCCTCCTTTTCCATTGAGCTTTTTATATTGGCATTTTACTGGTAAATAAAAAGGAACCTCTGTATAAATGTTGAATTAAAATTCCGGTAATTTAGTGAGTCTCACAAACCAATTTAAAATATTGTGAAGCGTTATTGAGGTTAATTATTCTGCTCATTATAATTTGTAAAATGTTGTTTCTTATTCATAAAATAATAGTGTTTGCTAATGATCTCCGATGTTTCTGAAGTGACCTAAATGAAATAAAAATTTAAAAAGTCCCTAATAATTTAAAAAGAGGAATGTGTGATAAAATGTATGTGAGTAACTCGGAAATAAAAAGTGTGATTACCCTCTCCCCACACCTACAGCAATGTGAAAATACTCATGCCTCGGGCGAAAATCGAATCCAGAACTACCCTCTACGTGTAGTAGAACGTTGCTAAAGATTCATTCGCAATTTACACAATCGTGAAATGTTATAATCAGGCACAAAAATGTGAATATACTCTTCTCATATTAATACCATACGCCGCTTTAAGAGTTTTAAAGGAGTGCGACATGTCAGCAAAGTGGCAAATGCTGACCTTGCAGGCATTGATATCAGCTCTTTTTCCATTCTGTGTTTAGGAAATTTCTCCGCAACAGAATCTTGGCGATCATAAAGAGTCTAAAGATTTCCCGCCTTTTTCACCGCCGTTGCCGAATGGCATTTCACGGACTCAGTTACGTACACGAACGTTTTTAGTACAATGTTCAATGTTGTTTTACTTGGATAGAATATTTGTAAATATTCTTGAGATAGTTTTGCATGTTTTTTCGTGTATTCTAGTAAATTCAATACTATTGAAATTTAAATAATTCATTTGGATCCATTCGTAGTTTTGCACATTCAATCCCAAACCCCGAAACACACCTTCTGGGAGTTGAAAGTCACTCTGAATCAATCTGTCACACCACTGACCAAAATGTGAGAGATAGCAAACAACACTCACGAGGTTTTCAGGAAGTGCAACGTGATCCCACGTCGATTTCTCCGAAACTCGAGGTCAAAGAATTTTCAGTATGTACTCTCCTGTGCCAAAGGTAAATACGCAGAGGATCGGGTCCAAATCTTCGGAGTGGACAGGGGTTGGAGAGAGCAGCTGTGACTCGCAGCAGGGAACATATTGACGCAATTCGAGCGACGCGGCAGACGAGCGAAGAAGAGCCAGGCTAACAGGGCCTGGACCACTCGGAAGACCTGGAAAACGAGCATGGGTTCCAAATCTTGAACTCCTAGATCGACGCCCGACGAGGTTTGAATTGGGAAGCGAAAGTTTGAAGCCACACTGAGAGGATATGTAGGCGAAGAAGGAATGTAAGGGACAATGTTTGGGATAGTAGGGGTTAAGTGTGATAGTGATAAGAAAGATCATCTTTCGTCTCTGGGTGCAGAGGTTCAAATCCCAGTTGATCCTTGCGGATGTTTTAGGTCGGCAATAATTGGGGTGGGACGTGTGTGGGGTTCATGACAGTTTCATCAGAGTTTCCGTTTCTCTTGCCTCTCATTTCACCATTGGTCCATTATTTAAATCATATCATCGGCATTCTCATTATCAAGCATCTACCAAAACCATCTCACAAATAGGGTACTGAGGATTGATAATGGTACCCAAGCATTAGTATTGGTACTGAGGATTAGAAATATGTAAAAACAATTATAACATATGCTCTAATTGTGTTTACGTATTTCCCCCTCCCCTCTTCTTCCACCCACTCTGGTGTCCCTCTCTCTCCTCTCTCCTCTTTTCCTTTCTTCCCTTTTCCCCTTATTTCAGCTTTTTATTTATGTTTACTCTTTCCCTTCATTCTCTTCTCTCTCCGTCTATCTCCTCTGCCTTTTTCCTCTCTCTATTTCCCACTCACCTTTCCCTTTCTATCTTCAATATCTGCTGACTAAACGAAGAGGCCAAAGTTACAGATGAAAGTGGAAGAGAGTATATAAAAGAATATTAATTTTTTATTCAAGGTCTAGCTATGTAAAGACAGAAGACAACAGGAGAAGATATATTATGATATTGTATTTCCTAAGTAACTTGAAAAGGACGTTGTCTTATAATTTCGGTAGGAAGTTTACTTCGAGTCACGTTTATGCTTGAAGGGGAAAAATCAGAAACTATCAGAAGTGAGAAGTAATATTGTTTTGTGACACATTTCAGAAAGAGACAACATTGTGTTAGGCAAGAGAGCTGAGGATGAGAGAGAATAAGAGAGGAAGTAAGAGGGAACAAATATAGTGAATAAGAAACGAAACGAAGATTCAGGAAGTGCCTAATCGAATGGAGATAGGAACGAGAACAAGGTAGGTTGCAGAAACTAGAACAGAATTACGATCAGAGAACTGCATTATAACTTTTGATGTTCCGAGTTGGTTGAAAGTTGACGCACCACATGTCTTCGATCCATTGTGGTTTTAGCCGGCGATGTCACCTCCGCCTCCTCCGCCGTCGCCACTGTGTGCTCTCGAAACGCGGAGTAAACATGAGCTGTCGAAAATTGAATTCTCAGCCAGAGGAGTGCAGGAGGGACGCGGAGGCAGAGAATGGGAGTGAGAATATTGCGCCCCACGCAACTCGTCAGTTGGGCCGTCGACTCTCCACCTCACCGAGCGTTGAATACACTAACTAAATCAGGAACTCTGCAAGCATCGGTCGTGAAGTAAACATTGGCAATCGGGCAGAATAAAAAGTTGAGGATTTTGTGAACTATGTTTGGAAGTACAGTGGGAGACGCGCTTACATTATCTTTTGTTGTTTTATTATTGGATGGAAATAATTGCCAAAAATCATTTAAAATATTTATTTATCTTCACAGATAATTTTAAGCACTATCAAATATTTCTGTAATCCACCAATCAATATTTAATTTCCGTAAGTATGTTGTGTTTTTACAACATTCGTATGTGCCCCTTCATTAGAAAAAAATTAGTTTAATTTGCTGCCTTCAAATATGTTGCTCCTTTGTTAATTTCAGAATTTTCGTCCTTTTTCTCCTTAGCCGAGACATAGATAAGTAGTCGACAGCCTGTACAATAATATCAATCTCTTTTACCTCTGATGATGATTGCGTCTGATCGATCCTCCGTTGCTGACTTCACATTTTCCAGACTGTCTCACTATTCGCTTAACACTCACCTTCCATCTGTCGGATGCTCGTAACTACCGCTGCCCTTCCTGGCTTGACCTATCTTCCCACCTCTCCCCGTCTCGTCACCACTTTGCTCCGGCCATCCCCGTCTCCCTATCTTCTCTTCACCTCGCCTCATCCATCTCGTTCCGGCAAACAAGACCCCCGCGGACGGATTGATTGAAGGATGAGTGATTCCAGGCGCGCCATTAGTCCCGTTAGTGTAGTGCATGTTTTTATCGCGGGAGATGGTAATGATCTCTCACTGGATGAGGAAGTCTGTCACTAACATACACGTCGGCTGGTGTTTTTCCCATTTCACCAGCTCCTGCCTCAACAAGCTCCAAATTCACGACAAGCCTCCTGTCATGTGGAATAATGTAGGGCATGTGTGTCTGTAAGTAAGGAATGAGTATAAGACAAGGAAGAAGAACAAAAGATCGCGAGCGCTCAGTGGTCCGTTTACTAGGGTAGTGCTTCGGCTCTCGGCTGGTTCGATCGGAGAAAATCACGAAAAATCACCGAACAGAGCAACTGGCTGAATTTTTTTCACCCACTGAAATGGCTTAAGGCAACAGAGTGCAAGAAGCGTGATCTTTTCTTCCTCTTTCCAATCCTTTTGCACTTCCCTAACATGTACTTACATTCACTGCACCATCACCCCACTATCAGGAGACCAGTCGGGAATATTGAGCTTGCCCTAGCTGTGGCGGTGCCGTTAGCAGGTGTAACTAAAAAGGGAAATCCGCGCAAGCAGACGTATGTGTTGGCGGCGCGTCTCATGTTCCAACAAGGATCACCGACACCTCCCAGGATGCACTACACTTACGGGATTAATGACCATAGCTGTTGACGCACCCCGAAACACAAAATAACCAATCAATCCGGCACTCCCCCCCCTTCACCCGTCTCCACCTCTATCGCCATCTCACTTCCCTAGCCTCGTCTCCCCGCCTCGCCTCGCGCCGTCTTGCCACGCCTTGCGTTCCGACGCCACGCCTCGCACCGCCTCGCTATGCCTCGCCACCTCGTCTCCTCTCTTCTCCATGACACCTCGTCTCGTCTCTTCGCCACGCGTCGCGCCGTATCGTCTCGTCTTGGCACCTTGTCTCTTCTCCTCACCATGGCACCTCGTCTCCTCTCCTCGCACGGCATCGCCTCGCCTTGTCACCTTATCTCTTCTCATCGCCATTTCACCTCGCCTCCTCTTGTCGCCCCGCCTCGCCTCGCACCGCCTAGCCCCTAGCCACGCCTCGTCGCGCCGTGACACCTCGTCTCCTCGCAATGCCTCGCACTGCCTCGCCATGCATCGCCGCGCCACTCTCACACTCAGTCACTCACCCTCCACCGGCGCCTCCCGACCATCCTCCCCCATCTCAGACCCTCCCCTCCCTTTCCAACTCCCGCCGTCCCGGTTCACTCAGCGTCCGCTCCCCGCGGAGCGCTGAGCCTTCCATCAAAAGGCAATTTCGACGCCCAGTGACCGACCTCTGCCTTGAGCGGAAACACAAACGCACCGGGCGAAATTCTGGGCGACTACAAAGGGATGCGCTTATGATCCCCTGCAAAAGGGCCCACCAAAGCTTCTTTCGCCGCTCAGAAGCTTCGCGTGCGCGCGGCTTCTATCGGCCTGCCCCGCGTTCTAGCCCGCAGCGGCGCTCAGACCACTCGTAAATGGACAAATAAATTTCGGACTTCTCTACAATAAAAGTCTTGTTGAATCGCAAACTGAGTAGAATTCTTCCCTATGGATTGGATTTACGATGTTGAAAGTTACCATACCCTAGCAATGGCGCATACAATGGGTTAAAATTAGAATGTACAATGTAAAATTGGAATTGTAGTTTTCACACAATATGTCCCAGAGAATGATAAAGTGATTTCAACCAAATCTGGAATAAAGTGACGGTCTGCATTTAGAATATGTTCATTTACACATTGACGGAATTTTGAGACAGAGGTATTAGTTTGGAAACACGACTTTAATTTTCAATTATAAAGAAACTTAAGAAACTTTGTTCAAGTTACTACAAATTATTATTTTATTTTTGTGAATGATCTAGCGTTCTTTTGTATCTTTTGCACCGGTGAAATTATATTTACGAAACATATTTTGTGCGGAAATTGTAGAATCTTTTTTCCTGAGAAGTCTCAACTTAAACAATTTAATTGTTTTGGTGTCCTTGCGTTCATGTATTAATTTTTTTTTTAAATGCTGCACTTTCAGACACTTTCGTTTTCCGATTTCAACAAATTTTAACGCTTCGTTGAGTAGGAACATTTTAGTATTTCTTCGCCATTATCCATGTTTTCTCCTTCTTTCCTCACATTCTGTGCGTTGTGTGCTTCATTCTGGTCATTGAGTCTTCTAGTGACTTCTTTCAAGCCGTTTGAGACCTCTTTCGCCGAAGTGACACAGTAGTTGAGTGCAGTTTCCAACGTTATGGGGCATCTCTTAACACTTTTCTGGCTCTGATGGCCTTTTTATGATCATTCCTTCGGATGAGGTGCTTTCTGCACTTCATAAAACGACGATCATCGGAAGATATGGGTTTGCATACGAGCAGGACAAACTATGTAGATTCTGGAGATTACGTGACAAAATATGATCTTCGTGAATATCAAAGACTTTGAGAGACACCTGTTACAGAATCTCTAGGGCTTCTTTCCAGTTTATTTAGGCACAAACCACTTCAATATTTCACGACATAGCTACAAGACCGAGGTTACTACTCTGTAGTAGTGGAGTCATTTTCAAAGTTGTGTGAACGTGACTAAAGTAAATGATTATTTTCTGTTTATAATGAAATTCTATGATACGCTATGATCGCTGTGTAGATTCCGGATTCCTCTATTCCATGAATAGGGATATTCTTCATATAAACCGGTAAGAAATAAAGATAAAAATTTGAGCATATGGAAAATAATTATATTTTTTTATTAGCGACTGGGTAGAAGCAGATGTATTTGAATGTGAGGTTGACACTGTCAGTGAGAAATCAGTATTTTACGAATATGAATGTAAACATTCTCATCCCTTTCTTACAGACTTTTACACTTACATACGCTACAAAACCACATACGGGAGACCGATCGGGAGCTTACACATAGAGCTTGTGCCGACTGGAGCAAGGGCAGGATTCCACTGGTTGCATCTGCTGGTGGGAGATATCTGGGTGAGGAAACCGCATTAGTCGACAGTTAACTCTGGAGAGGTGGCGGTTGCTAGAGTTACGTTAGAGGTGGCGTGGGGTCATTTCTGACCCCTTTAAACTATTTCTTTATAAAATTATATTTAGCAAGAAATAAGTGCGAAATTACTTATTTTAATAATAATCAATCATTTTTAAGGTCGTATAAACATAATGCACTATTATAAACAAACATGCAAATGAGGAATTCAAACAAATAAAAGGGCAAAATTATCATTTATCTTTCATTTTATATAGTTACTCCATTTACATTTTTCTGAATATTTCAACGACAAAGGTATCAGAAAATTCAGTAAATTTCATTTTCTGACATTGACTCACATAAGAACAAACAATTTCTTGAAAATGATTCAAAGCCAATCAATACAGCTTAGAAAAAGTGCGAAATTTAAGGCGTTTGTATTGGTTTCACAAATATTTATAGATAAATTATTACATATAAAATTTTGAAAAAATTTCAGACAAAAGGTAAAGAATGTGGTGAATGGTATGTGAAATGTAAATGTTCTGACGGGCAAAATTAGGCAACTGCAGCTAAACAAAGATACGTGGAGTCACAAAAGACCCCGCGCCAACTCTCCCGGGTTAAGCCGGAGACGGATCTCACCATCCAGCGGGGGAAGATCACAGCTACCTAGCGATAAACAACATGCATTAAACTTATGGGACTAATGACCTTAGCAATCGACACATTCGGAACATTCAATCAATCACTGAAGCATTCCAACCGCCGTGAATTATCCAACCGCCTTCCAACCAGGATGAATGCTCGAATCCCCTTCTAACCGAGATGAATGCTTCAATCCCCTTCCAACCGGGGTGAATATTTAAGAAACTACACTGCCGATTATCGTCCTTTAAAAGGATACTTAATGCGTCTTTGAGAGGCTTAATATCTGATGCCCAGCAGCAACAACCTAACTGCGTGACCGGACACTTATTCATTCAGTGAAAGTTTTGCCACTCTTGATGTTATTGATTTGCTAAGTTTTCATTCATATTCGTGAAATACTGATTTTTTACTGACAGTGTCAACCTCGCATTAAAATTCATTTGCTTCTACACAGTCGCTAATAAAAAGAAAATACAATTCTTTTCCATATACTTTTTCACTCTGAATCATTTTAAATGAGGAATTTAAACACTTGTGATTGATAGTGTGACAGTCAATTCGTGCTGGTTTTCTGTGTGGGACCGAGTTTGAAATTTATTCTTCATGGCTTCGATAACACCGAACAGATGTTTGTAGAATCTTACAGAACGATTAAACAAATAGATACTCTAACGTACAAAGAGACAAATTATAAATGTAATTTCCGGATATTCGGAAGCCCTGAAGTTCATTTTCATTTTTTATATAGAAAATGGATATTTACAGAAAAAAAGTATTATCAGCAGTATACTGAACGATGGTGAGATACTTCATCTAAAATATTAAGTAGCTTATGATATATTGTCAAAAATCTTGACAAAATGTGTTGTGAAGAATTGTTTACACTTAATAGGATGACGAATTCTATACCGTCAACATGCGATTCAGTTCCGTCAAACACGACCAGATGAAAAAAATGAATAAATTCGAAATTCCGTCTGCAGCAACATTAATAATTATTGGGTGGACCATTTAATGATGATTATTGAATGAATCATTGAATGAAATTATGTAACATTATATCATTACCATTTTTCCAACATTTTCTTCGGAGAATAAATATTACATATTGGTTTATTTTTTATTGTTGGTACAGCGTTGTGGAGTTCTAATGGTGCAATTTTTGTGCTAGTTTAGAATTTCCTCTCAAAACTTCCTCCAACAACTCTTCTGTAACAAATTTAATAATAATTAAACTGAGGAAAACAAAACTCGTTAAGCCTCTAAACTTCACCAGGGCTTCGATTTCCAAGAACTTTCCAATCAAAGTTTCAAAGATGCGAAGACACTACTTCTGGGGTCGCTAATCATTGCAGGAGAAGATAAGGTGTCAAGATACCTACTTTAAAAGGAGACAATCGACTACTGGGCTCACATTTTACGAGATATATAATTTTCGTAGAAAGTTTTCTACCAACAGTCTCTGGAATGAAAATACATTACGAATAGCGTGCTACTTGTACTGGCGAAGGAAAATGTGTCTTGGTATGTATCTTACTATCTCAAACACAATAACAAAGAAAAACTACCACGGCTAATAACATTCTGTGTATTACAAGACGTGTAATTTTGCTGAAAACTGATATACAATATGAATAATTGAATGACAATTCATATATGTGTTTTCTCTGGAAAAGTAGGATATCATTTTCATGTTCCTATGCCAACGTTTTTCGAAGATAAACTACCATTAGAAAGAGCTGTTTTTAGGGCACAAGCAGATTAACTTACAATTTTAGAAATTTAAAATTAGTCCTATTAAAGATCTAAGCTTTTTGTTATCATTTTGAGTTCATTGCTCTCACACCGTGTCTTTTTGCAATTGTGTTTATTTTTTTCATTTTTAATGCACTTAGCAAACGGAGTCTTTTGAAAGAAATGACCCCCAGGATTCAGAAGTTCTGCTCATAACGCATCTCTTGTTCAATTGCAAGTCAATCTCTCGCAAGGCGACAAATGGAGTGGGGGTCAGATTGGTGACCTTTACGCGCTGGGACCGGGCTTCAATCCCCATCTGATTCAAGAGCAATTTGTAATGGCCAAAGCGAGGCTGCCCTGTCTCCCTTCCACCATTTTTGCTATCTCCATGCTCATTACTGTTGTCATCATTTAACGCCTTGCCGGGCAGACCCCACACCGAGTGTTGATTAATTAACTGATTCATTTAATTATTGATTATATTATTTCGTGATTCCGGAAGCGACAACGGATAAATAATATCTCCCGTAAATATAGTGCATGTTTACCGCGGGATGTAGAAATGTTCTTCTCGAGCTAGATGGCAAGATCCGTCGGCTTGCGGATTTTTTTTTTTTATCATTACGTTTTTCGTCAAGGCATCTCCTACTAGCAAGGCACCGCCCCAGCCGGAACAAGCTCTGACAAAGAACAGGACCATTCGTTAAAGTACTGATCTGGCATTTGCCTGGCGTTGATCGGAGAAACCACGGAAAAGTACCGATTAGAGCAGCCGGCCGCTAGAATTCTCCTCGCGAGCGTTGACACCCTGGCTTTCAAGCTACAGTCAATGAGCCGCTTCCTCGAAAATACATACCGCAATATACAAAATTAATATATAAACATGCATGAACATGAATATGTAACTAAATAAATAATCAAATAAGTAGCCTCCATCACTCATAAATATTTTTTTCCACTGATGTAGGGTTTAAGTCGACTGCATTAAATGAAAATGAATTCCTTTCTTGAAATGGATGCTAGAACAGGATTATACGGGAAACCAATCCGTTAGAAACAAAGTTCTCGTAATGTTTAGAAACTCAAAATTTCGTAAACTATTGAGAAGTAACTTACATACTTTGATGAAAACTCTGCTACAGGTTTCAAGAGCTTCATAATTGTAAGAAAACTGTTCGCGACTGCATAAACTCGCGCTGATACGCTCCTGCGTATACTCGCGCGTATACAATTATGGCACGAACCATGATACTGCCACCAATGTTCACGTCCGTGGTATGGGGTATGATTTTTGTATTTATAGGGGTTTAGAGACCCTTCAACTAATGTGATCGATGAGGGGAAATATCGATGCAACACAGACCATATAACGATTATGTTGAGATAAATGCCGTTGGAGCAAAGGTGAAGTAAACATCAGGTAATCTTATTCAATAGTATATTTCTGTAACTACTCGACTCGCAAAACCTTCTGATTATCAATTTACTTTCACTTTGTTCATTTTAAGCCATGAAGCTCTGTAGTACCGGTCCAACTTCGCGGACTACCCTTCTTTTGTCTTAATCCATTATCGCCCAAATTAATTGTGTGCACACAGCACTCGCCTATTGTCGTCGCACCCGTCCGCGCACAGTCACTGTTGTAGTCTCTCTTGTAGTATGTTCTTGCAAATTTTACTATTCCAAAGCGCCAACAGCTAGTTATATGAACATTTTTGCTTCAAAAGTAGAAAAACGTCAGAACGTAGCTGCACATGCCCCGTCAACTTCGGTGCGGAACAGCTCCCGTTTGCTTTACATCGGGCTCTCCCTCGAACTGCTAACTACGATTTTAGATGAAGATTCAAACCGACGCAAGTAATAAATACGCCCTGGTCAGGAGTGTCAAGGCTAAATCTGGCAATCAGAAATGATAAACGTGTATATTTACTTCGCTTAGGATGTCTGCGTCTATTAAAGAAATACTATTCGCAATATTTAAGAACAACAAAATGTTGTTTATAAGATTCCTTGCCCGAAATGTGAACGAAGTTACGTAGGACAAACATGTAGGAGGTTAGGTGAACGCATAAAAGAACATAGAAATAACATAATGAAGAACAGGCAGTTTCATAACTCAATTTCAACGCATAGAATCAATGATAACCATGATTTCAATTTTGCAGAAACTGAGATCGTATGTAAAGAATCTAACAAAAAGAAAAGGTTAATCCTAGAAACGCTACATATCAAAAATAATAAGACTGTAAATTCTATGATTGAGTCAAATCAGTTTACCAAATGCTACGATGCAATATTGCAATCTCTTAGAGAACGTGAATGGAAATGATTCTTTGACCTCTGATGTTTGTTATCACGTGACTTTAGCAAGTATGAGGCATCGATGTAAGAATAGGAAAGATGATACAGGAATGAGAAAATAATTTGTGATGTAGTTAATCTGAATAATGTAAATAGGAAGTCATGAGATATTTTATTTTGTTGATAGAATGACGATAAGTAGTAATTGTTCTACGAGCTTTTTGCTGTTTTTGTGTATATTTTATTGTGTATAATTGACGAAGTACTTATGTATGTAACCTGAAATGAGAGGAAATAGTATGGATTGTAGGTAAGGTTTGATATACTTTGTAATTTTTAATGTATGTAAAAGATATGAGTTTACATATGAAGTTTTTATGATTTTATGTTTTTATGTTTTATATATAGAGCCTGATGATGAGGCAAATCTAGCCTCGAAACGTTGCGCAACAGTAATGTAATAGAAGATGTAGAAAGAAATATGTATGAATATGTTTTAATAAGACTATGTGTCTGATGAGTTGTTGTCTATAATATATATGAAGCATTGTAACCGAATATTCGCAATATATAGTAAAAGAAGCAGATTTGAGTTGAAAAGAAATGTGCGTACTCAAATGAAGGCTCAGGGCGTTAATGTGTTAAGTCCACAATAGAAATAAGGCTCGCTTGAATTGAATGAATTGAATTGAATTAATGCCTTATTTTACGTGGCGAGACACAGGCCATGAGGCCTGCTCTTCCGTCTGACAAAGCAAATTTCGTTACGCTCCTTTTACCAACTAGCGGAGAAAGAAGGTATTTCTAGGGCGACGAAACAGGCAATTTTCAATTTAGCTCTTATGCGTCATTTAGGCATGAGAATCTTTCACATGCAGTAAATCTACTAACATGGGGCAGCCGGCTTTACTTCCCCTCCGAAGGAAGGCGTACGAAGGAATTTTTTCGCCCTTATAAATCCATGGCTTCAATCGGGTCTGAACCCGTGAACTTGAGTATGACAGTCCGATACGCTAACCGTTACACCATCGCCGCCACTCGCGTGTGTGAGACCGTGGGTGCTCATGGGTGCGGAATTACGCAGGCGGGTGGGCATCCTGGCTCCGGGCCGCACGCAGATCCGCTTCATGGAGGCTGCGCTGCGTCGGGTCGGTCGGGTCGCGTCGCGTCGCGCCGCGCCGCTTCGATTTGGCCCTCAAGGCCGTGGGGGTGGGGGGCGGCGCCGCGCCGCGTTTGAGAGGCTTCCCTGCGGGTTTCGCCGCGGCGGCATCCGATGTCAACACAAACACTCACACATGGATGTGCGTACACTCGCTCATAGACGTACATATCTATATATCTAAGTCTACATCTACATATGTCTATTTAGACATGTTCACACACACCAGGGGCGGATCCAGGCGAACAGTTTTTTGGTGGGCAGCTTAGATATTTATCAAATAATAAACATATTTGTTATTGTATTGTGTATCGTGTATGTACTGTAAGTATGTTACTATACAATATAATTTTTAAATAATTACATAGTTCGAACATCAATAAATATTTAAATGAATTTTACCAACTAAAGGACAGTAATCGAAAACTTAAGGCCTCTTTTGCCCTCATTGCCCCCCCTGGATCTGCCAGTGACACACACACACACACACACACACACACACACACACATGCAAAGACACTTGTGATGGTAAATCACCTTACGTGATTTTTTACAGAAGAAGCAATTGAAAGAATTCCTTAAATGACATTTCTAACCAAAAATATTTATCGTTCAAATGGCTCTGTATTGTATTGTATTGTATTGTTTTGTATTGTATTGTATAAAAGAAAAGGGAAAAAGTATCTCAATTTTGCTTGTCTAGTAGTGTAGTGGATGCAGCGCGGTGTGAGGTCCGTTCTGCGAAGCGACTACATACAGGGTCAGATCAGGTTTCAGGAGATTGTTTCGTAGGGGCAAATGAAAGGCAATGCACTTGTGTATAAATTAAATTTAATTCTTGAAATATTGATTAGTTTTACAAGTAGTTAGGTAGTAAGCCGGAGGACCAATGAATGTTTGTAATTAAAGGTTTCTTCTTTCTTGAAGTTTACACTTACAGTTTGATGACAGTACAGCAAGCACCAACCCAGGTCAGACGGCTGAGTGTGTGCGTGCCGTCCGTAGAAATGGGCTGCGGATGTTACGGCTGGTAGGCTGGATGTCACCATGGGCGCGTACTCGCGTGCTGGAGCGGCCCGTACTGTTGATCGCGGCCTGCTGGCCGCGCCGATTGATTGCCGGAGCCTTGATAGGCAGAGCAAGGACAGCTGACTCGTTCGCAGGCTGTCCGACGAGTAGAGTAGTAGTTGTAGCAGCAGTAATAGTAGTTTGACGTAGAGTGACTGCGTAGAAGTAGCAGTGATTGACTGAAGAGTGACTGCGCAGTAGTAGAGTTTTGACGTAGAAGTGTGACTGCGTAGTTTCACATAGTAGTGAACAGAGCAGTAATTGTAGCAGCAGTATAGTAGTTTGACTTAGAAGTGCCTGCGTAGTAGCAGCAGAGTAGAAATGACTTAGAAGTTTGACATAGCAGTTTCACATAGTAGAAATGACATTGAAGTGCCTGCGTAGTAGCAGCGAAATTGACTGATAGTTCGACATAACAGTGGCGCGTGGGAGCGAAGTTGCCGTATTTATTGAAGCGTATGTTTCCAAAGGCAGAGGGGGGAGAGTCACGTGACAATTGCAGCTAGCCTATGAAGTACAGTGAGACGTAGTGTGCCACAAGAGATGCTCGCTATTCGTTGTTATGTTTTGAAGTGTGTCACGTGACTTGTGATGGCACTGGCTGTGCCCGCGATGGCTGCATCTCATTAGCAAGGTTTGGTATTTTCTCACGGGAACCGCGATGCTGGTTGAGAGAAAACGGCGGTAAAGGCGGGGCGTGGGCGCGGGCGCGGCTGCCTAGCAGATGCGCTCGTAGTCGGCGAATATTAACGCCTGTATTGGGGTGGGAGGCACGTAGCGATATCTGGAATGTTTGTAAATATGTCTGGCCGCCGAAGTCTGAGAAAAGCAGGTAAAAGGTTAATGGCTTGAGGGCCGCGCGCCCGCCGGGGGAGGCCGAGCCTGCCGCCCCTTCCCCGGCTTACAGTAAGTACGCGGCGGTTCGGCGCTTGCGGCCAGAGGGCTCAACGAGAGTCGTTTTGTTGCCTGAACATCTGTGTTTCATTTCTTATGTTTTGTATCGCCTAGCTTGAGCCGTGAGAAACTTTGAAGGTGGGGCAGCCGAAGAATGTTGGCCGCGCGGGGGAAAGACAATTTGAGGCTGCACCCTGCTGGCGAGTTTCCTTGTAATTGTTCGCGAGATTGAACAAGTAGTTAACTATTGTCTAGTCACAATCCCTCATACACGTGCGGCATATACACCTCTTTAGAAAAATAAACTCCTACATACATATTATACACCACCCATGTACAGGCCTACACACATATATACACTCTTATACACATGTATGTAATTATTCATATATACACATACTCCACACATTCACACACGTGGTGTACACACACGTACAAAGCTATATAAAGATTCATAAATTCCAATAAACTTCCTGAATATTATTTAAATTTTACGTTACATGTGCATTGTTCAAAATAAACAAGATCTGATGAATGGTATACTACTTCATACCTCATATTATTAAAAGGGCACGCACACTGTTCAAGAACAAAAAATAAAATACTCTCGTACAACTCTGCAATAAATTAAATATTTTACAAAAACAGTCTTTACGATTGCTGCAATAACACACTTGTAGTATAGTTTTTTTTTCTTTCCCCTCCACAGTACCCCTGAGGAGGCGGGAGTTTATTTTTCTTTAAATCATTTACAGTAGGCTGCTGCCTAGCGGCTTAAGCAGCTGAGAGGGAGAGATCTTTGTTTAACTACTAAAATTAAGTAAAACTAACTTAATTTTAGCTTAAATCTAATTTTCTAATTACTAATGTAGCACTTTGGCATACCTAATTTAACATGAAATTTTATTATTTAATTTATCTTAATCCTAAGTAAAACTTTTAACTGAAATGTTCTTTTTTGTTTGTTTATTCCATTCACGCATCATTCATTCTGTTTCATTATATACATAACCATTCATTCTACTCATTCACACCCACTGCACAACACAACACTGCATCACACTATTCTTCTGTTCGCCACGGCACTGACTTGGCTCAAAGTGTCCGTGGCGCTCAGGCCCAATTGGAGGCGTGGCAGGTGCGGCGCGGCGCCGCGTTCCCCGCGTGTCCCACGGCCGAAGGCGATTCTTCCCCCCCGCGTTCGGCTGTCTCTGCTTGCTCACACAGGGTAGCAAGCGTGTCATGAGGCAGCGCGCGGAAGGTGAAGGCGACGTGCTTCGGCCCTTTCCGTAGATAGGACCGATGTGTGTCGCTGTTCGCCTCTCGGCCGGTTTCGCGCAGGATGCGCGGCGCCTTCGGACCCAGCGCCCTGGTAAGCGCCGTGGTTGCGCGCCTTTGGAGCTCCGGCAAGAATTGGTTTTTTACACCCAGAACTCCAAACACGTCGGCGTTTCTAGGGTATCTGTTGGGTGGAGGGGGAGGGAGGTGCGGGAGCGCCGCGAGACGCGCCGCACGGTTTTCCGCCGAGCGAATCGGACGGAGGGTGGAGAGTGGTGCCGCCGCGAACACCTCGCAGGCGTACGACCACATGGAGCGCACGCAAGCGGTGAATAGGCGGCGCTTGAGGACAGGGTGGAGTTCCGGAGCTCTTAAGAGCGGGCGTAGGAGAGTTGTTCGGGCAGTTATTTTTTGGCTAACGTACTTGGCGTGGGTGTGCCAGCGGAGGCCGCTATCGAGCATCACGCCAAGATACTTCGCCGACTTTTGCCAGGGTAGATTTGCGCCGGCCAAGCTCACGACTTCATCGGGGTCTGCCCTCTGTCGGGTGAAGTTGACGGCTGCGCACTTGTCAAGGTTGAGGGTGAGCTTTTTACGGCTCAGCCATTCGGGAAGCTCAGCGAGGCAATCGTTCAGATATCTCACCGATTTCCTTCTGTCCGCCGACTTCGCATAATAGGCGAAATCATCCGCAAACATTAGGAGCCCGCAATGTTGAATGCCGGTGTGTTGTTCAACTGAGAGCGGCGCGTCGTTGACGTACAGGCCGAATAGGGTCGGGGAGAGCACGCTTCCCTGTGGCACGCCTGCTACGGCTCGTCTTAAGGACGATTGTACGCCATTGACGCGAACCTTGAATAGCCTTTCTGCCAAGAAGCTTGCGATTAGTCTAACGTAGCAGTCGCTGATTCCGATGTCCGCAAGACACGCGAGAGCCCCCTCGTGCCATACAGAATCGAAAGCCGACCGCATGTCAAGAAAAACCACCGGCAAGTTCTGCCGTCTTTCGAGAGAGAGACCAATCTCGGTACATAGCCGCGTCAGTTGTTGCGCGGAACTGAAGCCAATTCGAAATCCGAATTGCTCATCTCTAAGAAGCTTAAGGCGCCGTATTTCCTGTTGCAGGCGCTCCAGGATCAGGCGCTCGAAAGATTTAGCAAGAAGCGAGAGGAGACTAATTGGTCTGTAACCGCTCGGAAGAAGTTGGTCCTTATTTGGTTTTGGTATCATGGATACCGTCGCGATTTTCCACGCTCTGGGGAAATATCCTAGCGCTAGGCACGCGTTTAAAAGCTCCCGCAGAAACTCCACTCCGTTGGCGCCAAGCGCGCGAAGCTGGGCGGCTGTTATACCGTCCGGCCCGCATGCCTTGCGCGTGTTGAGGTGTCGCAGCACGTCACGGAGCTCCCTTCCCGTCACACGTCGCGCAGAGGTGCTCGGTGCGGCAGTCAGGTACTCTCTCAGGCGTGCAACGGTGCTCTGGTCTCCGAACATGCCAGAGTCAAGTGGGCGGAATTGCCGTTCAAGCGTCTCTGCGAAGAGTTCGCTTTTGGCGGCGTCCTCCCACACGTATTCCGGCGGCTGAGCGGTATGGCCTGGCTGCTGTGCTGGCGAGGTGGTGCGGAGCGGGTGGTTAACTCCCGCCTTGCGGCCCAGCGCCTTTGATAATCCCCAGAGGTTTCTTTCACGAAGATTGCAGTCTTCGATCGTGCGCGACCATTTTGCGGTTCTCTCGTCTTGTAGAGATTTGCGGAATTCTCTGCTGAGAGCTCTCGCCCGCGCTCCGTCCGCGGGATCGCCGTAGCGACTGTGAAGTTTAGAATATCTGCGGAGCTCCCGCAGCGTCCTTCTCTGCTCATCTGTAAGCTCAGGACGTAATTCCGGTTCGCGAGTAATTTTGGTGTTTAATTTGTAGGACGTACGAATCGCGGAGGTGATGTGGGTCACCGCGCTATCGATTTCGTCCTGTGAATTTAACGGTTTCCGCTCAAGCACTGTGCTTATGTGAGCTGTGAAACCGGCCCAGTTGGTGTTGTGAGATATTTTTAATTTGTTGCGGCGTGCTGCGGCGAGAGACGAAACCACGAATGTCACCGGCCTGTGATCGGAAACCAGATAGGAGATTGAGAGCGGGACTGCGCAATCGATTCCTTTCGCGATCGCAAGGTCGATAATTCCCGGATTTCCAGTCGACGGGTAGATCGTGGGTTCTTTCGGGGCGCATACGTATACGCCACGTCTCGTCGCAATGTAGTTGGCTAAACGGGTGCCGTTTTCGGTTTGCACCGAGGCAGCCCCACTGTCTGTTCCTTGCATTGTAGTCTCCTAGGATGAGAACTTTAGTATCTAACGCGAGTATCGCGTCGATACAGGCAGTGTCGAGTTGCTGGTTCGGGCAGTAGACGGACGCGACTGTAAGTCGGCCACCAATCGTCCAAACTCTTACCACGACCGCCTCTAGAGAACGCAAGGCGCCTGGTGGGATCGTTACTTCGAGCTGGGGGATGTCGCGTCGGACCAAGAGCGCAACACCGCCCCCCCGTTTGACCTCGCGGTCTCGGCGATACACTGCGTATCCGTGAATACGGGCAGTGTGATGCTCGTGAAACCACGTTTCCTGCAGCGCCAAAATATCGAGTTGTCTCTCGATGGCAAAGTTTTGTATTACCTGGGTCTTTTCGCACGCACTTTGAACATTCCAGGTGCATGTTCGCAGCGGTGCTTCGCAGTGAGACGGATAATTTTGATTATTGCGCGCCATTGTTGGGCAGTAGTGATGTAAGCAAGTGGATCATTCCCCGAATCTGGTCTTCGGAGAGTGCACCCAGTTGGGTAGCGAGAGCGCGAGACCGCGTCTCTTGCACCTCTTTGTTTTGCGCATTGGGGGCTTGAGCAGGGCCCGAACCCGCCACCTTTGACCAGGTCGCCTCGCCGCTTGCTCTCTGCCGAGGAGCCGCGCCCGATGGGGCGTCGCGGCTTGTGGACCTCTCGGCAGGTTCTTGTTGAGTGCTTGATGAGCGCTGCAACGGCTTGCATTTTCCGCATTTTGTATATGATGCTGTGTGCTGCCCGCCGCAATTGCAGCATTTCGGGCGGGCCGAGGTACCGCGTATGGGGCAGTCCTTCGTGCCGGGCTTGTCTGTCGGGTGGCCCTCACCCGTACAAATCTTGCATCTTAAGGGATATTCGCAGTTTTTACGGGTGTGTCCCCACCTGCAGCATCTCTCGCAGAAGCGAGGGCGCTTCCATTGTTCCCGAACAACTTGAACGTCGCACGAAGCAATGGTCCTAATTTTAAAAGCTTTGCGCGACTCGTCCGCGCGGAGGGTGACGCGAAATGTCCCCGTGGGCACGGACCGAGTTTCGGTGGCTTCGCCACTTACGGCTTCACTGCCCTCCGAAGTTCCGGCGGGTTCGGAGAGTTCGCGGCGAACATGTTGATGAACGCCCAACGGGTGGAGGCCTGCGCCTACAAGCTCCTCGCGCACCTCGTCAGCAGTGAAGCCGCGCGGAACCTGTTTAATGTACACGCGATGTGTACGTTCACTCTGGGGAGGTGGGGGTGGGAGCCCAAACAAAAAGATGTTGTGAAGCTTGGCGTACCTCTCGGCTTCACGGTAAGCAGTTGGGGAGGAGGTTGACACCTGGTAGCCAATTTTGCCCTTTAGGGTTTTGACGCGGCCGATTGTGGCCAACTTCCCAGTGACATCTCCTATTCCTTTCGCGTGCTGCTTTACCGCGTCTGGATGTATGTTCAGCCGGAAGTAATAGGAACGTCTGGACGGTCGTGAAGCGACCGCCGGTTCAGGTTCCGCGGTCGGGGCCTGCGCGGAGGCGCCCGCCTCGCCATTCGTAGAGCGGGGCTGGCCGCACTGGCGCACGGAGTCGGTCTGCCAGGCGGCCGATTGCTCGCCGAGAGGAGGATCTGTGTCGGGGAGTGGGGTGGGAGGCCGGCGCGCTTCAGAGCCCGTGGGCGCATTACCTTCCCTGCCGGAGGTCCCGTCCGCCGCCTCCTCCGCGGTGTCGGCTGCGGCGTTGCGGGCGGCTGCGGCGTTGCGAGCGGCTGCTTCCTGGGCAGCTAGACTCTTCTTCTTCTTCTTCCCCTCTTTTTCTCTCGCTCGAGCGGGAGTTCGGAGGGGTTGGGGTCGTGCTGTGTCTCGTGGCCGCTAGGGGGCGTCGAGTCGGCTCTGGGAGGCGGCACACTGCCCTCAGTGCAGAACCGCTTTTTCCGGTGGTGAGCGCGTCAAGGGCGAGCCCACCCCCTCGGTCCCGGGTGCGGCCAGGTCATTTTGCTGGGTGGGAGGGGCGGTTTCCTCCGTAAGCCGCTCGCAAGGTTGGGCGTCAAGTCCAGGCGTTGCGCCTGGCGGAGTGGCGGGGCCACGTTGCCGCTTTTGCGTCGGTGCCGGGGGCGGGGTGCGCGCATTGATTTCGCGTGCCCTTTCCCGGACCGATGGGGAGTGGTTTGGCGGTGCCTGCGTCCTCCAAAATTGGAGGAGCTCCGCTTCCTTCGTACGGGCGAAGGCCAGGAGTACCTCGTGAGGCACCTCGCTGTAGCTGTTTCCGGAGTCGCCCGAGGGCTGCGCATCAGCCGCGAGTGGCGACACCATAGCGCTGCTCCAGGATTCTCCTTCTTCCCGCGCCAGGTGTAGCACGATGCTCCGCCGCCGCGGGGTTTCAGGATCGTCTCCCTGTCGGGGTGGTACCGGGGGTGCCGAGGTTGGCACGTTTTGCGGTGAGTGCGACATGCTGTCGTCGTCCTCCGTATTGCTGTCACTAGCGGGCGAGCATGGCCCGCCCGGTCTCCCTGTAGACCGGCCCACGGGAGCGGAGCTCGACCGGGGCCGCAAAGCACTTGCCGCGCGGGCGGTGAGAGGCGGCGAAGGGTCGCCTGGCGGAGCAGGGAGAGACACGTCCGTACCCTTCGGCTGCCCGAGAGCGAATGACTTGTAGTATAGTACGAGAATATAACACCCGTTTTTCAGTAATTTACATACCAAATTTTTTTAAAAAATCGCTGTTCCTTAACGTAACTCGACAATTGCATCTACTACTTCTTCCTTGGAGCCTTGCTCTCTCATGACGTCAGCTGTGTCGTGAGCAGTTGCGCACTTAGTACTAGAATTCAGTTAGTGCGCGCATTATGAGAATAGGTGGAATAACACAATCAAATATTTAACTTTTCCAATCAAAATCAAATTTTGTTTGTTATTTAAGGTCGCATCAACGTCTAGTTCATTAGCGACCACTATTCGATTTAGCGTTATGGCAACTGTGAAAAAGATATGATATGGTGATGATAAGGGAAATGATAGGAAGAACACAAATACAACCATGCCCGAGGCGGGACTCGAACCCACGATTCTGTGTCCGAGATCGACACTATTGCCTCACGACACTATTGCCTCAGCGATCTCGGCAACCGGGAATCGGCAAAAATTGAAATTGTTTCGTTGTTTTTGTATTTTTCGCCAATTTCTTGGTATCCAATGGAACTACAGATGCCTCTCATGTCGCCGGACACTGCATACTTCTCTTTAAATTTATGCGCACACCGAAAATCAGTAGGCGGTTTTGTATTTATTCGTGGTATCTAACGGAACAATAAGCACCATTGAAACGCCGGAGGCTGTATAGTTTTCTTTTAATTTCTGCACGCATCGGAAATAAGTATTATATATTCTGAACCTAAATGGCTGTCTTGTTATGAAACGTAATAATGGTGTTGGTTTCCGTCTTCCTCTTAATTTAATTAAAACATCAGTTCCTGGAAGAGACGAGATTGTCAACTCACTTGATAATACATTTTTACCGTCCGCATAAAAGGAAAAAAGTCGTATTTATACTTATTTAATTTGAGAGAGATAAATAGCAGGACAAGCGAGGTGTTGTTTATTGTGAAGTTATAAAATAAAACAGTAAGAAAGTGAAAAGAAGGTGGATCCCAAAATATCCTATTGCTGATCTTCACCGTCAGTGACTCAAAGATCTAGTTCTTTAATCTGTGGTTAGCTGAGTTATGCTTAATTAAATGTTAATTCTGTTTTAATTGTGTTATTCCTTTGCAGCTCTTCTAGAATTACATCTATTAAAGTCGCTAGAATGAATCATCATTTTACTAAAGGATTTTATCTGATGGGATATTGATCGTTATTTCTGTTGCAGCCTGTGGAGAAACAACATTTCAAAACGTTCTGCCTTGAACTCCGCATCGGGAATTAGTATTGCAAATTAAGGTGAAATTATCACATTTCAATGCGGTTTTACGCATAATGTGGCAGATGGAAATTTACAGGCAGCGCCGCAGATCGAGTATGGACTAGCGCATCGTATGAATAGCAAATACACTAGTACATAGAGGAATTATGTAGGCAACAATGTCTAATGAAGCTATGAGCTCACTGCACCTTTCAGACCAATGGTCTGAAAAGCGCAGTGAACTCATGGCGACACTCGCATTAACCAATGTCTCTTTCGATTCTTATCAAAAGCTTTACTGACGACGTACACCTTTTATTTTGATTCTAATGTAGCTCAATGTGTGTGTGTGTGTGTGTGTGTGTGTGTATTGTATCAATGTCGAAGCCTTTTCAGTAATTTACAAAGGGTAATGCCCAAAGCAATCTCTCAAAAGTATTGAAGTACGTAAGTGCAATTGTAGTCATACGAGCATGACAAATATTTTAAAGAGCATTTAAATATAGACACATTAAAACATGGAAGCCTTGTCCAAACTCTAGTTTAATTACACTTATTAAAATTAATTCTTAATTACTATCACCGACAATTAGTCAAATTTCGATGGAAAATTATAGAATTCCTCGTAGTGAGAAATAAAATTCACTTCAGTGAAATATTGATAATTTTAACTAAGAAAGAGAAACATTGATTATTTTATTTGTATTGTCATTCTCTCTGCAAAGATATAATAAATACCATTAGCCAAATTTGAAATAAATATTTTATCTTTCAGGGGTGCTAATTATGCATTTCCACAACTTTGTTAAAAATCACTACCATTTTCGTACATTTATCAATCAGCAATACCCAAACAATAAAAAAATTTGGCTTTGACAGTTGTTCATGAATATCCACCGTAAGATTAATTCGACTGCCTTGACAAGTTTATTACTTAAAAAATAATAAAGAAGTTCTGAGGCGACATTACTTGCCTTTCCTCTCGTAATCGTCTCTTTTTCCTCACAAGCACTACATCTTATTTTGGCAATCGCATTGGCTTTTCGTCACCCTGCAACTCGTGTGTAGCGACACTGCAGAGACTAAACGAGCCACGAAATTAATTATGTTTATACTGTGACTTTTATGGTACACTTTACTTAATTTATGGATGCCTTTCATCGAATACGTCTCTTCTTTGCTCTTTGGCTACGGCTGAAGACGGAAAGACTGTATGTTTGGAGCTATTCTGAAGAGGGAACTGTTTCATATGAATAAAAAAATGTTATCGTTTCTAGCGCCGGGTCTACAATCTTTTCTGAAAATTGCAATTCAAATGCACGTTCCGTCAGAACAACTGGAGAAGCGGAGAAGTTTAGTTATGTCCAAGTCTTGTCCAATGAGCTTGACGGCAAACTGTTTTTCGTTGGTCTGCCAACGAAAAACTGATAGGCAAATTATGACAAGTCAAGGGGTTTCGAAAAAATGAACAGATGGGTACGAAGTTATTGAAGGAGAGTTGAAATTAATATTTGTATTTGAACTTGATTCATTAGAAGCCTAATTTCACTACCTGACAGTGAAAATAAATTGAGTAAAAAATGTAACGGGTGTTCAGCAAATCAGCATTCACTTTCGCCTATTTTTTCACAATTTTCAAGACGTTCACAAAAGAGTGAAGGAGTGCGCACTTAAGTTCTGCACTAAAGGGTGAAAAGAGGGGTAGAGAAAATTTTCAAAATATCATGTGAACAGAGCAAACAATTGTTTTGATTTGGTTATTAATTTATTAAACATGTTTGTGTACTTCCTAGCACAAAATGTGAATGTAATTGACTAGCGGAATCCGTGCGATCACATCGTACAGAAGGAAGATCTGTAGAAAAGTTACGAGAGTAAAATACGTCGATGGCAAGTCGACAGTTCTCCAGACAGACTTAGTGAAATGAAACTCAGAGAGTGAGAACACACCGAGTTTATTACAGAAGTGAATACAGGTTATACAAATTTCTATTACAAAGTCGAAAATGGTTGTGAACCCTTTACAATATCTCCTTAGGAACTATATAGGCCACATCCCCACTCCTGTTTGTAAGTACATAGTGGAGGGGGAGATACTTGTTATGGTCAGAGACGCGAGTGCGCTCTGTGTGGCCCTTATCACGGGCGGAGGGGGAACTCCAAAGCGAGGATCTTGGTATCGCGAGGACTGTGCCCCGAAGTGACCTTTCATGATTATATGGAGGTTAAGGGGCAGGCTTTAGTTATTGGAGCCTTCGACGTCTTATCTAAGCGCAGGGCGCAACTGAGATGAAATTTGTTAGTATTTATTAGGTGCTTAAGATAGAAGTGCGTTAAAATTATCGGGGACACGAAAAGACGCCTTCTTTCTGGTTCCAAGATATTGGTTATCGGGCCTCGTGCTTTAATGCAATTCATAAGCCCTGCTTTGCTCCGGGGTACATTGCGTAATGCTATGTACAGCCTGTACGCTCTGTACGTGGGGATATAAGTCGAGAGAAAATACTGCATATAGATGAATATACATTATATTTTATATTTATCAAGATCTTTACACATACATGAATATTGTTTTGGCCTGTAACAGCAAATCTCGCCTAATGTAACAAAATTATGAAATACAATTTCCAAATAATAATGAGATTTCACCTCTTTGAGGTTTTCAGCAGATATTCAAAAAATGATACACAAGAAAGCACACTGAATACTTACAATTGATAGAAACAAACAATCGTTTTAACCATCACACAACACGATGTTCTCTAAGCAAGACCAACTGCTCTTCCATTTCCAAGTTGCCAAGTTGCGCATGACGTCTGCTTCCATTCTAGCCGCGCCTATCAATAATCACAAATTTTGTGTCTTTTTATTACTAAAGGAAAGCTATGATCTATTCAATACACAGTGACCTCTACTCTTACTTTTTTTTGAACCTCACTTGATTAAAACTATTCACTGGGGGTCGAATAGGAGGGAGATCAAAATCGTTCTCTTTACAGCTTTAATATAATGATCAGCTTTAATATAATGATATAATGAAATCAATGTGTTTGAGACTGCATTCAGAGTTGCCATCTCCCTCCTCTGTGAAGTCACAGAGTGCAGAGATTCCGCACGCGAACTCCCAGCAGCTGCTCTGGCTCGTTCGCTTTTGTGTCTGTTGTTTGAAGTGCTCTCCTCCGCGTAGCTAACATTCTAAAACACATTACTAATAAAATAACAATTTAAGCCGTACTTTGTATGCAAATTAACTGCTTTATAGATGGTCGCTAATAGGTACGAAATAGATATGTAACTCCGAGAGGCTCGTATTACGTCCAGTGTAGCAATATAGTTCGAATCAGCTGTTATTATATTGAGATAGGTAAGTGTATAAGGCCAATTACTTATAATGTATATGGCAATAATTTCATTCACTAGATTATAGATTCATTATGCGTGATTTCAGCAATAATACTAAAATGATGTTTTATGAGCAACTAGTACATCCAAAGTCGAGAAAATGTATTCATATGTTCAGCAAAACAGTTCCAGATCATTTTCACGGAAGTGGCTAGAATACCTTTTCGTGTTGCAACGAACGTAATGAAAATTTCCTTTGTTCTACACACTTCAGAAAATGACAGACACATAAATGCAATTTTTAAATTCAACTTTGTTCTAATTTGTTCTATGGATTATTGCTGGACTTTCTTAACGGATGAAGCCAGCACTTTCGAATAACAATTCAAATCAGCTCGTAATTTGAAAGGTATCCCAACATTTTACAGAAGTTTGAAATTTCTATCCGACACACTCAATATGAGCCTTTTTCCTCGGAGACGAGAATGCTTGGAAGCGGAGGTGACTGATCGGCGAGGGGAGGGGTAGTGTCACGAAAAAAAGACAAATGAGCGCAGACATTCTGGGCACGGCATCTCGACGACCGTGAAGTCAACAACTCCAAGACCCATGACACGACTAAAAATCAACGAATGTAACATCGAGGACATCGTGTGGGGTGTGTTGTGGCGAGGAACTGAGGTGTGGTGTCGTGACTTGGCGTGTGGTTTTGCACGGTGACATATGGTGTCGTGCGCTATCATGCGGTGTCGTGCGATATCGTGCGTTATCGTGCGGTGTCATGTGGTGTCTTGTGATGTGATTTGGCTTAGGGAGGTGTAATGTGCTGTAATGTGATATGTCGTATATAGTCTGGTGTAGTTTGTGGAGTAGTATGTGGTTCGGTGTGTGTTGGAGGGGCGTGGAATGGAGCAATGTGATGTAGTGTGTTTAGTGGAGTAGTATGGTGTTCTGTAGTGTAGTGTGGCGGAGTGTAGTGTACTGTGACATGGTGCAGCGTGATGCAGCATGGTGTGGGATAATGTGTTTGCGATGTGGCGTGGCATGACCCAACCTAATGGAGTGAGGCGTGATAGGATGTTGTCTGGAATGGGAATGGCTTGGTGGGGCCCAACGCTAGGCGTGGCAAAGGGTGGTGTGATGTGATATAGTGCGTCGTAAAATAGTGAGACTGCAATCAGTGACCACTGAGGATTATACTAACCCCCATTTATATGCATTCTTCAGATTTTTCTAACCTATTTTATAATCATCAGTTTTGAAAACTATAATGAACTGCGTGGTACTTATGGTAGTATCTCAAATTTTTGATACAATTTCTATTAAAAATTAACGCACTTTCTGTTAAAAATTGAAAATTTGTTATAATTACGCTATTATTCAAGTATGTGGTAGTTATTTATTTAAAGCAACCACTATGTATCTTAAAAATAATATGAGAGTATTATTATTGAAATTTGGAGAAGTTACTTATCAACCCCGTCACTCAGAGGAATCTCAGATATCCACCCAGTGAAACCCAGATATCCACTGAAGGTCTACTGTACATGACACGTTACAGTCATAAATGAGAGTTTTAAATTTGAGCAGGCAAGATGTCCAATAATTCAGTTACCGATGCATTAATTTACAAACTTCTGAACATTATTTAAATGCATCTAACAAACGAATGAACAAATGGCTTCTTCATTAGGCGGTCAGGTGGTTGTCTGCCTTCCTTCAGACTGCTGCATCTTGCAGGCACCAGCGCGTGGGTTCGAGGGGGAGGGGAATCCTTCCTTGTCCCGACGCGCTGTCGCCTGCAAGCAACCGTCGTCGTGTCGCCGCCTTCGTTTTACGTCGCTCGGAGACACGCGGCGGCGGCGGCGGCCGTGTGGCTTTTGTCGCTTCCTGCAGCTGCTGCGGCGCAGCTCGTGCCAGACGCCCGCGCGTTGCGTCTCAGTGCACTCGAGCGTTTCTTTTTTGCGCCGGCCCGCGCGGCGTCAATGGAACACGAGTGGGGGTAACAGGGAACATAATTTATTTCGGAACATAAAAATTTCCTTCCAAAACAGTTACTATTTAAATATTGTTCTTTGACATTGGCAATTGATATAACATTATCGTCTCCCGTATTATTTCAGTAGTATACCTTCGGGTTCCGGCTCTCACACGCAACCAATCTTTATAAATGAGGGCTCTAAAGAAAGAGAATTTTACGGAGACTTGACGAATTCTACTTTGACTTTAAAAATATGGATGATTTCTTTTAAAAAACGCATCGAAATATTCATGTAAAATGCAACCCGCATTACATGTCAACCTATATTGGCAAATAACTCAAAAACAAAGCGTTTTATAGCATTAAAAAGTAAACATTTGAGGCCAAAGGCCTCAAAGAAACGTTTTTCACATCATAATCTACAAGATGAAATATTCTCCGATCCATTCAGTTAACTTTTCGGTTCCACGTTTCAATACTATCGAGGCCACCTCAATATTTCAGCCCTTCCTGCTGGTAGCAATTTTTGTGGCGACACGTTTAGAAGGCTTAGATTCGACAATATTTATTTACGCTTTCTGTTAACACCGTGGTTTGTGCAGTCTGACGAGGTTTATTTGCATAATCATTAATTCAAGATTTGCTCTCTAGCAATAACTAGAAGTACTATTATAGTTGCTTGATACCTATACCTATGAAGATTGTTTCTTATGCGTGTAGTGAAACTATTAAATTAACGTTTTTCATGGTCTATAAGTGCTATGTACTTAATTGTGGAGTGATGTGGGTGTTCAGTGAAGCGTGAAGACTGTTTGTGTTTTATCTGTACCAATATTTTCGATATCATTCGATGAAATTTTCAAGTCAACGGGTTCAGACACGTAGCTTTCTCAAAAGTAAAAAGCTAATATTTTTGTGACTATCACGAAAAACTAAAACCTAACTGACAAATAATATTGAATAATTACTCCAAATGTCTTAAGTAAGTGTTGGGAATTGTTCCAAGCAAATTCTCCATGAAATTGAATAAATATTTAATGACAATTTCTTTTACACATTACTTGCATTGTTTTTTATTTTATTTGTAATTGTGTTAGTACATTGCAAGTTACCTTTATAGATTTTAAACAAATAAACTCGTTTATTTATTTATTTATTTATTTACGTCAAAAAAACAGTTAAAACTGCGTATGACGAGCTATGGGGAGAAGTGAATTGTGTGCACGTTTTCATAATTCTGTGGTGTCTATCCTAAACCATATTCTAGTCGAATTTTGAATACAGGAAAGAGAGGTTTTTTTTCGAGTTTGTTGACAAAATATTCGCTCCTATATAATAAAATATATTTTCAAAGGTAAATTAGCTATAAATTCCTGCCCTGAACCCTCATGTTCTTCATGAAAGAATAATACTTTTTGCCGCGATAATATGAAAAACGATCAATTGAATAACTATATTTCCCACTGAAATTCAGAAGACGTGCACAAATAATGAAGTTACATTTATGTCCAGAAGCAAAACAAGGGACTATCTCAGCATTTGCTCAAGGATCAGGGAAACTGGACGAAAAACCTGATCGAGATGGGGGCCATCAACCCAGAAACTGTGGTACAATACTTGTTACAGGTTCTTTAGAATTATACAGTCCAAATGATAAATAATTACATTAACTATCATTGTTAAAATTAATTCTACTTTCCTTTTTGATGCTCGGTATAGTCTCGAATTGTATAGAAACAGTTATGCAGCAGAAAAGATTTTACTTGGGACTTAAACTTTTCTATTGAATTTAATCGTTTAATGTCTTCTGGCAAAGTGTTGTAGAGTAATGTACATGAATTGTATGTGAATTTTTTATAGTGAGCTGTTGATACTGCCACCTGGTGAATATGATTACTACGTCGTGTGTTATACTTATAGACATCGGCGTTTGCTGAAAATATATTCCCGCCCTTAAGTAAGTCATTTTTGACAAAAACTACTGATTCGTAAATCAGGAGACAAGGTAATGGTAAAATTCCTAGATTAATAAAGAGTGACTTACAAGAATCACGTGGGTTGGATTTGCTTATTATTCGTACAATTTTTTTTTTGTAATCTGAAAGTCTGTGAGCTATAAAATGTGTTTCCCCAAAATATTATGCCATATCTCAGGCGGGAGTGAACATTGGCAAAATATACACAACGAGCTGTATGAAGGCTGACGGAATTTGAAAGAATTCTGAACGCGTAGCATAATGAACTTAATTTTGTGTTCAATTCATTTAAGTGGGCATTCCATTTGAGGTTTGACTGTATTGATAGACCTACAAATTTTGTTACATTAACATCAGTCAATGGCACACCGTTCATTTTCAGTGGAGTACAGAATTTTTTATTTGATATGGAAAACTGCATTGAAACTGTTTTATTTTCATTTACTTTTAATTTGTTATTACGGAACCAATTTGAAACGTCTGATATTGTACTATTTACGGTTTCTTTGTTGCAAAGAATATTTGTATCATCCGCAAAGAGAACTGTTCTTCCGTTTCGAATCGCTAAGGGCATGTCATTTACGTATAATAGGAAGAGAATAGGGCCTAAAATCGATCCTTGCGGGACTCCACGTGCAATTGGCAAAGAACCGGAAAGGTGTGTACATAAAGTTCCATCATTCCAGTAAGGTATTTCTACTCTCTGAGATCGTTGTTTAAGGTACGAACATAGCCAATCTAGAGCAATACCACGGATTCCATACGAAGGTAATTTTGAAAGTAAAATGTTATGATCAATGACGTCAAATGCTTTTGAAAGATCTAAAAATATTCCAATAGTTGCTTCGTTTTGATCCAATGATGAGGCAACATCCTTAAGAAGAGAAAAAATGGCTGTTTCCGTAGATTTTGATTTCCGGAATCCGTGTTGGAAATTTGAAAATGCGTCGTGTTTATTGAGAAAGGTTTCCATTCGCACATAAAAAAGTCTCTCTAATATTTTTGAAAAAACTGACAAAAGAGAAATTGGCCGATAATTTTGAACTTCATTTTTGTTGCTTTTTTTGGAGAGCGGCTTAATCTTAGCTGTTTTAAAAATATCTGGAAAAATTCCGGTGCATAAGGATGCATTAAATATGTGAGTTAACGAGTGTATAATGGCGGTATAATAAACGAGTTAACGGGGGTATAATAAATATGTTTCGTTAACTTCTTTCCCCTCTTAGAATGAATATAGAAGGATAGGGATGAGTGTGGGGTCTAACATGCGAGAGTTCTCGCACGGGTACGCTAGTTTCACTTAAAACAGCTATATGTTAACTAAGTACGGAACAAAATTGATCTGTAGCTTACGATGTATGATAAGCTGATGTATTAGTATCTGTTTTTACGATTAATCCCCTCAGTCGTTGATATTGTTGTTTTGATTCTTCCAATTGTTCTAACTTAACCCAGTCTTAAATTTAATCTGCAAGTCCTCTCGTACAGTTTTTCTGAAAGCTCGTTTGCAAATTCAGGAATTTGAATAAAATATTGTTTTTTCAAATAAATAACAAGTAAATCTTCACTGACCGCTTTGTTAATAGCACTGGTGATAAACGAAAAATGGGTTTTTTCTACTCCCATTGTATAACGCTGTCTTTGGATGGCTGCAACCAGTTGCATAATGATGGTCATTTCGATACAGTTTTCATTATGATACAGGTTCTTGACCAATCACAGAGACGCTTACAAACCAAGTATTGTCACTTCATTAATCAGTGAGAATCCTTGCAGTAAATGTTTCGTTCGAGTGTGTATATTAAAGTTGCATTTAATATTATATTACGCTTCTCAGTTTTAATTTATTTTATTAGTAATAATTTTTACGTGAAATATTATTAAAAATAAATTGGATCGTAATTTCACTTTGATCTTATTTGACTAGCGCAGTGGTAGTTATTGAAGAGAACTTTCAGTGAGGTTAAGATCTGAACGCAAGTCATTTTGCGTTATTTGCTGCTGCTGTGTGGTTGTCCTTAAAAACCGGCCAATTATTTAGTTTAAAATATTTAGTGAATGGTGGTTCTTTCTGATGGTGCTAACGTTTCCAGAAATGAGAGAAAATGCGAAAATAAGGACATCGGAATATTATTGCCGCAACTTTTGTAGTCACTCGCCGGCGCTCTGGTAAAACACAGCCACCTGCGGTTGTAGGGTAGTGAGGTGATCGCTAGGTGGCCTTGGCTGAATCTTGCATGTCGACTGCCACGAAACGATTCAGTGGAGAAGTTTAACTTATAAAAGTTACCATAAGTCGTAGAAAAAGTACCGTATGAAACTCGATGTAATGGGTATTAATACACTCGTGTGAAGTTTACGATACTCGCTCGTTCCTCGCTCGTATCGTAATTTCACACTCGTGTATTAATACCCATCATTACATCATCGTTTCATAATGTACTATTTAAATGTATAAATGCCGTGGCTTCTGAAACAAAATAAGGCGCAGAAAACTTACTTTTGTCGGCCCCGTGGTCGAAATCGCTAATACAGTAGTGCCGTAGTGATCTTGGACCGTGGGGTTGCGGGTTCGAGTCCCGCCTCGGGCATGGTTGTATGTATTCGTCCTTTCACCCCCTGTCATCACCATATAGTTTCATTCTCATACCATAACGTTACATGCAATAGTGGTCGCTAATGTCCAAGTAGTTGATGCGTACTTGAAAAAACTAGTGGCGCTTCCAACGCACATACATTCTCGCTCTGCTTCTATACGGTCCTTATTGCTATTCCACTACTTCATAAACCAGCAAAAGTGTATTATACCAGCAAATGTTTTCCGTACCGAGACCCGACATCCGAAACTCAAAGTCAACGAACCGGCACTTATACCACTACGCAACACCAACACCGCCTGTGTCGCACAGAGCCATGAAAGAATAGAACCGACCTATAAAATGGTAAATGCATGATTAACAAACAACTGATACGATGGTACATACGCTTTACAAATAAAAGAAAAGAAGTATAAAATTGTTAAAAGTTAAAAATTTGAACAAATATATACAGACATTTCCAGTACATTTATCGCAATTACTTATATTTTAGTCAAAACATAATTGCATCGATTTTATCATTAGGAGCCGGTAATTTTCAACATGCGAAAAACATGTCTTACAAACATGACCAAAAAAGGTAGCAGTGAACCGCCTTACGAAGTATTCGTAAGGCGAGAAAGTAATAACAATTTTTGGAACCGTTAGGGATATGTAATTTCATCACATGCCTGTTGGTTATATTGTATTACAGTTTAACGTTAACATGCTCATAATTTTACTTAAATTGGTTCATACAGATATATACTAGACAACGGTTGATTTGACATGTCATACGCTTCAGAAATCGAATAACAGATTTGAAAAATTGTTTAAAAAACGCAGTTAGGGAAAACACAGACAAGTCCTGTCTATTTATCTGCATTGATTCTATTCGTGAGTAGAAGTACTTCAAATGATTTTCAATAAAGTATCTACACTCTTCTATGTTTTTTCCTGCAACATCACATTCATCAAATTAAAATCCCCCTCGGGGGGATCGAACTCGGCACCTTCCTTATTGAAGATCTTAACCCGAAGGTGCCTTAACCAACCGCGTTACGGGACCCACGTGCGGACCATCTGCTTATATTTTAGTCAAAACTTAATTGTATCAGTTCTATCATTAGGAAGCCGGTAATTGTCAACAGGCAAAAAACATGTCTTTCAAAAAACATGACCAAGAAAGGCAGCGGCGAATGGCTTACTCCACATAATTTATCCGATGATCGGCATTTGGAAAATAACTACTGCGAGAAAGTATGTGCCATTCTATAGCACCACTAGTTTCTTTATACATTTACTGTCCCTTATTACACACGTGCAGAAAATTTAAAGGAAAAATTTGGAGCGGTTTTTGAGAATTTTTTTTTGTAAATTTGAATCGCAATTTCCCCAAAAACTCTTCGTTTTTCCAAAAAATGGTACATGACCTATTTGAAGTGCTAATTTTGTACAACCGACTTTGTGTGAGGCGAAAATCTCTATCTCCAATTTTGCAGTTTTTAAACAGTTTTTCGCAATTTTCCAAAAATTGGGCCTATCAACGAAAATGATACCTACGTCATTCCCTTCAACGTTCTTCGCACTATTCAACAATGAAATATAATCAAAAAATTTGGAGCCATTTTCTTTTAATTTAGAAAATCTCAAAATGGTCTTCATGTAAAGTACCCTCAAATACGAAAATATCGGTTTCAAATTCCAGAGGCCTTGATACGAGTAAAAACGATCGGGGAATATCAATTTTGAAGAAAAGCGACCGAACGGTTTAGGCGCTAGCGTTGACCACAGACGGACAGACGGACAGACGGAGAGACGGACAGACGGACAGACGGACAGACGGACAGACGGTCAGACTGTCAGATGGACGTTTTGCCGTCAATCGATTTTGCAGTATGAAGAAACAACAAATCATGGATTTTCACTACACCACGAGAGAGAGTATTTTTTTCTTCTAAATTTAGCAACAGGTTTTATCCACTTTTTTGTCACCAGACCCGTGCTATAAGAGTTTTTCTGGTGAAAATTCCCCGTTTTCCGCCGCACGATTACATAACTTTCTCTTCTTACGAAGTATTCGTAAGGCGAGAAAGTAAAAAGTCTTTCGCCTGGAGACGACGCTCTAACACAGGGCAAGGAATATGAAAAGAAGAATAAATCTGAAAAGAAGAATATTAAGAGGAAGCTTCAGACATGCTTCAGACAGACAAACTTCAGACACTTGTGAAATTCCATGGACATTTTTCGAATTGGAGAAGTAACATTCTGTGTAAGTGAGCAACTTTTTTTTCAGTAGGAAAACAAAAACAACCTTGAATTTTTATATTTTTGCTAACTACATATCCATTATCGGCGACTCGTTTTTGGTTTTGAAATATTGAAAAACAAGAACTGAGGAAAAGAAAAGTGGAATTTGATAAAGAAATATGATGTTATTAAATACTGACCTTTATAAATAAACTATATTGCCCTTTATAGTTTGTAATGGAATTTGCGGGTTCCTATTGCAATGAAACCACTTAAAACATTATTTGTCAAATTTGTGTATGTGAATTTAATTTAGAAGCATTTATAATAATTAAGTTATGCCAAAAATAAGTAACTTTGTTCTCTCGTTTCGACAGCAGCGTCTTATTATGACACTATCCAGTATGGTAAAATTCAATGTAGAGCAAAACGTTAAAAATAGTGCAATCCTGTTGAAATATTTCGTTCATTGTATTTTATATAATAATAATAATTATTATTATTATTATTATTATTATTATTATTATTATTATTATTTTAAAAGTTCTAATATTGCCATGCATTAGCATACGAACTGTCACCCTTTTCCTTTACATTCATCTCTCAAACCTATTTAACTCATATTATAAAATATCTCCTCACTAAGGACACTGGCCGACAGGTTCCATTGCCACAAGACTACGGCCCTTGCCAATATCCTGCGATTAAAAATGCGGCAAAAATGCTGCTGTTAAAAATCCACTGCCTCTTTTAATTGGTCATCTGGGTTGGCGGTCATTGGTCAAGCACACTTTATTCATCAACCTGAATTATACGGTCACAATTTCCTGACAAATTGGCGATTTTGAACCGTAAAGGGATGATAAGCAGAAGGCTGGTGATTTTTACTGTATATTCAGTATTTTACTGCGTCGGGACGTAAAGTTAGATTACTCAGTGATATTTTGGTATGCTTATTTTCCCGTGTAATTAACGTACATTTCAGGTAACAAATTTTTTTCCATTATTTTCCCGAGGGTGAGAACTGTAGTTGCTTATCTGGTCGTAAATCATGGCAACGAGTAGAAAGAAAAAATAACAAGTGATGTTAAAAAACGAGTACAAGTACCACGAATTTAATTACGTTGTTTACGAGTTATCAAAGAGTCCACGAGCAAAAATTAGTTATGCACTGATTATGTAAATTACGTGTAATGAAAAATGTGTTAAAACATTATTGCAAATGGCAAAAATTATCCTGTCGTGCTCTCTTCACATATTCACATAACGTCCGTTAAACAGCCATCGGAATTGATGACCATTTTTTCGGAACTATGAGTGATCGCTTAAACCCGATTTTACAGATAATGCCTATCTACTACATTTACATTTATATATAAAATTATTGTTATACAACGATTTTTAAATATTTAATATTAATGTTAATTCAAATATTTTATACAATTATGAAAAGTCCATAAAGTGAAAAAAATTGAAGGGGGTTAATTGCCCTGGTGCCCCTACAGCCACAAGGAAGCACGAGGCGAAAGGACGGCAGAGTGACAAGTGTTTCGATGACAATGATTGGAGCATGTATGTGACTATGATGCGGAGATTGGCCTCAAACACAGAACCATTAATTTAGATAACTCTGCTTGCTTGGTGAGCTTTGCTTGACTATACCGTCATTGACTGGTTCCAGCAGATATCTGGTTCAACAAATATCTGGTTCGTGAGCAAGCACAAAATTAAATGTATCAATTTGTACGTTGATTTATAAAGAAACTAGAGGCGGTAATAGCAAATACTTTCTCGCATTATAGAAAATAGATACGTAATAATGAAATATTGTAATTTCTGCCGTACTAAAACTTAGTTATAACTTAAAAAAGTCCAATTCAACCAATACAAATGAAGCACCTGTAGTGCATACCTGCGTTTGTTTCCATAGCCAGGAACAGTTTCATTAATAACTTTTACAAATTAAATAAACGTGAATAAATTTAACTATTACAGTATTTGCAGCACAAAATGCAGAAAGGCAAGAATACTTTCACACAAGACTGTTTTGATGGAAATGAGCTTTCATTGAAGCGAGGTTTCAATTGTAGATCAGCGAATAAAGCTTCTTGAAGTAAAGAAGGTGTTCGCTAGTTCTAGATTAAATTTATTACCTTTCTTCAATCTATTTCCTTACAATGGTATGAACCCTAAGAATTATGAAATCATTGCGTTGCCATTTTGCAAAATGACAACTCGTCAAACAAGCTCGCGAAATTGGAATTTTCAAATCCGAATATTTCTGCAATTTTTTCGAAAACAGAGACAATGCGCCGAACATGGAACTTTCACCATTACCTTATACTTCTTTGCTACAAACGAGGAAAAACTTGAAAGAAAAATATTACCATATAACCCCTTATTAGCCCTTACCATATAACAAGGAAAAATCTCTATCGTATTAGAATGTCTAATAAGATTGGATCGTGCAGCGCTCCGTAGTGTAGTAGTCAGACAACACGAATTTCATCACTGGTGTAACCGTCAAAATCCCGGTCGATCCACGAGGCAATTTTGGAGAACAAAGCTTATTCGCGGCACAAATTCCCGAGGTTCTCTCGCGTCCCCTGCCATCATTCCATAACTTTTCCATCATCACTTAAAATATCGCATGAATGTCTCCCGTTCAAAAAATCGAATGTTTCGGGGCATGACCGAAAAGAATAAGGTGTGAACAGAACTTCATTATCTTTATGAGATTTCACAGTTTAAGAGCGTCCGGTTCCTCGAAATCGAAACAAATTGCAACCCGAATCCGGCACGTTTCTTTCTTAAACCGCACGGGGCGCCCGGCGCGCCGTCGCGGTAACATACGATACAGCCGGATCGTGCAGGCGCATCCAGTTACTCGGGTTTAATTAAAAGTTCCCTCGGCCAAAGCGCGGAGTTTCCCCGGCGCGCCGCAAGTTCGGCGGAGGCGCTGGGGAACTTTTAATCATTGGGGCGCATTTGCTGCTGCTGCTGCTGCTGCAGTGCACTTACAGAGAACGAGCGGCGCTCATGCTGGGACTCGGCGCGGAGCCTCCGCACCTGCAACACAACGCAGGGGATGCGATTAGCCTTCATTGATTGATTATTGCGTGTTTTTAGGCGCGGCAACTCTTAAGGTCATTAGTCCCGTAGGTATAGTGCGGCGAGAGGTGGAGGTCATCGTCCCCCGGCGGATGGCAAGATTCGGCGCCGATATACTCGTCGGCTAGCGGGGTTTTCCTCATTCATGTATCTCCCACCAGTGAAGCATCGTCCCAGCAGGGACACGTTCTAAGCTCCCGACAGGTCTCCCAAACCATGTGGTGGTGTAATGCTTACAAGGATGTGTGTATTACTCGTTCACTTTACATTTGCAGACGGCAGAATTAGGAACTAATATTGTTTTGAAAGTGAAGACCCGAACACATAACCGACAATACACGAATGGTCCCGATGTCAATCAGCATCTCACCAATCAGCTGTCTCCGAAGGCAGCATAAGCGCTGCGGACACAGCTGACGAATCATGCCATTCTGACAGTGAGCTGGAGTCGCGCCCTTAAATAATTAAGGTAATGTACAATAAAATAGATCACACCACACGCTATTCACAACATTCCCGTACAATATTTTTATTTCTTCTTTGCACTTATCTACTGCCTAATGGTTATGTTCTTACCCCGCCGGGGTTCTGTGTGCTGATCACCGCCATCTATATCATATTAAACGGTCAGTACCTACTGCAGATGCGCGTTTCTCATTCAAACGGCGGTGACCTCATGTAAACAGATCGCAGCGCAAATGTAAAGTGAACGAGTAATATGTAAAGAGTAAGTATAGGACAAGGAATAGGAAGGAAAGAAAGCGCGCGGTCCGTGACCCATTTGTTAGGGTACTGCTCCGACATTCCCCTGATGTTGATCGGAGCAACCACGGAAAACTACCGATCAGAGCAGTCGACTGCAAGAATTTTCCAGACAGCGACTGAATTCCACCAAGTTATGCAGGTTGTATCGAAAATGCTGCCACCGTGTGGAGTGGAACCCCATGACCTCCAAGTCGGCAGGACGGCAGTGACCTCAGTTGATGCCCTGAGCCACCTAAGCCGGTATACGCATCGTTTTGATTGGTGGAAAAGACGCCGCAAACCAGGGAGTGAATATTGATTCCTGGCACGTCAACTTCTCCGGTCGTTAGTCATGTAAATATTGTGCATGTTATATTCCGGGAGGAAGGGTCAAAGTCCCTAGCCCTCCTGAAATGTGAGACTCAGCGCACCGTACATGTCAGCTTGTGGGATTCACTCCACCAAATATTTCTGCAGTGAGGTACTGCTCCAGTTGTGGCCAGCTCTAAGCTCCCGACTACTCTCTCGACGTGTGTCGGATAGTAGTGAGTGTAAGTGTATGTATGTGTGTGCGCGCGCCAATATGTGTGTAAAGTGAGAGGACGGAACAAGTCTGAGGAAACAAAGATAACGCGCAATACCTGGCGTATGTATGGATTCGTATGTTAAGGTACTGGCATTCGCCTGATATCTGTGGGAGAAATCCCGGAAAACTGTAGGGTTAATCCCGGAATACTAGGTCAGAGCAGCCGGCTGGTAGAATAATTCTCTAGAGGTTGAATTCGGCCTAGCGTATAGGTAGTGAGAAAATTCACCACTGAGGAGACTGAAACACAAGGCTCGTGGCTTTTTGATATTAGCTACCTTGCGTCCTATCAATATTCTCTTGCCAGTGTGTTCTATACTGATCTATCTTACCACAACGAGAAAATATGTTTAATGCATTCCTGATGTCTGTGTTTTTTAGAATATCTTCTCCCTCGCACCCCTTCACCCTTTGAGGAACTGCATTTTAGCAGCCTGAAGCTGACTCCAACCTTTATTCTTAAAAAAAGGAAGTTGTTTAAGATTGTTACTCATAGAAATACCCCGAAACACGAATAAAATGCGTGATTAACGAGAAGTATGACCTCGCCACGCCAAAAGAGCGCTCATAGGATTTCGCAATGCAGTGCTGTCAGCTGCAAGTGAAGCCAGTGAGGCGGTCCACGGCACCCAAGCGATGAATAACACAAGTAGCCAGAAGTTGTATTGCGCGAACGCCGGTGTTTACAGTATGCGGTGCAGAGCTTGGATTACTCGGAAGGTTCTTCGTCAGTGTTGTTATTCTGTAGAATAAACGCTTTGTAGAATAATTTTGTTATGTGTAACATATACGATAATGCTAATGTGATAATCCCCTTCGGCTGGAAAATTTCAACTATGAAGTTATAATCTAATATAAATGTATGAGAATGGAACAATCTGTCAGTGCAGTGAAAGAACGTACTCTTTAGAACACCTTTTCTGGGAAAGTTCGGATTAGGTTCTCGAACAACAAATTCTTCATTGAGCAGTGACCGAGGTCCGAATAGATATCCGATAAGAAGAGCTGCAATTACACAATTTCTGTAATTTTGTTGTTAATGTTAATTCGTAATAGATAATTTTTCACGTACTACGTTCGAGAATGAAAAACCCACGCAACTGTATGTTTGAAGTTACTTTTTATTAACAACTTGTATAGTAGACACTTTCAACTTACGAAAACATTTTAAAAACAGTTTAAACGAAAGTTACACATTGGCGTAGTTTTAATATAATTCTATAAGAATGGAGTGGTGTGGTTCCAGAATAGAAGCTTGCAAATGTACATTTTTAAAAAGCTCCCTGATAATACACTGATATACAGTAATCTACTCTAATACACTTGAAAGTACTCTACAGTAGAAATATTCTGGGAGCGTTTGAATTAGATTCTACAACACCCTTTTCTGGGATGGATGGTGCGCATAGCCCGAAAAAACATCCGACAAGAAATTCTCGTCCATGCTTTGTTCTAATTTTATTATTTAATTTTAATTCTTATGCGATGTTTCGAGTACTACAATCTCGAATGAAAAACCCAGACAACTGCATGTTCAAATTTTCTGTTTAATATGATATTAGGTAGTAGAAACTTTCGAGGCATGAATATCCTTTTAAATAGTTTAAAGTTGCGGAAACGCCACATTAAACAAGTATTAAATACAAAATATCTTCAAAACTGAACAAAGCTGCTATTTTTGAAATTTCAATTTTTTTTAATAGAATAAAGCAACGTAGTGGACCCCTTGGCCGAGATCGCTAAACCAATAGCGCCGTAGTGATCTTGGACCGAGGTGTCGCGGATTCGAGTCCTGCCTTGAGCATGGTTGCAAGTGCTCGTCCTTTCACCCTCTGTCATCACCATTTCGTTTCATCATCATACCATAACGTTAAATGCAATAGTGATCGCTAAAATTTAACCTTAAATTTAAAAAAAGGCAACGAAGACCATCAAAATATCACTTAAACTAAAGCAATACGTTTTATTAAACGAATTCAATATTGCAAATTTGGATTGAGTTCTGTCGTGTCAATATTTATATGCTAAACCATGAATGTGAAACAATACAGAATTAATTTGATTGAAAATAATGAAATTACATGGAGTCTAGACAATGGTATTTCAACAACCAGAGTCAATATCATCTGAAAATGCGTTCAGAATAAAACATGCATTGAGTCCTTCCAGTTAGAGGTAGTTTCCAGAATAATGATTAAAAAGTCGAATTTAAATAAATATATAATGCGAACATTTTCACAACACATGGCATAAATAAATAAATAAATCCCTTGGTAGTTAAAATGTCACAAACCAATTAATAATAGTGTGAGTTATGAATTTTTGCATAAGGAATGAATAAGCGTGAACTGTTTATAAACTTTAATTTTATTTGAACATATTGGGTGTTAAAAATAAAAGTTATGTTTTGCATCGAGTACTTTTTGTATGCATGTAGTTCAAGATTGTTGTTATGCACAACAATCTGTAAGTAAAATTGAGATTTATTCCATTACAAATGTAGCCTGTAACTCACTCTAATTTATATAAAATTAATAACGGCAACATGTTCTGTACATTGGTCAAAATGGGAATTTGTTACAGAAGGCCGAAAATTGGATTATGAAAGTACCAAATGGAAATGTTTAATACGAGTGATTCAGTAACGCTATCCTTCAATGTGGCGTATTGTTCTTATCACTTGAAATAACAGAGAGCATCATGGAAGGTTTGCAGTCAACAGAGAAGGGAAACATATTCAGGGGAAGAGATAGCTCAGCCATATAATAAAGAAATCTTTCTTCACTTGTTCACATTGTTAATTTAACTGAAATAAAGTCGCAATCTGAAGAAAATGTGTGTTTTGGTGCATCGATAAATGTTCACAAAAAATACCCAGAATAAAACAAAAATAAACAATTGACACACTTGTAGGCAATGAGCATTTTATTGTACCTAATGAAGCAGCTTCGTTTTAAGCAAATAAATATTGTAATATTTGTCATAAAACGTGGATATGGATGTAATGATCCATTGGAACAGTGATTCTAAACTTTGAAGATCAAAGCTTGACATTACATCTTATTACGGCACAGTATAATGCAATGTGGCTTTTCCGATTTGCATCCAGTAACGGAAACTGGAGATAGCATTGTATAAAATGTAATTGTAAGTCCCCAACAACATGCAGCATCGAATACAGCTTTGGCCTGCCAGTAAAATCCTAGAAATAGGCATAAATGTTTGTTCTACTTTGCCAAATCACATTTGCATCCTCTCAGTTCCAAACGATATTAAGTCAGTGTGCAAGTTCTCCTCGGAGGACACGTTGCACTCTACACCGACAAATGCAAACGCCGGAAACCCACCAACGCCAACGTCAAGTTCATATCTCATCGAGTTCTAATTTCTGGTGGCAGCCAACTTGTGACGTAGTGCCTCCCAAAGCTTTCCATTGAAAAGTCGAACGCCGAGTTGGCACGGATAATGCGACTCTGGCGGAGGCGTCCGCTACCACGAAGGGCGTCAGAGTGGGGGGGGGGGACCGGAAACGCAGGTTCTTCTCGCCTAGCGAGTCTCATACCCTCCACCGCTTAGAGATACTCCAGGGAGACTTTGGCGGACACGACGCTATCTTTTGCTTAAGATTTTAAACGAGGTTTATATTAAATTTTGTTGATGTAAATTTTTGTATTACTGCAATCTAACCTACAATGTGTTTTGTTGTTGACAACATAAAAATCGGTTGAATTCATTTGTGAATTTAAATGTTTTAATCACCTATTGAGTATCTACTTTCACTAATAAAACAGTTTATCAATATGATTAATTTGTCTAGGTCTTCTAGGCATCTCTAAGTGAAACAACGAAATACAAGTTTCGCTTGAGATTACAGACCCTGCGCAATTACATCACAAAATTAACGATAAATGTTAAACTATAATATATTGGAATGGGTCAAACATTTTATTATTATAATTGAATACTCCGCAATGTTTCTTTTGAATGAATTTTTATTCAGACTTTTTCAAATACAATTTCTAATACAATAGTTAACAATTAAAGAGAAATATTAAAAAAAATTAACAAAAAGTTAAAGGTTCAAGAAGAGAGAGAGAGAGAAGAGTTAATAGCTAAAGAAAAAGTTTAAAAGATAAGGAAAGAAAGTTCTAGTCCGTGAGGGACGAGTGTGGCGCCTCTGACGCGAGTGCATCGCCGGTACTGCTGCTACTGCTGCTGCTGCTGCTGCCGTTGGTGAGGGCGGGGGGCACAGATCTTGTCAACAAACTCTCTGTACTCGCGCGGGGCGAGGTAGGGCCTGGCTGTGTGGGCGATGTAGCACGCCGCGCTCCCAGTGATGGCTTCAGTTATGATACGCTGTCTTAGTTTTTTCAGCTGATAGCCATTCGAGACCTTTAGGAGCGCAGCGTCGCTTCCGGGGTACCATTCGCCCAGGGCACCCACCACCAGCGGTATCATTTCGGCGGAGGAGTAGCCGGCGCTGCGGAGAGCTGCGCGGGAGGCACTGCATTTACTTTTCTTCTTATGGCTTACATGTGAAATTTAACAAAAGAGAGAGTTGGTTGCTCTCGTTGTGATACGTTAACAAACATGCACGAATAAATAACCCGATGTGAATCGAGAAGATAAGATATACCCTACGTAAGTCACATGTATATCATTAACAAATGTATCATTAAAGGAATTACAGAAAATGAGATTTGGTTTCTGTGTTGTTTATTTGATAGTTTTTTCATTAACTAGTGTTATTATTGGAAATAGTTGTGTTTTCCTTACACTACATTGTCGATTTCAGTAAGATTTCTGAATAACACTACAAGTGTACGAGTATCATCGTACATCGTTATAGAATTATCTTATATTACGTATTATCGTATCTCGTACATCGTTATAGGATCACTGGCGTCCATTTATCTTTAGGTTTTAATTTGCCGATCACAAATTGGGAATTAGGAAGGATAAAATAACATCTAGATACCTGAATTGAAAAAACTACATTTTAAAAATCTAAAAATTGACATTCGTTTCAATGTCTCTACTTAAGATATTTTATGCCGATTTTCAACAGTTGAGCGGAACATTAAAACATACGCTCAACGTTCGTTGTTTAGTGGTTAAGTCTTCCCTAGCGTTGTTTGGCCGTGCAGAGCCTTTATTTTCATATTTTGCAAACTAATATTGTGTCATGATATCATATTTGAGCTTTATTTAATTAATACGCTAAAGTCTAAAGGAGACGAAAACTTTTGGACCTTAATCCATTAAATAGCTTTTGGAATGATTTCAAAATCTTCAAAAAAGAAAAAAAACCATGAATATTTGATTTATGTTGTTCCATATATGCTGAATACTTAAATAAATCTTCAGCAAATGCTACAAATAATGTGTCAGGCTCACTAATATAGACGCCCGCCACGGTCATAAAATCATATGTAAATTTAGTGCCAGTGACACATCCAACACACTCGTCGTTCTGAAGAGCTTTGAACGTCGCAATTGCGAAGTTATACCCTCAACTCTCCAACCAGTTTCTTCTCATTATGGTCCATAAAGCATCTCCTTCACCTTAGCACCTTCTCGACGCACCGACTGTGTACGTCTTCATTCCCCCCACCCACTCTCTCTCTCTCTTCCACGTCATGCCATGCTTTGGTCCCACCATTACCTGTCACCTCTTCTCCGCCACACCTGTTCAGTATCCCACGCTAGATCTAAGCAAAGCGTTGATTCATCTTCCCGGGTCTATGCAACGTGCGTAGCTTCTATCAATCGCGATATCTCGAAGGAAAGTAAATGGTTTTATAGAATCATACATTCGTACTGGGCATTGTGAGTTTGAGTTAGTACATAAAATTTCATAGAATTTCGGAACAGTTAAATTTATTGACAGAAACGCTTTCGACTATATGCGGCAAATAAATCCACGGAGTAATATATATAGACATTAGCCATAAATAGTTTAGTGTTCTGGCGTGCCTCTTATGAGACAAACAAATTGCCCCATAACTATTACCATTACAAATTATCACAGACACAAATACGTTTTAATGATAGCAAGATATCAGACCACTGGAAATTTTCGATCTTTTGGAAAACACCTGTTGGCGCGCTATCGACCAATTTGAGTTATAGATAATCGAATTTGGAAGTTACTTTTTCGACACGTTACAATTACGCTTGACCTACATCGTTTTTTGTTAGTTTTTTTTGCCTGGACTACATTGGCCTTGGTCAGTACTTTCTATATGCCATGTTTACGACATTAGTAGATGTTCATGATTCTTTGGTGTTCTACCTCACCGTCGCACTGGTTTCGACTTGCCTGGCTATCCAAAATACCCACTCATCGTTTCTTTGATCTCAATTCGCCTTTCTCTCGTTGAATTCTTCACCTCCACCATTCTTAACATCTCAATTCCAACCTGTGCACATTATCACTTCCCTTCCACTGCACATTTTCACTTCTCTTCCATACTGTTATCTCTTCATGAATTTATCCGTTTCGTATCACCCCATCATCCCTTTGCGCATCCTCCGTTCTCCTCGCCGTCTCCCCTCATCGCTTCTCCTTCCCACACCCAGACGACACCCAACATTCTCACTCCCATCCACTCGCCTGGTGCCTTGTACCATTTACCTACACGTCACCTCTCACTCATCATTGCTTCTCCTTCTTGAATTCCCCATCTCCACCATTCTCTATGTACAAATATCTATATATCAACCCGCCCTTATTCCCAACCTCTACGCATTCCCCTTCCCTTCCAGTACACTTCTCCCACACTCGTATCTCTTCTTGAATTTATCCGTTCCGTTTCACCCCACCATCTGCCGTTCTTCTCACCGTCTCCCTTCCTTCCCCTGCATCTCCTTCCCACACCAGACCACGCCCCTCATCCCCGCGCCCTTGGGAAGAAGAGTAATCCGCCTCTCTGGAAATACACCTGTCGGCCGCATAAATTTCTCATAAGCCCGATTTAGACGTCTATAAAAAGCGGGCGGGCGCAATCTAATATGGCCGGTGCGCGGCGCGCTAGGTGCCTGCGGCCCGCACTTCTAATTTGCGACGCTTCTTAGCGCATTAATTGGATTACACTGCGCCTCGCCCGCCCCCCGTCGGATCAAGATGGCGGGCGCTCGGGTAAATTAGTCTCGACTTTACCTCGTTGTTCGGTGTTTTTACTGGCACGGTTGCACGCCACCGACAGTGTCTTGGCTTAACTGGTAGCGAAGTTTCCGTAAATCAAGATGGCGGTACTTTTCGAGAAACGCTGGGATGTTGCAATTTTGTATCTCGAAAAATAGGAAAATGCTATATTTACCTAGTTTTACAGGATAGTAGTTCATACTGTATTCCTATGTAAGTAAATGGATATGGTATTTCTTGACATTTTTAACTTTTTATGTTCATTAATTAAATTAATACCTTCTGGAAAAGTCTTATAGTGGTTGCGGTACCGATGTGCACATTCCGATCGATCTGTGTGCAATTTATGAATGCAGCTGGTTCGCGACGTATTGTCTCGGTAATTTATCACCATTGTCGCATTGTCCATGAGCATTCCCATCATATCTTAACAACCACTAATCCGTTAAACTGACATATGCCAGGTATGGCCGTGTAACTGATATAACAAAGACTGCCTCCTCGAAGAGCAATGAAATTAGAACAGATTTTTCAAAATATCTCATTTTAACAAAAATCGGACGTTCTTCTCACTCCACGATTGATACATCACCCTTCATGTAATATCTTATTCCCTTGAGGTTCAGGTTACAAAATATCCGCTTGTTTGTTGCTTTATAAACTAGTCGAAAATTTACTCACTTCACGATGGCGGCCGCTCGGATAAATAAATAATCTTAACTTTACCTCATTGTTTGATGTTTTTACTGCAAAGTTTGCATTCCACTGACAATAACGTTTCTGAACTGAAAAGCTTTCGCAATTTGAAAAGTCAAGATCAAGAGTGTGAATAGTGGACAACTCCGGATGACTCAATTATAGGATGACCTCTAGTCTTCGTGGAAATCATGCCCTTATCTACCGCCAGAAGGGTTCTAAATTCTTTTGGATAATTCGGTTAGTGAAAAGAGACAAATTGTTTTAATGCTCTTTTTTTTACCAGAAACACGGTGGGAAAGGAAAGTGAAATATTAGAATATTACAGATAGAAAAGGGTTCATTTTTATTGTAACATACATAATAAAACTTAATTGAATTCATATTACTAACAAATAAATTACTAACTTAATAGAAAGCTTGTTGTTTTGCGGACATCAAGGGACAGAAATTCCAAAAAATATCCCGCTTGCAGGATTATCGTAATATAATTAGTAATAAAAACGCCAGATTACAACAAATTTTATCGATGGGATTTCACTATATTTGATTAATTCTGCCCAAAATGCATTTGTAGACTCATTACACATTTGAAATGAAAAGTTTTGTAGAAACTCAACAAGATTTTGTTATTTGTATCACAAAGTATTTCAATATTCTGTTTAAGACTTTTTGAAGAAATATCTGTATGGAAATAAAATTACCTAAATAGTATTTTCTTTGTGACTGTTGTATCTACCTATTCAGGTTAATTTAATCACTTTTACTATGAATTTAGTAATATTTCCAGAGCCCGAGGTATAGCGACAATCATCTTCCTCCGTGAGTACAGGAATTCAATTCTACGTAGGTCGATGTGGAATTTCTGATGGACAAAGCAATATTGCGTAAGGATTTCTAGAAGTTGTTCCTCTGCTTTTCATTTCACCATTTTATTACTAACCACCGTCCATCGATTCATCTCATTCGTTCCAGGAATACAATCCGAGTTCCAGCGTTTAAATGTCGTTAAAAGATTGTTGTTGATTGTGATGTTGTTTAATACCTATTGTTAGTACTGGAAAGATCATTTCCTAGGCCATGGTAATATCATTTAATAAGAAAATGCAATGGCGGGATTAGAAGAACAATAAATGCGATTGTAATTTCATGACGTATTTTCCCCAAAAATAATAAAAATTGGTTGTGGGCACGCAGTAATTTAAAGTTTCGAAAATAAAATAAATTTTTATTTAGCGCCGGAGAAAATGTATATTATTTGCAGTTAAACTCCTTAAAAATAATGTTCCAGTTTTTTCACAAAATGTTTCCTACAATAAGAGAGACGTTCATTTCACTTACCTACGTCTACCTTACAGAGAACATTTTAGCAAACATATTTTACGTTCGCTGTCATCTAGACACCAACCCAATGCGCAGATGCGAGTTCATTGTTTAGTGTCAAAGATGTGATCTAAATGCATATTCTGAACTTCATTATCGTGTTATTTCGAAACATCTAACATAGTTGTCATGCCTCACGGAAGGACCCTCGTATTTCCGAGATCCTCTCCTCTCCAGGGACGATGACCAGACATTGCAATCCAATCTCAGCGGGGCATCGATCCAGTGGTACCAACCGTCCGCCCGGTGGGTGGGCTCGCTCAACCGCAGGGCGCCACTCGTCGCAGAGCCACCTCTTCAGCGTGGTGGCGGCGGCAACCGGCGTTCCTTTGATCCGGGACCGAAGCGCTCGTCCACACAAACGCCCACTTTAACCTGTTGCGACCGCGCGAAAGGGCGGCCGCACCAAGTCGCACAACCGCAACGCCCCGCCCGGAGGAGCCTCCGGGCCGAAATTAAACACGTGCGTTCGGACACGCGCCAAATGACGGCAGCGGTGCGCCAGCTCCATTCACATGGCGAAGTAATATTCACGCGTCATATCTACCCCGTTTCACGTCGGCCAGAAAGGCAGTTTTTCCTTACATTTTTTGCTCGGATCTGATAGGATATTGGATATTTGTTTAAATGTTTTAAATTCTGAAAATTGGAAACGAGATCCAAGGGGCTCCAAATATTTTAAATTTTGAAAATTGGAAACGCGCTACAAATGTCATCAAATGATGCCGGAAAGGTTCTTTTTAGTTACATTTTTTTCTCGGGTAAGATAGAGATTTGATATTCGTTAAAATATTTTTAATTTGGAAAATTAAAAATGTTCAATTTTTTAAATGTTAATTTAACATTAAAAATGAGTAGTTGAGTAATTGAGATGAGAAATGCTGACACCAGCTATGCACGTTCACTTCCATGTGAATAGATACGACTTTACCAAAAATGTTGGAGAAATTCAAAATTCATTCAAGAAAACGAATGGTAGTCAATCAATCACAAAAGTGCGTAAATACGCTTCCGACATTAGGAACCGGAAGAAGTGACGCATAGGAAGAAAGATGCTACATTATTAGATACAGATTCGCGCTTCGGTGTCAGAAGTTTAGAAACAATCGAAAAGACAAATGAAGATTCTCAGTGTAGTGGAAGGCAAGCAGTCGAAGATGACATGGGACGGCAAACGGTCGTATAGTTTAGTGAAATAGGAGACGCGAAGGAGGAAAGACGTTGCAAGTTAATGAAAAGTTGAATGATAGTAAAGATGAAGGATGAAAGTACTTTTTTATGAAGAATGTGCACGTACAAAGTTGGTATTGAGACGCGGAAAATCATGAGCGCTGATGCAGTTTCGTGCTCGACGGCACGACGTTCCGAGAATTTTGAAATGTGGTCCCGGAGTATACAGAGCGTCATCCAAGAAACATCTTCAAAAGAGAAGTACATTATGAAATGTCTGTAAGAAGGTCACATTTTGTGATGTACGAAAAAAGTTTGGGGAATAAAAATCATTTAAAAAATGGCCATTTACAGTTATGCATAGATGTCATGCATGATGATGTCATAAATGATTTTATTACTTGAGAATGTTTGTATGAATGTTTTCTCTTAAAAAGGGTTTGTTGTATTTCCTTTGTACACACTCTTCAATGTCTATATTGTCATTCTAGGTTTCAAGTTCATTAGTATCAAAAACAATGAAAATATTAAATTACCTCGCGAAAGATGAGTTTCACACAGAAATTACATAGCTGTGTTTTTCATGCTATAGTAAATATTTTCCGACAAATCTATAATTTTTTAATAATTGAGACACTGTAAAGGCGAGGTCTTCAGCCCACAATCAATGAAATTTTCCGAGAATCGTAAACAATGCGGGAGGACAAGTATTATTTTATATGTTAAATAGTAAATAACTGGAAAAAAGAATGTAGTTCAGAATAGTTACGCCCGAGGCAAAATTTTGTTTAACACGCCATTATAAATTAATTAATCGTGGTATCAGGAAAAATTACGATCATTTTCAATATACATTTTGTTTCCATTATATTTATTTCTTCGATTATCTCTCCACCGAAACCTCGCAGCTTGTCGCTGCCGATGATCTCCAACCTCGTAACTCGGATATTTTGTCGATAAACGGGGGATAGCGTATGTGAGGACCTGCCTATTGCGACCGAATGAAAATGACCACTGGATGGGAAACGATTGCGAGCCTTCTGTGGCCCGTTGTTTAGGATAAAACTCTGACATTCTAAAAATTATTGGAGGAAACTATGGGCAGGACTCTTTAAGCAGCCCCCTCTCATATTCTGAGCAGGATTTCACACAATCTAGGTTATTCAGACCCGTTGTATTTTCTATTTCTTTAGCTACTTAGCAACTTGCTCTGACACTTTTACCTTTTCTCATCATACTGTATAGTATAAGAAGATTTTGATTTTAATTGACTGTTTTCTATGTCATAAAGACAATAATATTTATTTTTTGCTGAAGGTTTTAAAAATGTTTCTTCAAGTACTGATCAATTCGGTGAGGTTGTTTTGGTAAAACCAGATTTCCTCAGTACCCGTGATTTTGAGAGCTCATTGGATTGTTGTTAATTCACAAAGGTATATAAAGAGGCGAGTAGTCAACGATAAGGTATTGGAATCACCTTAATAATATCTTCTCACATTTTCGGGTGTGAGGTCCTTTTGAGATGTAACTTCGTACATATTCCAGGATTAAGGTCTATTCGTGATATTCTAAATATTATTAACATTGGTAGAGGTGGCGAGGCGAGAAAAGCAATTTTGTACCTGAAAATCGGAATGTACTCTAAGTGATCAAAAATATACGGACACGTCCAAAATCATACGTTTTTCATTTTAGGTGCATTGTGTCTACTGCCAGGTACTCCATATTAGCGACCGCAGTAGTCATTAGACATCGTGAGAGAACAGAATGGAGCGCACCGCGGAACTCACGGACTTCAAACGTGGTCAGGTGATTGTGTGTCACATGATTCAGAATTCTGGAAGCAAGATTTCCACTCTCCTAAACATCCCTACTGGGCCACTGTTTCTGATTGATATTGAAGTGGAAACATGAAGGGGCACGTACAGCACAAAAGCGTACACGCCGACCCCGTCTGTTGACAGAGACCGCCGACAGTTGGAAAGGGTCGATAAGTGTAATAAGCAGACATCTATCCACACCATCGCACAAGAATTCCAAACTGCATCAGGATCCACTCCAAATACTATGACAGGCGGGAGGTGAGAAAATGGATGTCATGGTCGAGCGGCTTCTCATTAGCCACATATCACGCAGGCAAATGCCAAAAGACGCCTCGCTTGGTGTAAGGAGCCTAAACATTGGACGATTAAACAGTGGAAAAACGTGGTGTAGAGTGACGAATAACGGTACACTGTGGCGATCCGATGGTAGGATGTGGGTATGGTGAATGCCCGGTGAACGTCATCTGCCAGCGTGTAGTGTCAACAGTGAAATTCGGAAGCGGCGTTGTTATAGTGTGGTCGTGCTTTTCATGGAGGGGGTTGCACTCCTCGTTGTTTTGCGTCGCACTATCACGGCACAGGCCTACGTTGATGTTTTAAATACCTTCTTGATTACCACTGTTGAAGAGCCATTCGGGTATGGCGTTTGCATCTTTCAACATTTTCAGCGACCACCTGTTCAAACTGCATGACCTGTGGCGGACTGGTTATACGACAATAACATCCCTGTAATAGACTGGCCTGCATAGTGTCCTCACTTAAATCCTATCGAATACCTTTGGAATCGTTTGGAACGCCAAGTTCGTGCCAGGCCTCACCGACCTACATCGATAACTCTCCTCAGTGCAGCACTCCGTGAAGAATGGGCTACCATTCCCCAAGAAACGTTCCAGCACCTGATTGAAAGTATACCTGCGAGAATGAAAACTGCCATAAAGACTACGGGTGGGCCAAAATCCTATTGAATTCCAGCATTACCGATGGAGGGCGCCACGAACTGGTTAGTCATTTTCAGCCACGTGTACGAATACTTTTGATCACTTAGTGTAATTGAAGGATGGATGTGTCAGGTACAACTCAGATTGGAAGCTTTTGAGCTTAAACTTAGTAAATACAATAGGAATAATATCAAATTGTGCTATAACAGAGATTATTAAAATATTATAATTTTTTGGTGTACTTTACAAGAAGCCCCCGTGAAAATTTTACAATTTTCTGGAAAGTGGGTGCAACTTTTCGCGTTAATTTTTTGATGAAATAGAAAGAAGCTCATTTATTATTTATATTAATTGCCCTTCACCTCCAATATGAAAGCTAGAGATTTCTGTCTCAATGGAATTTATCGCCGAATTTTAAGTCTTTAGAGGAGAAAAATGTCGGTATGCCGCGCATTCCAGCTATTTACAGTTGATTGCTCGTTGTCTCTCGACATATCATTGTGAATTAACAACAATTTTGAGAGAGCTCTGACCAAAACAATCTCACCGAAATGATCAGTAATTGAAGAAACAGTTTTAAAACCTTCAGCAAAAAGTAAATATTTTTGATTTTATAACCTAAAATACAGTCAAATAAAATAAAAAAACTGGATCATATACTTCCTCAGGTTATGGGAAACGGACTGGGAAATTTGATTATATTTTTTGAGGAATTTAATACCCATACAGTGAAAATGAGAGTGATAGAGACTAACACAACATTATATGCACAAATGCCATTATTTGGAACTGAATATTATTTTCATTTCTAATATTTGGTACAGATAATAATTCTACAAAAGTAATTTCGAAGATGAATAAATTTATACTTGACATCGGGAGTTTTGTATTGTCATCGTGTTTTATTATACGCTAATAAATAATGTCCAAGATTTATAGGTTTGTTACTGTAGATATTGATGAATATTATCAATGAAATTGATTACTACATCTAATCATGTAATTTTGGATTTTTATTATGTTATATACAAGCATTCCCTTTCAGTTAGTCTATCTTTATGTTTCAGAGATATTTTGCTTCATGTCTTTGATGTCCTTTATGTGACATCAAAGTTAATTTATGCGCTTGAGATACAACCACCACTGTTGTTCCAGGAACTATTTATGTTTTGAGCCTGAATAGACAGTTTTATGATCCAAAGAACACTAGTATAATATGTTTACAATCATTCTGGAGCTTCTTCAAAGTGAATATTACAGAAACAGAACATCTGACAATTCAGCAAGTTATCTGATGATTGGTGAGTTTGTCGCTCAAAGCTGACTACGTCTGGAAAGAAACAGTGATTTTTTGACTGACACGTGTTATTTTACAGCGCAATTTGGCACTTCACACAATACTTTTGCCATGAATTGACAAGGACAACACTTTCTGTACAGATTTTTTCTGAGTTAAGAAGTGAGATATTTTTAACGAAAACTACGTCATGTTACATGTGCTTCAAATAGAAAACTCTTATTACACGAAACACTGAGTTTTTAGAACTCCAGGAAAACAGAAGATGTAACATGACTAAGTCGTACACCCTAGTTAAAAGCACCCTAGGTAAAAAAGTGAGTATCACGTTTGAGTTCCCCGGTAATTTATTGCTGAGAAAAAACTGTCGCTAAATTTGAATGTGCTATTGTGTACGTCTGAGCTTATGCTTCATGCTTCACACAGAGCTTTTCGTTTTGACTTAATGGAAGATGCGCTTCTAAACTCTGATTCGATGTGTTTAGTACAACAATAAAACTTGCTTAATGAGGAATCTCAAGGAATCAATATTTTTATCGCATTAGACAAGACTCCGCATTATGCTATGTAATACTATAAAGTTTATGTTTTCCAGGATCGCGATTTATGTTTCATTAGACAGATTTCTGCATTACGGACGTTTCGCACTGAGCAAGTTTAACTGAATTAAAACAGCTTTAATGTATACTTCAACGGACTAGAGTATTATTATATTCTAATGTATTAATATTATTCTAAATCATTGGTATAGTTTCATTACAAGGAGGCCATGATTTACATAAATATCATGGTCTAAGTTGTCAATAGTGGCCTTGGTTATTATTTCAGAAGCGGATTAGATTCTTTAGGGTAACAATGGATTTTTCTATTCAGATGCATGGGTCAATTTAATCTAATTAAACAACGTAGGTCTACGCTTCGTATTGAAAATATATTAAAAACTGCATGGTCAAAGTGAAGTAACTGATACGACCGTTAAACATAATTGTAATAATTGTAAACATAATTGTAAACATAATTGTTTTGGACATAAACAAAATTTACATATTTTCATCATAAATCCCGTATATTGATTCACACATTTAAAATAGTTAAAGCTTTCCATAAAAATTTACATTTTTTACAGCATATATCTTATACATTGATTCTTTTAACACAACGATTAGATTGAAATTTAATCAGTAACAATATGAAACATTAAAGAAAAACAATTTAATGAGATAAAGATTATCTGTGTTACACGTACATTGCTACATCAGTTACAAGTTTAATGGAAAGAAGCAACGGATCAGTTAATACCTCAGCAGTACAGCCGAGAGGTACATTATTTTCAATTAACACAGTTCTTTAGCATTTTTCTTAGAACTGTAGATCCCGAGATAGGCTGCAAAGTAGGGAGGTAGGAATGTTTCACCATCCTTTGGAACGTCCTTCAGAACCGAAATGCATTTGACATTGAAAACACTGACAGAGCCACCCATTGCGTCAAGGGCAAAGAAGCGATTCGGTGCAGGAAGTCTTCTCTGGAACTCCAGTAGTTAACGTCAAACGGAGCTCACATTTCATTCTGAAGCGTCTCTTGAACAAACATTCCGACCACAAGACAGTTAGTGCTGACTTGCAGATGTCACATGAGGGAGAGTATTGAAGAGGAGAAAACAAAATGTACAAGTAATAAAAAGTCATGCAAAGTGTTAACATTAAATATTCTGTACAGAAAGATAAAACACTTTTCTAAATATTACATGATTTCGTTTAGCTGGATTAATATGCATTATCCTCACGAGACAGCTCTTTAGAACCTCAGACTGACAACGAATCAGTGATGCCAAAGTTCTAATATCAATCACTGCAACACGCTATGTACGAAGTTTCCAAAATCAAATGAGAAGAATTGTAGGAGGAACAAACAAGCCAAATCGATGCAAATCGATTTAATCAATTTAAAAGTTACGTTTTGGGGAATGGTTTAGAGATTTATTTATAAATTTAAGAAATTTTTCTTTAAACAAAAAAATATTGATACGCAGGTAAAAATTAACAAACATTTGTATTTAAACGGCGCAGTTCTCAGATATGCCATCCCTTTCTAATAAATCTCAAGAAGGAAGTGCTCCAAATAATTCATCCTGCGTCTTCCGCCGGCTCCGCTCGTGCACTTGAGTGTTAGCGGTCGGCTGGCGCCGGAGGTCCAGGTTCGCTCCTCGACCGGGGCAAGCCGCTTCCCAGAGCGTCGTGTTCATAAATCTCGCAGACGTTTATTTCCCGCGCGTGCATCGCACATGCGGCGACCTTGCGTGGGGTAGGTCGCCACGCGCGCCTGCGAAATTTCACACCCGTCGAGCGCGGAAGAGCGCCCGGGTGGTGACGAAGCAGGCGCTGGCACGTGCCACGCTACGCGGCTTCCGGGCGACAACTGGGTACTGTAGGACAATTGGCTATACTGCGATTTCTCTAACTGCGTCCCTCAAGGCCGCTCATATCCCATCTTCGCGATGGAATATGTCACGGCATGGCCATCTTAATACCTTTCTCTTTCCCGCAGATTTTTTCACCACATATTCCCTCTGACGCGACTTTTATTTTCTTCTCTCTATTCTTTTCACCTCACATGATCGGGTACTGTGATGCTCCTTCTCACGCAATCTTATCCAACTCTTCTCACTCTGCTCCACCCAAAATTCTCTATCTCGTCAATGCATGTTCAGATCACCTCGCCTAGTCCCCTCTATCTCGTTCGCATCACGACGCTGTTCCTAGCCCGGCCACTGACTCCGCAGTATCTCACCATGAGACCACCTATATTGCGATTTTTCTAACTGCATCCCTCAAGGCCACTCAAATTCCATCATCGCGATGGAATATGTCACGGCATTTCGCGTCTTTCTCAGTCGTTCCGCTAGATTTTGCACGATCGCGACCGTATGAAGCAGTGCTTGCGATCATGCGACTTCTACCAGCAAGACCGAGAAAAGACGCGAAATGCCGTGACATATTCCATCGCGAAGATAGGATTTGAGTGGTCTTGAGAGATGCAGTTAGAGAAATCGCAGTATAAAGCAGTGGTGTCAAGGTCTCCAACTGGTGGCAGTGGCACGTGTGCCATTTCTGCGCTACTGGCGTCGGGAAAGAGAACTATTACGAGTAGTAGTAACCCCGCTGATTTACAATAGGGATGGCGTAGTCTGGTGGCGGGGTGATGCATTGCATGAAAGGGCAATTTCGTCGTGGCATTTGTGCCTCGGACTCCCGCTCGTGGCATCGCCCTTGACAACACTGGGATAAAGGAACCCGGCAATGCTCCGGAGTTTATTTTTCATCACAATCGTTCATTAGATTCGATGTTTGATTATTTCATGTTTCAGGCGCATCAACTGTTAAGGCCATTAGTTTCGTAAGTGTGAGGCATGTTTATATAGTGGGAAGTGGCAATGAGGTTCCCGGTTGGATGAAGAGATCCGACACCGACATGCACGTTGACTTGTGGGGTTTTTCACAACCAGGTACCTCCCGGTGTTCCAGTCGGACGACATGTGTGTTAGTTTAGTGCATGTAACTATGTATTAGTAATGGGTGAGGTTAGGAAACGAAAGAGGAAGGAAAGCTCGCTCGTAGTCTGTGGCCCGTTTGTTAGGGTACTGCTGCAGTATTCGCCTGGTGTTAATCGGAGAAACTATGGAAAAGCACCGATCAGAGTAGCCGGCTGCTAGATTTCTCCTCCAGACAGCAACTGAACTCGACCTAGCTATCTAGCTAGTATCGAAATCCTTCCACCGGCGGGACTCAGCCTAGGACCTCCCAGTCAGATGCACTGCGATGACATCAGTTGATGCCTGGATCTAATCCCGTCATTAGACCCGTTTTACGCGCTTCTTTTTGACACCCAATTTGGGAGTTTTAGCGAATACACGCATGCGCCCAGCGTCTCTGTCCCCCTCAGAAGTTCTTTGACGAAAGGTTTCCGGAGTTTAATGAACGCGCGCTTGCGCAGAGATGCTTCTGAGGTGGCAGAGCTGCTGTGGCATGCGCGCTTTAAGCTAAAACTCTCGAAATCGTTGGTGTAAAAGGCAGGGTGTACATTCCTTACGCAGGAAAAGGATGAAGTCTCGTCCTTGTATAAAATGGAAGTAATTACATTAATATCCTCGCCTCGCTCCATCTAATTTTTTTTACCGTTTATCCAATTATTTGATTCATTGTAAACAATAACAGAAGTACAGAATACAATCCTGAAAAAGAAAAATGTTATAAATTACAAAATAAAAAAATAAGATTATTAATAGCCCCAAGGGAACAATATTACAAAATCTCCATGACATCGGAATAAAAAGAAGCGGTTATCAGCATTAGTTGTCTTATGTATCTAAGGTTATTTGTACTGAATTTTCATCTAACTAATTTTACTTTCTCTTGCTACACGCAGTATTGAAATGAAATTATTTAATGATGTATGGGGATATGAATTTATGGAGATTATGCCCTTACGGAATTTTCAAATGTTCGCAAAATTGGCTAATTTTTTGCTTGAACACAAGAAAATTTGCTGATAAAAATGGCACAGATGAAGGCAAGAAATATAAATGGCAAGTTCACAATTTCAACACTCTCCTACAACTACGCGTACAAAGATAGAAATTCTTCTTCACGCAATTCATTTCTCAGGGTGAGAACATAAAGTTATTTTATGTATTTACAAAAAATAGTCGTTTTAAAGTTAAATGAGAAGTTAATAAAAATGTATTAATATAAAACTCAAATTAACGGCTACCAGTTATTTATCTTGGTTGTAGGAATGAATTCTATTTATTCATTGGGGAGGGCGGAACGTTAGTTTGAAATAAGAGGCCCCGTGCATATGCGAGTCGGAGCGGCTTCATCTTTAGTGCTTCTGCGACCACGTTTGAACTCATTAATTCTGAAGTAAATTGTATTCACTGCTGGTGCGGAGTCCACATATATACTTCATCTAATTTGGTTCTGATCTACGCTGAAGTTCAACCCTTCAAATGAAAATGTTTAACGCTTTCTCAGTCTCCTATGCCGGTCGTCAAACACATTCACATGGTTGATAACAAATAACTATGCGTCGCATTTGTTTGAAAATAATAACAATTGTCTAACACGAATCATGCTTTCTAAAAATGCTGATGTTTAACAACAATATGTTCTTTCACAGAGATTTCATTGACTTATCCAACGGCCAAGGCCTCTTGTTATCTCAGGTGGGTGTTCCTGGCTGAAGCATGGGTCTGACGATGCTTGGATGATAACTTTAAAACTCAGAGGCCCTGAATCCTATCATTTCAATTTTTTACTTTGCATATAAAATTTACACATGTAAATAACATCAGCAGACGTATTTATCGACACATTCATCAATGCGATTGTATATCCCAGAATTGAAATGTTGTTATAAAAAGTTCAGGTTATGACCTTTTCATAATTAAAAACACTAATGACAAAGTAATGCCGCGATTTTACGAAGACTACAGGTTTATAATTTTGCGAACATAAATCCCAATCCATCTAGTTCAGGCCAAACGAGATATATAAAAGTTTAGGAACTTTAACCTTAATTGGGAGTTTAATTCAGTATAGTTATAAAATACTCTGCGCGCATTATTATTTTCGTCTATTTTAGTGGAAGAGGAATCTGTGTATATGAGTACAGTAAAACAGTTACGAAATGTTGTGGATTATTATTTACCACAAAATATGACTTTCAAATGTTTTGTGAATTTATTGTTATGATCGTATAATACCGTGATGTAATAGGATAATATTTCCATTTTCAGTTTGAATTTGATTTTCACAGATTAGTTAAAACTAATATTACCAATGCAAATAGAGCAAAATATAAAAACTATTTTCTGTGAAATTGGAATCATCAGCTTTCAGCTGCTTTTATTACCTCATTTGTTACCTGAAGGCATATTTTGGTTCATTTGCTTAACAACATTTCATTATGTTTCATTATTTTGCACAAACAACATCTTTCCTCCATTTTGGGCAATATCAAGTTATGACTCTTGTTAAAACTCTTGTGGAAAACGAACTCCAAATACTTGTTACCTCGATTATACATTCTTAAAATGTTCAAAGAGGCATGTGTTTTTCATTAGCTTCGATTCCTGAAATTTTCTGATGCGAAACCCAATGGCTCGCATTATGTAACATTAGATGAAATATAAAAGACACCTTTGAAATAATTTGGCACCCGTCTGAAAAACTGACGAGGCAGAACAAGCATCTAAGGATATTTCAGCCATAATTGAGGCGGTCTACGTAAAAAGGGCTCATATGCAAAAAGCTGTTTTGAGAAAAACGGAGTTGAAAGTTTCGTTTGTATATATTAAGTTTATGGCTTTTGATAACGAGATAATAATAACTAAAATATAAAGAGTAGTTATTCAACACATGTTATACGCATTAAAATTAAAGGCACAACTCGTACCTTACTTTAAAATAATAATTTTAATGCCGGTGGTTTTGTGCCCTTTTTTCACAGAATAAAATTTAGGTAATGAAATGGAATAAAAACGCCAAATATATGGGAAAATATTTTAGAAACAATATGCTTTATATCATTTTGCGTAACAAGCTTTTATCTTTGGTTTTCAACAATGGAAATTTGCTTGACAACAATTAGAGTGAGAACATTGATAATAATCTCATTGTTAAAACCGGCTTTTAAGAACATAACATATTTTCTATAAAATCCTCATCATCTAGAAATCGGAATAAACTTTTTACATCAGCAACTTTCTTACTATTTACATCTGGACGTGGAGATTTCTCTGTGGCAACTATGTCTTACCTTTGTGCAGTAGCTATTTATTTATTATTTATTTGTCAAAAAAACAGTAAAAACTGTATATGACGTGTGGGGAAAGAAATTTATCTGCGCACATTTCTTGAGGGCCAGAATTTAAAAAAAAAAAAAAAAAAAAAGCAAAAATGAATTTAGAAAATAATTATTTTAGAAAATAAAGATATTTGAAAAATGTTTGTTCCCGAGTTATAGAAAATCAATTTTTAACTGTAAATGAACTACAAGCAAAAGGAGTGCTCAACAAAACGTGCGCACAGTGAAGCTACATTTACGTCCAGAAGCAAAACAAGGGGCCATCTCAGCATTTGCTCAATGTATCAGGGAAACTGGACAAAAACCTGATCGAGATGGGGGTCATTGACCCGGAAGCTGAAGTACATTACTTGTTACAGGCGTATTAAATATTTTTTAAATGTATACAATGCAAACATAAACTAATTCATTATATATCTTTGTTTTGTTACATTAAACATTGTTTTTCTTTTTCACGATCAGTATAGTCTCTAATTGTATAGAAACAGTTTTGCAGCAGAAAAGATTTTACTTTTAACTTAAATTTGTGTACCGACTTTAATTGTTTTATGTCATCTGGCAATGCGTTGTAAAGTAACGTACATGTATTGTATGTTGATTTCTTGTACTGAGCTGTTGATACTGACACTTGATGCACGTGATTTCTACGGCGTGTGTTGTAATTATAAATATCAATATTGCATGAAAATATGTTCCCTCCGTTAAGTAGGTCATTTTTGACAAATATTACAGATTCGTAAATAAATAGACAAGGCAATGGTAGGATTCCCAGCTCAATGAAAAGAGGCTTGCAGGAATCACGTGGAAGGCATTTTTTCATTATTCGAATAATTTTCTTTTGCAATCTGAAGGTCTGAATAGGTCTGATCTAGCTTTCCATACTGTATATGCTACAAAGTTTGCAGTGAATGTGCGAGAACATAGAAGAGCACCGTTGCTAAGATATTTTATGAGCACATGATTCATTATCCCGAATGGAGTTTTAGTTTCACAAATGGGCTTGGCATAGAAAATGGTGTCAAAAACGTATCCCATTCCTGAAGCAAATCCTTATCCATTACAACATGAAATGGACCAGGATTTGTCTGGCACGTAACCATCGCAGTTAGATATGGTTTCGGGCTTCCTATTATTTAATTCTTGTTTATCATCCTTCTTATTAAACCGAAGTTTCTGTCACACCGCGAGAAACTGTGACCCCGAACCGGAAATAGTTGTATAATAGTAACATCGTGTACTCTGGCAAACCACGAAGCAAATTTAGTCACTGTAGTTCCTGTGTTGCCCACCTGCTGCATCAGACAAGAAAACTACTTCACGTATTTCCGGAAATTTTCTGGATTGTTTTTTAAGCTGTCATACAGAAATGAAACTACTGAGTTTGCATTTTTCTATGCACATTCGGATACCAAATTATGTTTTTTGGTAGCAACCACCTCTCCCGATGAAGAAACATATCCCTCACCACGCGCACGTTTGAGTTTAATTTCTTCATGCTTCTTATTCTCGATTTTAAAATAAATTTCCCTTTTTCTTTTTGATGTAGGACCATCGCCAACTCCTCCCACATTTATGTCGCTATTATCACTCTTTTTCTAATAATAATAATAATAATAATAATAATAATAATAATAAGCACTTCGTTCAAAACTAAAAACGATAATGCTTTCACAATTGCAACTAACCACTTTTGATGTACTCTGCACAGCTACTTTGAAACATGGATACCAACCTGTTTTCAAGATATACGCATTAAACTTTTACCACCTGTACTAAAAAACATGACGAACACGAAAAGCCATTCTGCGTAAAAAGGGCCTATAGGCCTATGTGCCCTTTTTACGTAGACCGTCTCAATTATTGCTTTCTATTTGCAGCAAGGCTGAACATCGAAAATTGGGTAAGAATGACGCCCATTAATTGAAAAAGCTATACCCAGTATGTACTACATAAAATAGTAATCTAATTATTAGGTTGGCGATGCCATTCACTACTTTCATTCATTTGAATGATTCACTAATTTAATTTATATATTAATTGGTGCAGAAGACGAGCGAGAATAAAATGTCTGCATTTCTCTAACAATAAATTATCAATTTAGGACTTTGGAATTTGCATTATGTATTATCCCTTGCTTAATTCAATCCATAAGGAACGAAGTATGAAATAAATGTCATGCCGAAGCTTGCGAAATACATTACTGAAATACTTTCGTCATTACCACCCGAATTACTTTATAAAAATGACAATCGTAAGATTTTCAATTTATTTCCCATCAATTGAAAGTTATATCACGTTTTACGAAATCACATTGAAATGTTAATACAAACAAAACTTGTCATACGTAGAAGTGTATTGTGGTGAACAAATGATGGTAGATTCCCTAAAACAACCTTACATTTCCGCAATGCAACATTGCAAAAAGTATGTTTGGCCTTGACAAAAGTCCACCTCCAACACCCTTTAGTTTCCGTGCGGAAGGTTCGATGTATGAGCGAGTGAGAGAAGACCATTCCAGGTCACTGGCCGCCTCCTTGGAAGCCACGCCCCATTACGCCCCATTAATGCGTCCGGCTGCTTGGAGGGACCTCCGGAGCGGGCGACGGGCGCGCCGGAAGTGGCGCAAAGCGGCAGGACGACACCGCCGCGACGCGCGCCGTCCAGCCAGGCCACTTCCCCATCAACGGTGCCCCTGCTCACCCCACCCGCTCACCCGCCTCGCTCACCTGTCACGCATTCTATGCCCCCACTCTCTCTCTACGCCCCTCTCTATGCCCCGCTCTCTCTACCCCGCCACACTCTGCCCCACTTTTTCTGCCCCGCTCTCTGTCCCCTCTCTCTTCCCCCTCTCTCTTCCTCCTCTCTCTGCCACCCTCTCTCTGCTCCTCTTCCTACCCTGTTCTCTCTGCCCCTCTCTCTCTCTGTCTGACCCACTCTATTTGCCCCGCTCTCTCCACCATGTTCTTCACTACGGCCCGTTCTGTTCTTCCGACTCCACTCATCCCCGTCTCGCTTGCCCTGCTCCGCTCTCCCCTCCACCCCGCCTGTCTCTTCCCCCTCCCCCACCACGCTCTTCCCGCCCTGCGCTCTTCCCCCGCTTTCATTCCAGCCCAACCTTTGCCCACCTTCCTCGAACCTGCCGCGGTCCACCCCACCCATACCCGTTACAACCCAAACACGAACCACTCCGTGTCTGATGTTCTCATCCAGCTACTTGTCCATCCTTCTCGCCGCTCTTTTTCACACCGTCTTCCTCACTGTTTTTTTCTTCATCACTTTCTTCTTCGCATCTTCCTTCACCACCGCTCTCTTTCCCTGACTCACTTCCCTCCCACGGACTTTCCCAACGCTCTCTTTCCCGTATAACTATTTCATTCCGTGTTTCCCGCTTGGCCATCTTCACACCTTTCTCTTTCCCGCAGATTTTTTCACCACATATTCCCTCTGACGCGACTTTTATTTTCTTCTCTCTATTCTTTTCACCTCACATGATCGGGTACTGTGATGCTCCTTCTCACGCAATCTTATCCAACTCTTCTCACTCTGGTCCACCCAAAATGCTCTACCCCGTCAATGCATGTTCAGATCACCTCGCCTAGTCCCCTCTATCTCGTTCGCATCACGTCGCTGTTCCTAGCCCGGCCACTGACTCCGCTGTATCTCACCATGAGACCACCTAGTCCCTTTCCTCCTCACCTTGAGACACGCTGTGCCTCCACGTCACTCTCCGATTCCCTCTCGGCGTTCCCTTCGCGTCTCCTCATTTCACCTCTGCCGACTTTTGCCTTCTCTGTCCCGTCACTTCTCACTCACTATTATTCATTACGTCTCTCCTCTCTCTCTTACCTACCTCTCTCTCTCTCTCTCTGTTCAGCATTAGCTTACCTCACTTGTCTCCGCCCAGGCTCGTCACATTTCACCACTCTTCTGCTCACACCTACTCGGTCAAGGCATTTCACATCTCACCGCTCTTACTTGCTTTTCTCTGACACGTCTGACTCTTCTCCTGTCTTCCTCAATTTTTTCTGTCACATCACACCTTTTTTATGATCCTTTGCTCAACTCCCCGCTTTTTTCCAGTCACGTCTCACCTCTCAACACTCTTTCCCATCTGTCTGCGCCTCGCCCTGCCTCGAGCGGTCCTTCCGCCGCCGTCTCGTCCCACGCCGTCCCGCCTCGCCCACCCCGCCTCTTTCGCTATTTATAACTCTTCCTCTTCCCCGGCTGCACGGATGGCCGCATTGCAGGAGGGCTTTAATTTGCTTGGCTGTTCTCGAGATGTGAAGCCCCACGTCATACAGCGTTCTTGTTACCGTGTTCCGGAATTGGAATATGCCTTAAATGCAGGACATTACTGCACATGATTGAATCACTAGTGTTAAAAAGTGATATTTTCTCTCTCGGGCAACGGAGACGTTGCAAGTGGAACGAAAATCAACACACAATGTCCCGGACCTCGTGTATAGTTCAATAGAACTTTGACAATTTTTATTCTTTACCTTCTTTCAGTACACCTGCGCTGATTTCTCTGAATAACACGAACACTACAAAGATAATGTCAAAATGAGGAATTACTGGTGCTTCATTAGTGTTTCGCCTCTACTGGAATTATACAAACATTTTAAAACAAAAAGGCTGTAAAGATTTTGCCTTTCTCTAGACGTGACGTGTAACATCGGTTCATTCTTCATTTTCCCCCTTGAACAAGGGAATTAGGAAAATTAGTCTTCTTGTGTAGTTTACTTGTGTTCATCACGTGTTGTCTCTCTTTTTGAAATAAAAAATAAAACAATTGGTATCGTTATTGCTCATGGAAATCTAGAAAAGAAAATTCAACAGATCTCATTTGCTTGCGATGTGGGACCTTTGTTACTTCCAGAAAAGGAAAAAAAACTAAAAATGCATTTGATGTTGTTTGCTTATGATGTGACAATTGTTTCTCTTGAAACCAAAACGAGATATGTCAAATTATGAATTTTGTTTACGGTGGGACGTATATTTCCCTTCAAAACCAAAAAACAGAAAACAATACTGTGATAAAATAATGAATTATTTTACCTTTATCTAATTTAATTTACTAGCTCAGTTCTTTGGGATCTATATGTTGACACACCTGCACGCTTACCTGCAGGCTGGTTGTCACTGGATTGCCCTCTATACAGAGAAGCCTGGAAGTCTGAAATTGTTTATTTAGGAAATTACACACAACGTGGCACAACAATAATTTTGTTTATTAAGAATGGAATTTGAGATTAACAATATAAAAATTCTCTTGCTTAATTTCATGCATTAAGTTCACTGTACCAAATTGTCTGGCGTTGTGAAACGATGGCCCCGCAGTTCGTAGCCCCTTGACTTCCGCGCCGAAAATCCGTCTGCTTCTTTCTTGCTGCTCACTTCTTGCACACTTGTTCCACAATTTGTCCTCCCTATTCGCGTCGATGTCCAACTTTAATAATTCAGGTTATATACGCGCCGCTACCACCAGGATGCCAGTCAACCACCAATTACTCTTCTAGTCCAGCGCCCCCTTCTCGCGCGTCAACAACCTTCGTTACCTAGTAACCGCGACCGTTCAGATTGAAGCGCGGCGTTTGTTTTGTAATATTTTTGTATATTACAGCTCCGTCCGTCCAGATTAACACGCGACGTTTGTTCTGTGATATTTTGTATATTACAATACGTAATTCTTCTTGTTTGCTTTTGGTATAGCATTGTTGGTATAAGAGTTGCAGTTCACTACAGACCTAGTGGAATAGTATTTCTTCCTTGTCGACAAACTGTTTCCATAGGGGCTTGACGCAATGTTACATTTTCACGCATCAGTTGTATTTGATTTTTTCTCCCTTGCCCACCCACAATGCAGTCTCAGAAAACACCAAAGAAAATGAAGAATCTTGCAAGGTACACTATTCTGAATTGTTATTCGGATTTCTATGAAACTTCACTATTATATAGAATATCGTAGAAAACAAATATTGTATTAATATTTTATTTATATTCCTAGTTCTATTCCTCGTATTATAGCTGTTTTTAGATCGCAATGCCAAATCGTGCGTTATTTTCTAGCAATGCTGACACAACGATACATTATATGGATTTCTACTGTCTAATTGAAGAGATTTTTAGGGTATGCGGGTCCCGCATGTCATTTGTTTACTCTTTGCTTATTCATTTGGCGTATAGCTCTGTGAATATATTTTAATGCCAAACGTGTTCGATGGAAGCAATGTAGTAACATATTTTCAAAATGTATACAACTACTCACCCTAAAACCAATACTACCAATCCTAAAAGAAAACGCCTTGTTTCCGGACCATCAATTTGGATTCCGATAACAGCATTCAACCATTAAACAAGTTCAAAGAATAGTAAACAAGATCAACGAATTCTGAAAATACAACATATTGATCTCTGGTATTTATAGACGTGACACAAGCCTTCGACAAAATTTGTTATCTAGGGTTGCTATACAAAATTAAGAAAATGTTTTCATCTTATATCTTCAAACTTGCCAAGTCCTATTGAACAAACAGATAATTTCAAGTAAAACAAAATAGCTCTGTCCTCATTTCGTCCAATAGAAGTCGAAGTCACCCAGGAAAGTGGGTTGAGACCTATATTGTAGCTCTAATGGTATTTGTTATTGTATTCTCTAATGTATATTCTCTAATGTAATGTATTTATATAATGATATTCCAACATCAAACAGTGTTGTTATAGTCACCTTTGTCGATGATACGGGAGTATGCTGCATCTTAAGCGCTAGAAAACCAACGAATTAAAATATAAACTTATGACCTCCATTCCAAGAAAGTGCGACTGTCCTGCCATTAAAATAAACAATAAACAGATCCCTCAAACGAATGAAGAGAAATACTTGGGTTTTTATTTGGATAGAAGATTAACGTGGGAGGTCCATATTAAAAGAAAAAAAACTAGAATTAAAAACTACCAATGCATAATCGATAAGCATTCCAAACTTTTGCTCTCAAAAAAAAACTTGTCTGTGAAAGCATCCTGGAATCCTTATGGGCATACGGCATTCTAATTTGGAGCACAGCCAGAGTCTCCAACATAAAAATTCTTTAGTGATTCCAATGAAATATCTTCAGTCAGTTATACACGCTCTCTGGTATGACCGCAATAAATTGCTCCACAATAATCAAATCAAGACCATCAAAGAAGAACAATGCCACTAATCAGAAATACCACAGAAGGGAGGAAAAGCATCGAAAACATCTCGCTATTACACTATTAGAAAGTAATGAAGAAACAAAAACTGCAGCAAAATATACCGCTAAATATAACAAACCGATTTGTGTAAAATAAATAGGAATGGTATTGTTGAGTAACATTTCCACGCGTGGAAATATTCTTAAACAATATCCCTAATATTTCTGAAAAATTAAAATGCGAATAAAAATAAATTAAAAAATGTAAAACGGCGATCTCACTTATAAACAAAGATATTGAAAAAGAACTACTGGGGCCCGTTCCCCAATTCGTATTAGGCTGTTTATACCGTTACATTCTGAAATATAGAAATGACGGTGTGCTTTTCCGCACCTCAGGAGGTCAGGACTAGGCCTAATCTAGAAGGAGCCCACCCTTGCTCTTTAAATCACCTCTTACATTCAAAGTAGCGTAGTAAACTGCAGGCGAATTGAATTGCGAACCATGGTTGGGTGTTTCTATTACAACTACTATAGTCGTTTTTTATCACATATTACCTTTTAAACGCACATGTTCAAGCCCGGCATCCAAACCGGATAACAATTTGGCCGGTTAAACGGTCTCTTCCTTAATACCATTCAAATATCATTCGATTTCAAGTTAGCAAAAAACTGTATGTTTAGCCTACTTTATATTATGCAGTACGTAAACAATAAAATTTATCTTCTTACATAGTTCTAATGTACCGCATCCTCTGTAAGAAAAAACGTACTTGAGGCTACTGTATTTTTCTACTCCCATTGTATAATGCTGTCATTCGATGTCTGCAACTAGTTGCATAATGATACTCATTTCGATACAAATTTCATTATGATACAGATTCTTGAGCAATCACAGAGAAGTTTACAAACCAAGTATTGACAATCAATAATTGAGAAACGTTGTAATAAAAGTTTCGTTCGATTGTGTACATTAAAATTATATTTGTATTATATTGTGCTTGTCGGTTTTTATTTATTTTACTATCAGTAATTTTTCGTGGATTATAATTTAAAGTATTGGATCGTAATTTTAGTTTGATCCTATTTGACTGGCGCGGTATTCGCTCGCAGGTAGACTGGTGGCCAGAGACACCTGAAGCAGCATGCGAGGGTAGGGTTAGGGAGCGTCTGAAAGGTGGCCTTCGGCGAATCCTTTATGTCAACGGCCACCAAACGATTCAATGTAAAAGTTTAACTTGTAAATTCTATAGAAAAATTACCGTATGAAACTGGATGTAATGGGTATTAATACACTCGTGTGAAGTTTACGATACTCGCTCGTTCCTCGCTCGTCCTCGCTCTTATCATAACATCACACTCGTGTATTAATACCTATCATTACATCATTGTTTGATAATGTCCTATTATAGTCCAAAATTGGAATTCGTTTATGTGCAAACGTATTCGTATTCAGCGTTACTAAACCGATCTTTAAATCTCACATTCATCACATCACAGTATTCTGTGTATATGAAACAGCTCTAAAAGTAATTATGGATTTTCTTTTTCTTCTTTGCGTCTAGGCATGTCGCGTCAGGCCCATGAGTCTCTATTGTCTCAAACTCGTGGCGGTCTGTTGAGGGAAGAACGGTTAAAAGTTGGTCGATTAAGAGTAAGTACTCTATTAAATAGGGTTAGACAGTGACATTAGGAAATGAAATGAAATTGAGATGTTGGGCTAAGCCTCTCTTGTCTCGAATTCAATTTTTACTAGGTCATCTATTCTTTCGAACCCTTCATATATTTTTAATGTCAGCAAATCACTGTCACTGGAGGCCCCGGAAGGAAGATCTCAATGCCAAAAAAAGAAAAATTAAAGTCTCCTCCGACATTAAGAAGGAGTACTCGAAAGGTATGGAAAATAAATAAAAATATCTTGCACTAACAATGAGTTCGGGTAGCAGACCTCAATATCACTTTTTTATTACATTCTAAAAAGAAGTTGTGACTCTTAACTGTATAGTGACCTCAGTGTCCAGTCATGAATATAACCGTGAACGAACGAGGTTTCTGAAAACCCCAAATTAAATTTAGACGAATTGTAAACCTTCCATAATTTGTGGGTCTTTAGGCAATCCGTAGGATCTGCGTTGTTCTCGCTGGCTTGCCTTGGCATTGGGCTCGAGGGGCGCGAGAGTCGAGTCGTAACTCTGTCGTTTCGTTCCACTGCGTTACACGCGCTCACGCTCAAGCGCGTGCACACAGACACACACACACACACACACACACACACACAAGGAGGCATGGCGCCCACTCGCGCCAGAAACAGCAACCTATAAGAGACGCATGTGACGTACTCAGCGGCATTTTCTGCCTATGCTTCCTTCAGCTTCGGAATCCTTAGCCTTCATCTGTTACTATAAATCTATACATCATAGCTAAGCTAAGGTTGTTAGATTTATTAGACACATTCCAAAACCCCTGTAAATGAGCTACTACTGGGTAAGGAATTATCCTTCACCAACGGTATATCAAACAGAGAATTTTGAATTTAGACATTAAACGAAGCATTTTGTGAATAAAAGGAAGCCTTTCCAAGTTTGAATATTATAGCACGGAGAATTATGCAGGCGGAGTCGCAGATTTCTGCAAGACACACTACCGCAAATCCGCAAAACACTCTACCGTGTAGCGCGCTTCTGAAACACGTCGCGTTAAGACTTCAACACAGGTCTTTCCAACTGGCGGCCCGCGGGCCGCATGTGGCTCGCCGGGTATTTTTGTGCGGCCTGCGACTGCTTCGAACAATTGTGTTATACCAACCAAATACAATACAATTACACAATTCATCTTATTTTTATTTAGTAAAAAGTTATTTTAGTTTATTTTGTTTTATTTTAGCAGTGAAAGATGCGATTATGGGTTGTTCACCGTTAAAAAGTATGGAACTATTAATACTCAGGTACAGTGTTATGCGGTGCAGAGAAGTGAAGTGATTTCATTTCGTTCTGTGTTTCCCTACTCCAAAACGACTTTTATAGGCTATTATCTGACAACGTTGGTATTTATTGAATTATGTTAACGAGTGTTTTATGTGTTAAAAATGAAATAATATTTATAAGTATTGTGTTATTAGTTATAAGTATTGTAGTATTTATTATATTGCAGTGTTAGGAAAAAATATTTATCCATTCTTGTCTGAATATGATTATGAGTGAATAGGTGCAGGCTGGTGTGTATGCGAGGTCTTTGTATGATATGTATGTACGCATGTACATACATATCATATGTATGTATGAATATTTGTGTAATATGTAAGTTTATTTACCTAAATGTTAGTATATATTTATATTAGTAACTATATTTTCTGTATGTATATTTTCATTTGTTGTATATGTAAAGTAAATGCATTTGCATATTCTAGGTAATGACACAGTTAATGTGTTGTTTATATTGATTTTTCATATAGTTTTTATTTGTAATTAGTTAGTGTAAATGTACTTTTATGTTTCTAAATTCTGACACCGGACAACATCTGCCCAGTTGTAGAATAAAGTTTGTATCTATTTATTAATTTTCTCGTTGTCTGTACATTAATCATTAAATATGTGGAATGAAAGTATCAGTAGGGTAAAAATCATCTTAAATTACGGGGTGGCCCGCGGCTTAACTAGAATTTGATATGTGGCCCACAAGCCCTTCTAAGTCGGACAGCTCTGCTTTAACGCTGGGTTTCTGTATCTCTTTAGTGTTATTCGGTATTGTTTCTTAAGATATCACCTAAAAATAGTCATTTTGTACCTTCTATAATATGTTTGATGGTTTACTTCTCATGGGTACAAAATTATTTCCAAAGAAATTTTTAAAACAAACGTCTTCCCCAAAATACATTTTTTCTTTAAAATAAGTTACTTCCAAAAATTATTTAACTAAATGTCTCTAAAAAACTTATTTAATAAAGAATCATCACAAACTTATATTTTCAGCGTTTTGTCCATTCATGTACTTCGGTTATTTAGATAATGAATAGCAATACCTGAGACCCAGTTAACACAATTATGAGCACAACTTATTTTAAAAAATAAAGGCCTAAACATTCCAAAACAGGTATGGATAAATTTATCCAGTGAATGTTAGATCGTAAACAGTGAAAAATACTTTTTCCTATTAATAAAAACATGTTAAGTCTGAAAGAGAATATATTTTTACACGATTTTTTAAATTTATAAAAAGAACATGTATAGGAAGTTGTGATACAAATTAATATTCTCACGGCGAAAACTTAATTTGTAAAATGTGCCTGCAATTTCAGGGAAACTTTTTATCTATTCGTTTTCATTTCACAATAATTCAAAGAAAGAATTAAATAGTGCGAGAAAAGTGCATAAATAAGCGCAACATGAATGAATATCTTAAATTAGGCGGAAACTCCTAATCCTCAAGCTGCAAAGATACTCTTAATATTTTCCAACAAATTCAGTTCTCTCTAAATATAAAAAAAGGAAACAGGACAATATTCTAAGACTTTCGAGAAAAAGCAGAAGGAAGAATAGATAAGAAAGCAGGAGGAAAAGGATAAAAAAATAACTAAGTTAGTGATGTTTAAGGTTCTTTTGACAAGTGTTTTATAAAGAAATTATGTTGAGTACTGTCACACCCAGGGTTCGTTATCGAGCCACACGGTGGCGTCGATTGTCAACCACAGCGTCGAGCTCCGGCGGCGTGGGTGTGCGCCGAAGTCAACGAGGGCGGCCCGGGCCTAGCTCAGTCGGCCAACTTTGTCACCTGCTTAGAATCTAACTCGGATGGAAGGAGTCGTAAGGCGTTTGCTAACTACAGAAACAATTCAGTGGTTGGTAAAGCAAATAAAAAGGTTTATTCCCGCCTAATAATAGGCCGGGGAAGTTACAGTGATTCAAAGAGTTAAGAAAGGCCCTACCTGATGAGCTCAGTTAGAAACGAAAGAAAAAATGAGATAAAACTTAAATCTAAAAAAAAAAGTAAAGAACGAGAATTACAATCAAATTCCTTTACAGGCCCCAACAAACTCTAGGCCATTCGCCTTCTGGCTGACAATAATGAGGAAACAAGTGCCTAAGCGCGGCACAGCAATGCACAATAGTTCTTTGGCGGTCGTTGACCGAAGTTTATGCCTGAATGGGGCGGTGTGTAGGCGGCCCTCGGCGGCGGCGGCGGGGGTCGCGGCGGCGTCGGCTTCTCTCCGTCTGGGTCGGCGGCTGAGATGGCCCTGCCAGGCCGAGAAACGTCCTTCCTACAATAGCTACCAAAGGAGCGGCGGCGGCGACAGCGGCTGCGGCGGTGACGGCGGCGGCGGCGACGGTCAGCTGGCCCGGATCGTGAATGATCGCGAATTCCGTTCACACAAATCAGCAGTTCTTACGGAAAGTTCTCTGGAGTTTTCACGATCACGAATCTCGGAGAAAACTAGTCACCGGTCACTGCCCACGGCAGAGCTCAGTGTCCACGAACTAAGTCCCAAAATAATAATTCTCCCTCGAACGCGGCGCCGGAGCTGTTACTCACTCCGCGGCGCTCGCCCCCCCCCAGCTCAATCGAACAAGAAAAAGTGATCTTCTCCCCTACGCCGCTAGCGTGGAGGTCTCCTCGTTCCGCCACCCCGAAAATTCAAAAGTGCCCCAAAATCGCTCCCACCCCACGGAATTTTGCCCCTGATTGGCTAAGTGCTACTACGCCGTAATTTTGTCCTCGGCCAATCAGGTCCGGTGATTCTAGGAATTTTCCGTAGCCCTATCTCTGTCTGGAAAACGCTCTCCGTCTGACTTCGGAAGTAGGTCAGTAAAGGGTACGCGGAATGTCCGTTGGGACCCCCGGAGAAAGCTGCGAAGGACGGCCTAGGTACTTAGTGCGCATGATACCCGGAACGGCGGGATCAGCACACGTCTCTAATCTCTTCTTCGGCGCCCGGGTGCGTGACGGGATGAGGGTCGACTCGCGGACGATGGCCATAAACTTTTAGAGGGGCGCGTGCTGTCATCCCTTCCATTAGCGGAGGGGGCGCGCCGACCCGGCTGGCGGCGGCGGGAGGTGGACGCCTCACATCGACAGTTATTTGTGAAATTTAAAAAATATTAAAAATAGCGTACCGCTACAGTACGAAGATATATTTTTAAATTTTAATATAACTTTTCTGAATATGAAATAATGTTAAGAAATTTCATTTGATAATAATCAGCAACTTATAAATAAATGTTTTGGCCAGTATAATTAAATTTGTACTTTCCGTAATGAGCCAAACGATCCATAATTGTCATGAAAATTTTGAATTCATTTCATATTAGAAACGTACTACTTTATAAGTCAATTTAATTTAAATAGTTGTGTGTATTCTGTTCCTACGATAAAGTGGTTGTACAAATTTATATTGTGTTTCATAATTACGAACAGTAGGGGTGGCCACTAATAAATGAAAAGTGAAATTTTCTTGCTCTCCGCTCACTGATCGCTTCCCAACGCCAGAAAAATGAGTTGCGAAAAATTTCAGCAGATTTGGATAATAACAGACCGTGTTACAGGTGGGTTGAAATTGAAAAGGAATTTAATACAATAGGAGCTTCTTGAAACCTTGAAAATATCATTTTATTTGCCAATTTTCCTTTAAAAATTACATGTGGTGCGTAAAATGACTGTTATAACGAAAGTTGACCAAATTCGTAAAAATTGCTAGACATTGGATTCTTGCTCAGTCGACTCAAAAACTCATCTTCATGTCAAATTATATCCTGCTTCTGTATGTATAAAAAAATGCAAGATATCCAAAAGTCGTAAATTTCTCAAAAGCATGTCTTCAAAATTACTTCCTTTAAGCGTTTACATTACAGAAATTTTATTCTGGAAAAGTAGTATATAATTTGCATTCGATTTCAAAATAATGAATGTACCATTTGAATTCCATTTCTTAATACAAACATTTTTTCCTCCTGTGCATTAGCAAAAAGCGTTGGAAATTAATTGAATGTTTGCATTATTAAATTCTCGTGCAAATTTAACTTAAACATTTTCAATTATAAACAGGAACGTGAACTTCATCGTGAGTGCAGGAACGCAACACATTTCTGTAAACTCCCCTATTATGCGTAAATCGATATGAAGTTGAATTTGGGGAAAAGTATCGCTTGGCATGCCACGAGGATCTCCATTTCCGAGTTTATTCGGAAACGCCGGCGGCCATATCAAAGCAGAAGACGCGGGGGTGGGAGGTCGGCGAAGTTCTCTCACTCGTTGAACCCCGTATCCCCGCCTCCTTTTCCTCATCCTCTTCCTACGTCTCCCAGACCTTTACCTCCTGCAGAGCCGAGTAAAATATCTCGCAGCTCGCCCTCTTCGTCTTGTCGCACTGCACTCCCTGATTCATTTTCTTTCCTCACTTCTTCTCAGTATGATACTGATGAGGGATGCTTAAGAGAAGCGTTTAGTTTTTAAGAGGTATACTTAGATTTGTCTGAATTCCGCGATAGTAAATTTCTCTTTCCCTCTTTCTCTTCCTCACTCTCTTGCCCTCCCTCTTCCCCTGCCTTCACTTCTCTATTCGCCCTACAATTACTAGACAGTTCTCCAAACTAATCCTAACATTTTATGAAAATTATTTCCAACATTGAGCCTTTTAGGGTACTTCTCATCTTCTTTCCTTTAATATGATCGTGTTATGCCTCCTGAATCCTATGGTTCTAAATGTGTACCAGATTCCCTTTGTTCTTTTACACTTTCACTATAGTATCTCTAGACCTCACGTTGTGTCGTCTTCTAAACTCAATTGCCTCTACAAATCTTACACTTCACATAACCACGTTCAAACAACAATGTTCCTTGGCTCTATTGTCCTATCTCATCTTCCTTACCCTGATCCTACTCCATCCTTGCAGTAGCGCAATGGGTACAGTCTTTCCCAGTTCCTTTCTTTCCACTGAGACATAGGGTTTGCTTCTATCATTTTACTCTTGAGGGTCTTGCCAATCTGACAAAACTCGTTCTCATCTTACCTGCAGAATGTTTGAATTTCTTGATGACAAGGGTTCCTGACTCTGATCTGCTCTTCTACTCTTCTTTGCCTACGTTTTTCGTTCTCTCTTTTCTTTTAGAAGAACACTTTCGAAAATCGTTTTCTTATCAGTCGTCATCGTTCCTTCCATGAACCATTCACTATAAAATTTCTTGCGCATCTAAATCTCCTCAATCCACGACCTCCCTTTCGTCTTCAGACTCCTTGAATTCGATATAACCACCCTCTGGCGAGGAGTCTCTCTCTCTCTCTCTCTCTCTCTCTTGCCTCCTCTTCCCGTGCCTGCTCCTTCGCCGTCCTTCGCGTCTGGCCTCCGTCGGGAATCGATGCGAGGTGCCCAGCCCGGTTTATCGGAGGCGCCTCGCCAGTCGTTACCGACTCCATAAGCAGTTAGCGCCGCGCGCGGAATACCAAATGCTACGAGGGCGCAGCCCGGCGACTCAGCTCGCCCCCCCCCTCTCCACCCGCCCCTCCGGTACACTGCGCCCAAATGGACGAGACGTCGCTCTGGAGCCCTAGGGAACAAGGTGGAACCTCCAAAGGTGAAACGATTCTGACTCAAGTGATATGACTACTTTTTTAGAAAGGGTTCTCTTTCTCTCTTCTTCCTCCTGCTATTTGTCCTCAACTTTTACCTCATTCTCATTTACTTATTTTTTCTCTCGTATATTATTATTATTATTATTATTATTATTATTATTATCACCATACCATTTTGCCTTCCTCTCTTCTTACTTCTATTGCTCCTTTATCTTCTACATCTACATCTCTTTTTCCCCCCTCTCCCTCTTCAACTCCTCTATACCTCTATTACCTTTTCCTTCTTTTATTTCTTATTTACTGTTTACGGGTTGTCTTTCTGTCCTGTTTCTTCTATCTGTTTTTTCTGGTGTTCGTTGAGTTATCCTCCCATTAGGATGATACTGAATACAGAGGAATTCTAGTCTTTGTCGCGCTTTGCATATGAGATAAACATTGTGTTGTGTCTTTATTTTCCCTTTCAAAAACACTTTTGCGCCGTGTACTTTCTTGATGGCTTCGCTGTTTAGATTTATTGAGAAGATTGCACGTTTAACAACACACTGAAATCGTATTTCCTGAATTCTATTAAAGTCGCTGCGAACTCGTGTTTCACGAGCACATGAAAGTCACACTAGGGCTAAAACGCTACAGAGTCGGATGATTTTATTCCTTCTTATACAGGTTTGCATTGTTAAGTTACGTTACAAATTTACGATACATTGTGCTTATTTCACAAAACGAATTGTTAAACACGCGGAAGAAAAATCTTAGAGAAAATAAAGAATTTAAATAGTAGGAATCAAATGAAAATAGAAACGCCGAGATCTGAGTTTTTGCATCACGTATATGTTAACGAACACAATGTGTTGGATTAAATTGCTTGATCGCTAGTTTTGGAGGCAAAGTGTAAAGTGAACTCGTGAAGATAAACATGTGTTCAAATCTAATAAGTAATAATATAACTCAAATTTCCTACCCCATGTTCCTCTGGTTTCGGATCACTGTGGGATGTATCCAGCTCACCAGGACCCCTTTCACAACCCCCCTCCCCCTCCTACGTTTCAATGCAGCCCACGCAGTTCGGATGTGACCCTTCCGCTGGACATTCAGTGGGTGTTTTTGTTACTCAAACTCCAAATTGATTCAATTTCGAAACTCCGCATTTATCCCTTTGAGAATACTAAATAGATTTTGAGAACTTTGTAAATCAAGAATATGATTACATTGCAATCGCAAATTTGGATTTCCAGTCATGTAAAGTTATTATTTATCACAAATGATTTCTGTTAGTTTTTCTTCCAATATAACAATATTACAAATTTTGCTTGCGTGTACACGCATTTGTAGCAATAATTTAATGGAGCGCTCAATCAAATTACTTCTTGTGATAGCCTTCCGTAAGCATGAAGACATTGCCATTGTAATGGGACATACGAGTAATATCAAATGCATTACTTGTGACGCTTTGGTGCTTTCAACATTCTTGGCAAGGTTTTAATAGATCCTTCTGAAGATTACATGGCATAACTAACAAGGGAAATAAACACAGTCGAAAGAAACGATTTGTATTTCTCATTTTTTTTATTTCTCCAGTACATGGCAATATTACTGGAAATTCAGAGTATATAGGTACATCGTGACCTGGCAATTATATATTTTAAAATGAAATTCCTGATTTGCATTATTGTGAAAAATATTGCGAAGAATTTTGCGCAATATCCCTTGTTACACAAGGGAAAAGAGAAAGAGGTTTGATGTTGACAAAATTGTTGCCATTGCGATAGAGAGGACTTTCACTTTTAGGGTGGTAGAAGAGATAGTAGGTATGTAGTAGGTAGAAGAGATCATTTAAAGCCGGAGTAGTGTTTGCAGGGGTCCAATATGGCATTATAGGAGTATAGAAGGACAATCTCTGTGAGCGCACGGATATTTAATAAGGACCACTGAAATATTGTTCTGGTGAGTCATATAGTTCAAACAATAATTATTGTTTGTTATTGCGCAGATTTTAATTGTTATCAATTGTCTCCGAAATTGAGAAAGCGCGTTAATAAAATGTTTGTGCTACAGTCACCTGAATACACTAAACTTCCTCAAATAAATATAAAAGTTCTCAATTTGTTTTGTCACAACAATACTACTAATTATGATTCGCGGTTCCTTACCTTTCGGCAATTCTGAGACGTATGATTTGATGGATAGGCGATGTAATAGAATTGATATGATAAGAATGATGATGCAGCAATGGCGGAATAAGAAGGAAAATTGGAGAAGAATCTCCAGAAATTCTGTAGCGAGTGCGCTCCCGAATATCCGAAATTTTAACCCGGTACCCCAAAATGCAAGGAGCGCATTCTGATCATTGAACCATAGGTCGCTGCTGATGGTATAGTTCGACAGTGGCTGAATTTCTACACTAACTAGGTATATAAATGTAGTAAATAATCAGCACGGAAAGACAAAAGCCACAAAGGTGCACTGACAGATGGTGCGTAGCATGGACACTGTGGACCCGGTTGTGTCAAGGCAAATTGCCATGGAAGGAAGAAAAAACAATTTTTGAGAGATAGAACTGAGTAGAGAGTGAGAAGTGAAGTGAAAGTGAAACGAAACCGCTTCAAATTGTGACTTTAAATTTTATCCTCTTATATAACAGGGAACGGTAAAAAATATAGTGCTAGTCCAATTCGATATTTTTGAAAATTGCCAACCATTTACATTTTAAAACTACAAAACTGAAGATAGAGACTTTTCTCCTCGTAGACTAAGCCTGTTGAAAAATAGATCTTTAAAAAAGATCATGTACAATTTCTTGAAGTACGAGCAGTTGACGGGTAATTTATGCTTAAATTTAATGCAATTTATACAAAAACATTTTTCCTATAAACTAGTACAAATTCTTCATCTTTTCCCATCAATAGAAGAAAAATAATGGCACAGGTCGCCTTTTCGTTTAACTCTCTGAATTTTCGAAAACTACAAATTTACAAATAATGCCAGAAATTTCATGCTGTTGTAGCACTACACGTTTATGGAAAAACTAAGTCAACACTCACTACGTTTAATCAAATATGAAATTGTTATTTACAGCCACATATTCTATAGTATTATTCTAACTTTTGTATGAACAATTGATAAGGTTTGGAAGACATTATAATATTTCTAAACTTGAAAACAATAAATAATCGTCTATACCAAGATAGGGAAAAAACAACACTCTGCAGTCCATTGTTGCCCTGTCCCGAATGGAACGTGACTGCTACGTAAGTACGGTACGCTACGTAACGGTATGTTACATAATCATTACGGTATGCTACGATACGTTACCGTATGCTACGTAATGGTATGTTACACACCAAGACGGTATGCTACGGTTGCACCAAAACGGTACGTTGCAGTATGCTACTTATTGATATGTTACATAACAATACAGTATGCTACGTATTGACATGTTACATAACAACACAGTACGCTACGTATTGACATGTTACATAACAATACAGTATGCTACGTATTGATATGTTACATAACAATACAGTATGCTACATATTGACATGTTACATAACAATACAGTATGCTATGGTACGGTATATTACGGAGTGCTCCGTAAGTCGCTGGCAGCTCGAGCGCCGAGCGCGCCCGCGCGCCGCGTGGGAGCCGCGCGCTGGGTGGCCGGTGGCGCCCTCGTTAGTGCGTGGGAGCGGCGCCACGTGGACGCTCGTCTTCGGCCGCTCACGCGTCACGGAAGAGTTGGGTTTTTCGTAACCAAACACGGAACGCGAGCTCGGAGTGTTTCCCTAGCTTCTCTTCGTATTTTTTTGTGTCCAAGAGGTTGTTTTCCCTCCGAGTTTGCGGATAGTCATTTCCTATACAATGAAGGTCCATTCTTTAAAATGTTCCGTCCCGTTCTTTAAAATGAACGAGAAACAATTATTAAGTAAGCATTCTATTGCTCTTGTCAGATTTGATCTCATATTAAAAAAATAAAGGCCAGAAATTTAGAAGTTTGTCGCTTCTATTTTTAAATTTATTTTTTATTGAAGGTCGCTTTACAACTGCTTTGCTCATGAGCGACCACTGTAATTTGCATTTTTTATTTACAATTATTACTTGTTCAACAAATTTGTTATGTAAGGATTTAACAGGTATATGGAATAAATTTTTCGTCAATAAATAAGAATATGTAGAAATACGGAATTTTTGGATGGGTACAGAAATTACATTTTTTTGAAATTTGATATTTTACAGATAGTGAAAAAAACTGTGGGACTTTTATTAATGAGTCAAACGTGGTTTATTGAAATAATATTAGAATTTGGTCACATTCTTCTCTTGTCCTGAAGGAATAAAGTTCAGAGTTAATTCCAAGCATTGATCTTTCTCTTGCTGTGTTCGGACCCTCAAGAAGAATATGGGTGGTTTTTACTTGTACTGCACACTTGAGACATGTCTCTAGATCCGTTTCTATAATTAGGTGACCATAACTTTGTTTGAACTGACCGATGCACATTCTGGTGAGGATGACTTGTTTGCTGCTACTAATTTTCTTCTTGCGTAATGAAAGTACATTTACCATTTACCTCTGATCAGGTGGAGTTTTGGTGATTTTGCTTTCAATAGAAAATCCCATTTTTTCTACTTTTTCGTGTTCAACAGCTATTGTGTTCAACAGTTTTATTTATATGTTTCGTGTTCAACAGCTATTGTGTTTATTGTGTTCAACAGTTTTATTTATATGTTTCTTATTTTTTTAATAAAACTCAGCATCGCATGTACAAGACATGACATAAACTCAATGTGAAACAGTTCACTGATATCCCACAATACAACGCACTCTTTCAACATCAATTATATTGTCATTTAAATTCTTTAAAATACGTTACAAAACTACTAAGATACATATTTTTTGCAATATGTGAACATTTTTAGAACAAGAGTTTCATCAACATTTTCTAGACGATTTTTCTACTCGCCATAATGCTTTACCTCATACAAAATGATTCTGAGTTTCCCAAAACGGATATATTCTGTCGTATTTCATTTGCATTATAATTTGCGAATATGAGTAAACGATATTCATCCGTTTCATCTTTTCCTTGATTGACATGCAACTGCAAAATGTCCGACGAAAATGTCAAAGCAATGACTATTAATTAAAATATAAAACACCATTTACCATTGTTCTGTCACATATGTATTTTCTTGCCATTGTAGACGCTCTTGGTAAATAACACCAAGAGCAATGCAGTATCCAGAATCTTTTCTGCAGCGGCGAAGAAAAGAATGTTAGAAATATTCTCACCGGAGTGGTTGTTGTGGAGCTCTGGCACTCGTTTACAAAACGAACGTAGCGAATCTGATTTGGGTCAAGGTCTATTCCATTTTAACCTGAGGAATGGAGCCACAAATCATCGTTCCTCGAAAACAGCAATTTTTTTGTTTCCATTCTCACGTTCCACACTTAAGTTCTAAAGTGTGTCAAGTTCTCCCCATGCGTCAATAACTCCAGGCATCGCTGGGCGCTTGGCAAGCCGCCGAATTGCAGCGAGCATCAAGACAATTGAACGGGGAATAACGGTTCTTTCGTCGCATCTATGTATTCATTCTTTCGTGGCACCCAGGGTACGTGTTAAGTATTAATATACCACACCTTTTCACCACACATTTCTGGTAAGAGAAGAATTCCTAGTACGTTAAGTTCTAAAGGGAGTTATTAAGTATCTTGTGTTTTCGACGTTAATGAAAAATTATGTAGTACAGCTTTTCAGCTAATTCCCTTGTACAGTGCGCCATTACAGTCTCTCCGCAGTGGCACTTTGCTAGTGACAGCGCTAGCAACAGAAATTTTATTTGTAGCCCGAAGTGCAGCTTGTAACCAAAGAAAACGTAAATTGCGCACACACCACACTTATCTCAGATGCTGAAAGTATTGTTTCCTTCACTTGTTTCCCAGTGATCTCGTTGCTGCCAACATAAAGGCAGTTTTTAATAGAAAGTCCTGATTCTTCTCAGTGCAGACTTCCCTGGCACACTTTATTTGCGCTAGAAATAACATGGATATATTATTTAATACACAGCTAAAATCATTAAGATTCTTAAAATCTAGCTTGTGAAAACCAAAAATCTTCTATTGAAATTGAAACAACGAATCAATTTCGAAATAAATAATACATCTTTCTCTTACATATTCAAAATTTATATGGGATGGTACATTCAAAATCAACTTAAATAAAACCGAGGTAATACAAAACAGATTATATAGCAGTATTTTAAATATTATAAGGCCAGAAATTTCAAAAAAGAACACTCCATTGTTCCATCAAAACATGAACAAGCAAATATCTAACAAAGCAACTTCTTTTCATCAATTAATTCTTACCCTGTGACACGTTAGATCGAACTGTTTGCACTTTACCCGGAGTTAAGTCTCGGTACTCAAAAGATTGACGATATCTTAATTCTACTCTATTACATTCAGAATAATTCGTATACTAATAAGAAATGTATTCACATAAAAACAATGTTCCTGAAATTATTACATAATCTGTCACCAGAGATGAGAATGGGAACAAATAGAAAAAAGGAGGGTTGTGTGAGAGCTATTCCATATTCTGTAAGGTATCTGCATCCACCTGGAATTCATAAGATGCAGCCTTAGAAGAAACAGATCAGAGCAGCCCGACAACTGAATTGTATTCAGGCATGCATCCCATTCTATCGAATTCTGTTGACAACAATCCACGCTTCCGTAACCGAATCATAAGATTACTCGGTTATTGAAGCTTTTCACGCCACATCTTACGCAAGTACGCCACGGTCAGTGTAAAATCTATCAGTTAAGGCAATAGGGTGGTGCAAGGGAAATAGACGCAGGGAAAGTTGGTGCATTAAAATTTGGTGCGGGATAAGTTGGTGCGGGAAAAAGTTGAAGCGGGAAAAATTTGGTGCGGGAAAAGTTTGTGCGGGAAACGTTGATGCGGGACGTTGGTACGGGAAACGTTGGTACGGGAGACTTAGATGGGAAGAGTTGGTGCAGAGAGCAAGGTTGGTGCAAGGCGCGTTGATCAATGAAGAGCTAATCAAGGGAGAGCTGATGCAGGGGGAAGTGATGCAGGCAGCGTGACTTACACAAGTGGGTCGTAGCGGAATGGTACTACTCTGCGACGCTCCTCGCCTCAGAAGAAAAAAATGAAGATAAATGGTAAAGACGTCTACCTACATTCGGCCAGTCGCCGCGTTGTCCGCTTTCTTTTGTGCCTTGGCCCAAAGCCACGGTAGCGCTGGAAAAAGACGCCGCCGCTCCGCGCCGCGCCGCGCCGTCCCGTGAGCGCCACACAATATTAAAGCCGCTCCGTCTCTGCTTGGCAACGAGCGATCCGCCACGCCGCACCGGGATCGTTCTTGCCGCACGTCATCTCCGTCGCTGCCGTCCAACCTCCGCCAACGCCGAACCGCCTTGGACGGCTCAGGGCATCAACTGATGCCACTGCATATGACCGGAAGGTCGTAGGTTTCAAGCCCTGACAGTGGTGGCAAGAATTTCGACACTAGGTAGATAGCTAGGTGAAATTCAGCTGCTGAATTCTGCCTGTTGCTCTCGGTGGCACTTTTCCGTGGATTCCTTGATCAACATAAGGACAATGCCGGAGCTGTACTCTAACAAAGAGCGACGGACCGCGTGCGATCTTTCCTTCCCATTCCTTGTCATAACCACTTACACACGCACTACATTACCACACATGTTGGGAGATCAGAGCTTAGAGCTTGTTCTTGCTGGGGTGGCGCACCGCTGGTGGGAGATATCGGGTTGGGAAAACTCCGCTAGCCGACGAGAAGGTCGGCGCAGGGTGTCGCCAACCTGCGGAAGATCACCGCCACTCCCGAGATAAAATATGCACTACATTTACAGGACATTTGACCTTAGCATTTGGCATGCCCGGAATCACTAATCAATCAATCCACGACCTCCGCATCCGGCGCTATCCCCACACGGCAGCCCTCCCCCCCGCCAACTTCACTTTCCGCCATCGTTATCGCTATTGTTTCAGTCTATTCCAGCTCTGCCACCGTTGTAAGATTCCCTCACCACTCAGCCTTAATCCACAATGACCTAGCAATTGGAGACCATACTATTGTTACCTGAGACCATATTATGGTCTCGGGTAACGTGTTTGGCAATTAGGTAAAAATAACTGTGTTAAGGTTCTTGAGACTTGCAACATAATTTGTTCTTCGGAGGAAAGACAAGTTGTACATTCTTGCGATATTTCTCAATTAGATATTCACCCTAAATGGTGTTATTAAGTGAGAATTTCTGCCTCCTCTAGAATTTGAAATATTTCACGTCTGTCGAGGCAATGTAAGAAATCATCCAATTAGTTTTTGAAATTGTTGAATGAGATCTACGAACATTTGTGAAGAAGTTTAATTTTTCACATTTTTTCCCAATTTCTTTTGCAATTAAAATATGGTATCTGTACTCTTTGCATTGTGAACCATCTTCTTTAACTGATGAAGATTCAGACGAAGAAGACGCAGGAGGATAAGCAGATAATTTATCAAAGAAAATAATTACTTACAGACGCTGAAATCAAGCTCTGCGATACCGTCTTATTTCTACTACTGATGGATTGCATCAGACTTGTGGTGAGGCAAGCAGTCAGAAGTATCACCAGGAAACTATTGATTTTGAACATTACGTAACACTAGAAGAAACGAGGTTGATAGTGTTTCTAGAAGAAACGTAATAGATGAACTGAAGGAAAAGAAGAAAATATAGTTTTATGGGTAAAAGATAGAATGGAGGAAATAAAAAAACGAATTTTCCTCGGCAAGAATTTCAAAAATTCAGTGACTTGGTACAAAGTCATTAAGAATCATCAATCAGCAGAGAATATGGTATTCTGACCTTTATATGGTTTGGTTCATTACACCCTCTTAGAATGGAACCAGTGCAAAGGATTAAATTATATTTTTAGACTGAAAGAATGTTTACTTATTCCAGGACCATCAGGTAAATATTATTATAAAGGTAAAGGATATTGTAAAGGAACTAGCATTTCTGGACAAAAGTGTGGCTCGCTATCGGATTGAAATGCGTATCGTAAAGGGATATTGGTTCATTTCAACGTAGAGGTTCGTGTCAATATTACTTAGAATATAAGAATTAAAGCAGAAAAACGAAATGAGGTAATGGTCTTTTGCTTATCGAATATGATAATGCCCATTTTTTCTGTTACGAAACTAAAAAAATTAAGCTTTAAGAAGCGGTGTAAGTTAGTATTTCATTCGAATTCATCTTCAAAAAATTATTTTAGGGATAATATGTAATAAAATTAGAATCTTTCGGAGGCGTGAATGAGTATTAAGGATATTGAAAACTTTTAAACAACATCGCTTCCCCTAACAAAAATTAGTGTCGCCAGGACATCACGTAAGTATCTTTTTGTTCATCTACCTGCTTTCTGTTTCCGTTTGTTTTTCTGTTGCCGATTGTCATCTACACTTCAGCCATTTCTGGTGTTCAACTAGAATAACTACATTTTTGTATATGAAAACTTTATATTCATATTTTCATCCTTCCCCCTCCCCACTTTCCCAGGTTTCATTATTTATTCTAACTCCCTCTACTTTCCTTTTGTCTTTACACTTTTCCTTTAATCTTTCTATTTCTCCCACTGCGCATTTATCTTGTGCCATCCTGATTGAGGTTTTCCTGAGTTTACTCAATCGGTTAAGGGGTATGCCGGGATGGTCCCCAGTCTTGCATCTCAGATATAAATGTAAAATCTGCCCTCCTTTTTTCTTGCAATTTCTCTACAATTGAGGCATTCGGGTGTAAGGAATAATTTCTGACATTTTGCGAAAGTTAAATTATTGACTTCCTCGCCCTTCTTGTAAACAAGAAACATGGGCTCTCTTTATATCATGTTAGCTTTAGAGTCCAGAAAATTCACAATGAAAATACATTGTTACTTAATGTTTCATTAGTTGTGCGCAGCACACTTGCGTTAGCTAATGCGATCATTGCACTTTCGTAAGTAACCTGAAATGTCAGTTTCCATTGTTTCCTCCCGATCGCCTCAACTATAATTCTGTAAATGTAAATATTTAAGTGGTTAGGCGGAAGAGCAGACCTTATGGAGCAGGCCTAACGTTTAGGCTCTTATTCAAATGTCCAATATTTTGTGGAGTGAAGGAATTGAATGATAATGTTTTATAATGGGGAGAACGTATCTGTCTATTTACTTCGAACATTTTCACCGGGAATTTCAACTTATATTGATAGGAAGTTTACAATATAGTGAAATTAGTTCTACAATGAAGCATTTTAAGACATGATTGATTGATTGGTTGGTTGTGTTTCTTGGCGCGACAACTACTATGGTCATTAGTCCCGTATCTGTAGAGCACGCTTTATTACTGGAGGTGGCAGTGTTCCTACCTCACTGGATGGTGATGTAAGCTAAAAGTCGGTCTGCGGGGTTTCCCCATCCAGATATCTCCCACCTGTCGGGTACAGTTCCAGACAGAACAAACTCTACTCTCCACATGGATAGTAGTGTAGTGCATGTAGTATAAGTGTGTAAGTCAGGTTAAGAGGATAAGACAAGGAAGATGAAGGAAAGATCGCGGACAGTCCGTGACCTGTTTGTTAATGCACCGCTACAGCATTCGCCTGATCTTGATATGAGAAGCCACGGACAACCGATCAGAGCAGCCGCTCGCTAGAATTCTTCTCCAGGTAGCAGCTGAACTCGACCTAGCTCTTCACATAGTGTCGAAAATCCTGCCAGTGTCATAGTCAATCCATAGGACATTCCGGTCAGAGGAACTGTCGTCGCATCTGTTGATGTTTCGAGCCACCTCAGCCGTATAACATATGCGGATGTACGTCGACATAATTTCTTCAGACGTTTTATGAAGGGAATATGTAATTAAGGGTTGATTTTTCTAAGGGAGGGGGTCTAAGGCGGCGTTACATAGAGATATGGAAGTGCATTACAAGGGGACGGGGTTTTTAAAAATACTAGAAATTTGCGGTGCATAATTTATGGACGGCCCCTAATAAATCAGTAACAAAATATATTAAATAAATCAGTAAGCTATTATAGAAGATATCCTTGTAATCGCGGCATTTGTTTGTGCTTGTGTGCCCGTCTCTCACGGTTAGATCCCCCTTTTCGGTCACCTTTAAGATCAAGAGCGGTGTCATTCCAAACGTTTCAGCCTTCTCATGGGTAAGTGGACACATTACACGTATCCTTCTGATCTAATTAAAAATCTCAAAATCATATACTTGTAAATTTGTTTAAAGCTTCAGTGGCGCTTCCTTAGACTAGAATCAATACGTTTATGGTGAGATATTTTACGAATATTAAAGCTTCCGAGTACCGAACAGCGATTAAACATCTGTATACAAAAATATTCCTCACTAAAGTCATTATCCTTCCTTCTTCATAAATGAATTTAACGTTTCTTTACTGTCATTTTATTTGCCAAGGCTGCTATTATATGAAACATCACATCAACTATAGCCGCCATCGCGACTGACTCGACGGTTTTTGGAACGTGATGTCACCGTCGCATATGAAAATACACTCAGCTCGACTCGAGGCGATGTGTGCAAGAGAGAATGGAGTATTTTGGAATGCACACAATAGTCCAAAGTGCCCTGTTTCAGTTAGCCGGTACTATTTCATGCACTTTTGTCCACCAGAGTGTAATATCGAAATAAAAACTTATCGGCTTTGAGATTTAAAAAAAATATAATTAAAGTGATCGTTATATTGATAACGTTGAAATTTTTTCAATTGATTTCCATTATTGTATTTAGAATATAAAAGCAATAACTGATAAAAGTTTTTGAAAATAATTAAATAGAATTAACTCTTAGAGCAATTTAAGATTTTTTAGAATTCTTAATTTTTTTCTCATAAAAAGAAAGACTAAAGAATTAAAAGCGTTTAAAAAGAGTGAAATAAAAGACATAGCTGAAAGACTGGGAATTTTTCAATCAGAAATAATATTTTGTAATGTAAAAGTACCACTCGGAAAAATGACATTGTTTTAAATAATCATACTAATAGGCGTGTTACAGAAAATACATTTTTGATACAGTATTTTAAATGCAGATCACTGTGTCAAATTTTTGCTTATCCCTTAATTTGCATATTTGTTTTAATTTTTAATGCCCTAGAATTAGAAAAGATACAAGTTTTAGATAATTATTGTTGTTAGCTTTCCATTTGAATTTCTTTTTATATGTAAATTTTGGGATTTTAGAGCAAAATTATTGCTTGCGGGTTCAATGTTAATGAAAGTCAATGAATTCAAGTGTTGCAAGAAAGAGTACATTGCTGACAATCCTACTCTGCTCTACAACAATTAAATTCATCATTCTTCTGTAATCTTTCACAAACAAGTTTTAGGAAAGCACAAACACAGTAAACACATTAATATAAAATGAGTCGAAAGAAACTTGCGGAGGTACGTAGGTGTTATAATGAGGGATAACAATTCCTAGCCGCGAAAATATAGGCCTACTCTTCCCAGGTTCGTCCCCATAATGTAATTCAGCGCAGCATACTGGGATGTTTAGAAGGAATGCCAGCATTAAGCCTAGTGAAGACCGGCCTATGTGACTCAAGTCATCAACTAATGCACTGCAATGCCTCTGACCAGGACGTCCAATGCTTCAAATTCCGACGATGGTAGGATTTTTGACACCAGCTAGAGAGCTAGGTCGAATTCAGCCGCTGTTTGGAAGACAATTCTAGCGGTCGCCTGCTCTGATCGGTAGTTTTCCGTGGTTTCTCCGATCAACACCATCCGAATGCCGGAGCAGTTCGGGACACGGACCGCGCTCTATCTTTCCTTCCTATTCCTTGTCCTATCTTCATTCCTTACACCTACACTTACAAGAGCTGCTCTACCGTGCACGCTAGAAGATCAGTCGGGAGCTTAGAGTTTGTACCGACTGGGGAGGTGCCCCCTTGGTGGGAGATAACTGGTTGGGGAGAAGCTCTCCAAGCTCACGGGTAGGTCGACGCCGGATCTCATCATCCAGCGGAGGAAGATCATCGCCTTCTCCCACGAAAACATGAAATACACGTATGGGACAATAGACCCTGCACGGCATCACTAATCAATTAATCAAAGAAACTAAGTGCAGAAAAAAATCTGTTTTATGCGGAAGTAGAAGCATTGAGGCAAATATCAATTGGAAACCATTAGAACGCAGCAAGACTTCTCTGTGCCTCTTCTAGAAGTAGACGAAACAACTGACATGGAAACTATAAGTGAAAGACTTCAAATCTTAAGTAATACACTCCAATAAAATTCAGAAATGAAAGGTCAATCATGCAAAAAATCATATTTATAAAATTCATATTTATAAATAGGAATGCAAATAATTGACTGGAACACTTTGCACACAGTTGCGCTAATGTCTCTTTTTACGAACACGCAGGTTACCAAGCACGCAAGTTCGTGGGACGTCAAGAGCCGAAATGCCCAATGCAGTAAGGATGCATGTCTCAGTGGATGGTAAAGTCAATGAAAGTGTGGGAAAGCGTCACATGCATGCGCATCCTTGACTTCAATGTAGAAAATTGGATAACAAAGTTACGTGCAGTAAAGGGACGGCAATATAACAGAGTAGTGGTAAAAAATGCAAATTTTAACCTTCTTTTAAAGTATTTGTAGCCTCTAAGAATATATCTGTTGTGATATACCAAAATGGGAGCCATTAACATTACGGGGAAATGTATTTCAAACGTGGAATATAGCCTAGACAAGAGACGATTGCAGCAGTCGCTATGGGAGCAGAGTAAAAAGCCGTCATTAGGATCCATTTTGGTAACGAAAAAAAGATACATATAAAAATCAATAATCGATGCGGAAGAACATTCTTTTGTTGAAAAAAAGAGGAATTTAATAGGTTTCTTCAAGCGTGAAGATGACGGAAGACAGTCACTCTTGCTCACGAAACGGCAGCAAGCAGGTCAATCTGTGGGAGAATTAATCTAAAACTTAGTTTTGCAATATTAGTGCAGAATAAGACGCCATTCAGGAAAAAGACTAGGAACTTGTTCATACGTTCACTGTACGCGGATAGGCGTCCGTCTGTGACGCTAGCATAGAAAAGTTAACGGGATCTTAATATTTTAAGTTAATGGACAATACGATTTAATATTGAGCAAACAGAGATTTATTAAGTGAAGAAAGAAGTCATCGCGGTACAGCTGAAAAGAATCTACGAGGCGCCGTCGAAGGGGAACTGAAGACTGCGCCCGAATATTTATAGGGTGCACAGGTCTTTGTTTATTTGAACTATCAGAAATGCAGAACCGGTCATGACAAAAAAGGATTCCAAGCTTGTGTAATAGTTATTGTGATTAAAGTTAAAGTTAACTGCAAAGCTGAGTTATTTGTTTTTATAATAAATCCCAGTTGATATTTTTGAAAGAAAGCTGATCATTATTTTACAATACGTGCAATTAGAGGTTCTCTTAACAGAATTTTCTGATTATCCGGCACTCTGTACGGATGACAGATATAATAAGTGATTGCAGAACGGGTAAGGAATACTTATAAATTAGAATTCGACCGACTGAGCAAGTATGGCGTAGTGAAGCCTGATAAAATTAATTTGCTGCCAAGGACGAATAATCACATTCGTAATTGTTGTCTGGCGCCCAGATTACATAAACAGATAATTAAAAATATTCGGAAATAGTTATGACTTGTGAGATTCATGTTAAAAGAGAGCATGCTTCATTGTCGAAATGTTATTTAAAATGTGTATGTGTATTTCGCAAGAGGCTAGTAACATTAGTGTTACTGTCAACGGTACTTTTATTTTAATAAATATAAATTTTGCTTATTTATACTTGTGGTACAATTCAATGTTCATTTATTTTTTATTAACTGTAACCGCGATTTTGATGTAAATTTTATTAAAATGTATTAATTAAAATATTATTATTGTGTAGCTTGTCTTTATGTTTATGTCAAATTCACAGAACAAATATTGATTCAGAAACTTCACATATAATATTGACATGTAGACATAAAAAAATTAAAATATATCAAAATGAAAAATCAATTATTAAACAAGTTAAAATAATGCAAGGTTGAATAAAAGAAAACATTTTGTATCCTTGTGCATTACTAGATAGTGTGTTAAAATTATAGTATAATATATTGATTTTGTGTCCATCTCTAGAGTGTGCTTTAGTACGTATCCGCGAAACTTAAATCAATGAACTAGTCGAAACATCGATTGAAATGCGTCTGTACATTCTCGTATGAAAGATTGATGGAGAAGGCGAGCAGAGGTTATTTTCGAAGAGCAAAATGACGCTCACAATTCGCTCACAATGGCGAAGGTCTCGATCCGGCAGGGGCGTGGCTGGAGTTAGTTACACTCGTGGTAATACAAATGATGTCACTCCCAATTCAGCATAAAAAATTGTATTTTGAAATATAAAAAATGTTTTAATTAGAAACGAAAATATATTTTTCACGTCTATTAATAATATTTAGCGTCAATAAGTAACAAGTAGTTTTGGTAAAAGTCAACTATTAAGAAAATTTAAAATAATCAAAATATTTCAATTAAGGGAGCCTCCTATATCTTAGTAATAACTTCAAATTATAAAAATCGTAAATTTAAACAAGGGTATCAAACAATATGAAATTCAACAAAATTAATCTTAACCGAAAGCTTTATCACTCTTCCAAATGTCATTTAAGATTGTATCAGGATTTTTCGAGTACACGCCAAAGCCGGCCAACCTGCCGCCATTTTTTGTCCTCTCAACCTCCCCAACCCTCTCAACCTTTCCAACACACAACCTTCTCAAATACCCTAAACCTCCCAACCTTCCCAACGCGCTCAAAAGACTTTCAACTAAACTTTTCAGGCGATGGACCGCCCCTTTCTCACCCAAGGGCGTAGTAAACAGAGAATGCCTACCCAGTTTGGAACGAATAGGGTCGTGGACATAGAGGTGAGAGTGTAATAGTGAGCGAGAATTAGAACTGAAAAAACGTTGTGTAAACAAACGAAGAAATGATGTAAAAATAATATACACAATTCCGATGATTCTGCCCCGGCCATCTGTGTTTCTCACGGTTTGGTGCGATACCATCTATTTACGTTACTCTTGCATGTGAGCCCACGCTGTTTCCTTCTCTCCTCTCCTCAAACATCACCCGGAACGCATTCGGGCTATGCCTTCTCAGGTAGCAAAAAGTGGAAAAGATTTAATTGGGATGCGGGAGTAAAGGAAAATTGACCATTGGACGCAATCGGGTGATTCCAAGAGGAGGGAGTGAAAGTGGGGGTGGGGGGTTCCAAGAAAATGATGGCAACCGGCGCAGATTGTCGGTGAAAGGCTCTTTTTCTTCCGCCGAGAGGCAAATTCATCATTGGCAACGCTGCATATCTGGCGTCTGAGGCCAGGCTGCATTGACACCGGTCATTCCCTTCTTTTTGCTTCCCGGCTTCCAGCGTGCCCTCACAGCACCCCGCTCTCACCTCTCTCTGCTTGTCCTCATCGACGCACTGTCCTCACTGCCCGGCTACTCTCACCGCTGATCGGTCCACCCACCCACTCATCCCCACACCGTGCCTCACACCACTACGTATCCCCCCTTCGACCGAAATCTTCCTTCTCATCGCGTTGTCATCAAACAGCCTGCTGTCTACCTCTTCTCTCCTAACTCGTCTTCCACGTCCAAACAATTCGCCCGTCAAATCTGATCGAGTGTCCACTCGCCCACCCACCCACTCACCCAATCCTCCATTCCGTCTATATCACCTAAACTTCCCAACCATCTCAACCTTTCCCGCTCTCCTCAACTTTTCCAACCCTCTCAACCTCCCCTAACCCTCCCACCCTTTCCAGCACACAACCCTCCCAAATACCCTAAACCTCCCAACCTTCCCAGCCCGCTCAAACTTTTCAAATCCTCAGCTCGCCCGCTGGCTCGTCCAATCCATCCGCCTAACGCATAATCCTCATTCGTATGCCCGCTCGCCTGATCGAACGCCCACCCGACCGCCCGACTATCCTCGCTTCGCGCCATCACACAACCCGCTGTCGCCCGCCCTCACTACCCATCCTCTCCCACCGCTGTCTCCCGCCGCCCATGCACCGACTATCCTCCCCGCGCGCCATCACACAACCCGCTGTCGGCCCGTCCTCACCTGCGCGTCCTCTCCCGCCGCCCGCGCGCTCACGCGCCGCCCATAGGCGCAGCTTTATGGCGGCGGTCGCAATTTGCACTTGAATGGCGCCGCCGCCGCCGCCGCCGCTGCCGCCACGGGCGCAGGGAGCGCGGTCGACTGCGCGCGGAGGGCGACTAACGAACGCAAATTGAATGTGAATGCGTAACACGCGTGCGGGATTTACGCCCCGAGGGCCGTCGACAGGTTGTTTGCAACTTCATTCAAGAAATTCTTGCGCTCATTTCCCTGTACGGATCTCCGCGCTTGCTTTTTCTTGCGGGTATTTTATTGTCGATTTGCTTAGAAATGCTCTACTTGTTGATCCTTTTACTGCTTTGTTTCTTAATTGTTGCATGTACCTCGTGTTTGCGGAATTGAATACACGATTCCATACTGTATTCCTGTGTAGGTGTTCTAGGGTTTACTGAGGTATCTAGGTGAATCTCTCAATGCTGCCTCGTTAGCTCTATCATCAAAATGATCTATCCACGTTGATTTTCATCAGCATGTTATTTTGCATGGTAATTGATCATGTGGATGTATCGTGATGAATTACACTTCATTTAGAGTAATTCATGTTTACATTGAAAGTTTGCGTCATTGACTGCCGAAAGATTATATTACATTATTCACAAAATGGCGACTGTTATAAAGTTTGTTTCAAAACCTTACCTGTAGGTAAGATCTTGGTATCTCGAAAACGAAAGTATTTTCCTCAAAAAAGTTTGTTTCTTACTTTTATGTAGTTTGGTTGAAAATGTTCTTACCCATGTAATAAGCACTAAGCAAAGCAGGCATAATTAGTATTTAAATTCTCTTCGAATTAACAATCAAGTTTTCTTTTGAAATAATATTTAATACTTTATTATGCTTCTTTATTAACTTTATCCACGGTTATGCAATTTCTTGACCACACATTCACGCAATTCACTTCGAAAATGTATACTGAAGTCAGGGTTTACGGAGCTTGCTCAGTAGGAGAAAAAATTTTAACACATGGGTGTTTCGGAAAATGGATTTCGATCATCAGGGCCATAGAGGATGAGAAAGAGACAAGAATATTATATAAGCCCACAAAAAACGACGTGCCAAATACTAATAACTATCTTGCTACTGTTGAAAACAATTTTGAAACAATTATTGCATGATTACCATAGCTTGCAACCACCAACAGAGTGTACACATAAACAAAATACGGTACTTCTTCTTGATAAAAGGGCAGCTCATGGGATGTGAAAACCATACGTGCAAATTAATATAATAATAATATAACAATAATAAAAATAATAACAATAATAATAATATTTCAACCAATATCATTTTCGCCTCTTCAAGTTTCGGTAAAAGCTGTTCACGACGCAAATGTCAACGTACTACCCAACCGGGGGCGCCCAATGCACGCGCATTCCTGCTCTCGGCGATAACGAGCACCCGCCACACAGATAGGCGGCGGGCGGCGACACGAGCCGCGCGGGCGATGACGGCGGCAGTAAGGGTGGGGACGTGCCGGCGAAAGGGCGGCGATGGGGGGACTACGGGTGGCAAGGGAGTGGCGATGTTGTGGCATGGTGGTGGGGAAAGAGTGGCGAAGAGGTGGCGAGAGGGTGACGAGACGGCGGAGAAAGGACAGCGGGAGGCGGCGAGTGGGTGGTGAGAGGACGGCGAGCGGGGGGGCGAGAAAGCGATCAGAGAGTGGTGAGAGGATGGGGGAGGGCGGCGAGAGGGTGGTGAGCGAGCGGAGAGAGGGTGGCGAGAAAGCAACGAGAAGGCGGTGAGAGAGATGGGGAGGGTGGTGAGGGAGGCGGGAGGGTGGTGAGAGAGTGACGAGACGATGTTGAGGGAGCGACGAGAGGGCGGGAAGATGGTAATGAATGGGAGACTAGAAGGGCAGAGAGAGGGTGGAAAGAGGTCAGACAGAAGGCGGAGAGAGGGCAGACAGAGCGCGGTCAGAGGGCAGACAGAGGGCGGTCAGAGGGTAGAAGAGAGGGCGGAGAGAGGGCGGTGAGAGAGTGGAGAGGAGGCGGAGAGGGGGCGGAGAGACGACGGTAAGAAGACCGAGAGAGGGCGGAGAGAGGTTGGCGAGGGGATGGCGAGAAGCCAAATAGAGGGGCGATGTGATGACCTGAGAGAGGTAAGGGCCAATGAGTCGGCCGGAGAGGGGGCGCGAGAGAGCGGTGACGGGTCGGCGAGGAGGCGGGAAGTGGGTGGCGAGAGGGCGTCGGAGGCCGGCAGAGAGTGGCACGGGCGGTGTGAACGGGATGGCAGCGCCGGCTCCGAGGGCGGTGTGGAACGGGGCGGGGCGGTGGGTGGGGGCGTGGCCGGGAGCATCGCCACGGGCGTCGCGGGCGGTGCCGGGCGGCGCGCGGCGCGGAGATGCGACGCCCGGAGGCGTGCCGGCGCGTGCGAGCCGCTCCGCAGCGATAACGCGGCTTCGGCGTCCGGCCACGCGACGGTGGCGCTGCGGCGGCAGCGGCGGCGGCGTGCGCGCACGCGAAGCGGCCTATCTGCGCCTCTAAATAGCTCCACTCGCCGCCGCCCGCGTGCTTTCGCCGCTGCGTGGAGCAGGGGAGGCCTCCAGAGTGCGGAAAGCGGTGTCTCAGAGGACGAAACGTGTTGCGTTTGTAGTGTCGAGATTGTAGCAGAAAGACGGTGTTTCCAGTAATCTATATTTTTTTATCAGGTGTATTGAAATTCGAAGAAATTGTCAAATGTCGAGGGAAATATGAAATGCTGAGGGAGTATAATTAACTTTTAAAAAATTAAAAGTTTTTTAAGTTGGGGGATTTGGAGGTTGGCCAAAACTCGACGGCTTATATGCGGATGCTTGTTGACATGGAAAACAGTTCCCAGGAAAGGCACTAGGCCGAACCTGGAAAAATTAAATCCTGTAGAAATGTATCATCCAATTAGCGTTTAAATTTGAATACTAGATAAAATTGCGAATATTGTATATTGGCCTGCGCTTTCTGATATTCAAATCAAACGTCAAAATTGGCGCACCACCCCTCTAGGGAAAGAAATTCCTAGGGGCACTTTCTCAGAGTAAGTCTATGCACTAATCAGTGTATGCAACTAAAAGAAGAATGTTTTATCAGCTGGTTAATTTTGAATCACTTAGATTTCCAAGTGCAATGTCTTGTTTTGTATGTTCACGATTTTTGATTTTGCACCTTATAAGGCTTTTGACTGCCAGGAAACACCACAAACAAGATTTCCAATACTCGTATATCATTATTTCAGGCGTTCTGGACCAAATGAATATTTTTCGTCCGTCAAAAGTCCACACACACACCTCAGCCAGGGAGAGCTCGCTCTCTGGAGGTTAAGCGGTTAAGGCTAGTCACGCCCTACTGAGGACAATGAAACAATGCGCCGCTATTTGGTAATTGTAATAATTTTATAACTTCCCTTATAAATAATATTTCGTAGAACCTTATTTTACATCGCTAATACCCCCTCGCTATGAAACTCGAAATACTTTCTGAGCATGAAAATATGCTTCAACATTACAATTCCCCTAATATGTAATATTTGTTTAACATACTTCCAGTAATCGCGAAGGGTGCTAAGATACCTCGAGGTCTATGTTACTAGCAGATAGTGTATATGGAAATTGATTTATGTATTTCATGTAGAATGAAGGTGTAAGAAATTAATTTTCGAATTCCAGCATTATAAAAGACCTTTCCTGTTGCAAGAAAACGTTCATAAATGGGCGTTCTACGGCACAAATGATGACATATTATCATTTGACGGCACGAATGATTGCGTCATCATACATATTTTGACAGTGTAATACCACGCTAGTTACAGTTTTTCCATACTAGCTTGGGGGTGCTGCGTACTCTGCGTGAATATCGTATTACTTGTCACTTATTTGTTTTGACGAGTGCTGACGCACTGTCTCTACACACGGTGTCTGCACGTAAAACCACACTGCACAGTAAATCTGCACTGTCCCTAAACACAGTGTTGCCTTTCTCACGAAATGACAGTGATAGAGAACAATTTCTACAGTATTGTGTTACTAAGGAGTGTTTTACAAAAAACAATTGAAGGTCACGTGGTTAAAAAAATTTGGCAGTAACCAACACTAATTTCAGAATTATACCTACCGCTTGATATTTTGCGTAGAAATCGGATGTACTAATAATTGTCCATTTGAATCAGGAAAATTCTTTCTCCAATGCAGTGTTACATCTTCTGGGAGAGTAGACACCCTACTTATCTAGCAACATAGACCAATTACACTAACACACTGGCCTGATTTTTGACGTCTTCTGTCCCATCAGCAATTGGTAAGTCTCGTGAACAAATTCATACAATCACGGAGAAAACAATACATATTCTTTAAAAAAACATATGGTAATATTAGAGAATGACCAGCGTATCATCATCACCATATTGTTCTGTAGTGATTATATATTTCTCTTTATCCTAAAGCTTACTTTAAGTAATATTTCTGCGCTTACTTGATCTCATGTCTTTGTTTCATTCATAAAATTTCACTGTTTAGTCTTATTGTTTCCTTTACATCGATTTGACACATTACAGAACTTATTATTGGGTCAAATATTATGAGAACATACTTAATTGAACAGAAATGTATTGTTTCTCCTATTTTCTCTCGTTTCGGACATATCTTGATTATTTAAGTCTGCGGTATACAAATATCTAAGCAAGTAAACGTAGTTTCCACTGGTTTCGCGAGTAATGAAGTGTTAATTTAACGAAACAAATAATGCATTTATACTAGTCATTTTCATTGGTTTAATGAAACTAGAACGCCGCCACCAGATAATAAAGTGGGAGAACGCATCCCCTTCCGTTTAAGCTCCAGGGTCAGAAGTCGCCGTTCTTCGATCACGTTCTAGCGTCTACTATGATTTTCAAAAAAATTAATATTTACTTTTTGAAGAGAATTTTGTCTACCTTAATTTTGAATATGACTACAATTTCGATAAGGCGCACGAGATATAAGTAAAAATGTGAAAAGAGTTCGAGCTTTTGAGGCTTTTTTGTAATTTTCTCTGTGAAGCGGACATTTCTCGAGATCGCCAACCTTAAATTCGAATTCAGCATCGCCAAAAAACTTACAGGACCGACAAGAAAAAACTACCGGAATATTTCCCTTTTAAGCACAAGTTGTCTGGACGATAATGTCTATTGATTACCTTTCCTCTCCTTTCAGTGGCACATTCTTAACGGAAATTTTGCATCCAATTGCGGCAAACTTACTCACATTTTTTCCATCGATTATGGCTCTTTAGTGTCTGTTAACTCATCTCTGAAATTTCTGAGAGTCCTCACTTTCATTCTCGGTTTTCCAACGTGACTCAGACTAATCTCCTGCTATTTTAATTGCCATCTCAGCACCACATTTTCCGTCGCCCCTCGTCTCCCTATCACGCTTTCGTCGCGCTCGCTGCCGTCGAGTATCGTTGCCGGTTCTCGCCCTGGCGCCCGCATTTCGCTTCTTCCCGCACTCCAGCCGCCCCGCCCCCACCCTGTCCCGGCCCGGCCTCCGCCTCCCTTCACCACCAGCATCATGGCTCCCCCGCCCCATCTGGCTTGTCACTGCACCGCTCCCTTTGCTCGCCGTCTGCCCACTCCCAACACAACGCACCGCTCCCACCCACCCTCCTCGCCCCCCCTACATCGCCACCCACTCCTTACGTCGCTGTCTGAGTCAGTCCCTTCCTTCTTCATCTTACCTCGACCTCTTCCCCGCTCCACTCCTGCTCCCGTCCCGTCCCACCTCCCAACCGTCCCGTCTCTTCCCCCCCCCCCTCATTCCAGTAGCCACCCGCATCGTTCCATACTCCACTAAATCCGCTAGGGTGGAAAATGTGTCCCTGTCACTGCCCCTCCCTTTTCTCGCGCTTCCTGCCCTCCTCGACTCATACTCCCCTCCTCACCCTTTCCTCGCCCTAGCCTACCCCCTGCCTCAGATTCAGGCCACCCCTCATCACCTCTTCCCCACCCCCACCCCTTTCATTGTCTTTCTTACGCCGCATCCCTGTACCCCTCCATACAGCCGACGCCCTTACCGCCACCGCTCAGCCTTCCCCACCCCATTCGTCTGGCCGTTCGGCCCCCTTACCGCCCCGCCCCGGCTGCGTCTCACCGGTCCGCCCCCCCACCCGCCCACCCCCGCCGCCCCCCCTCCCAGCCTCGACCCTGCTCCCGGGGAAGTAATTAGCAGAGGAATCCCCTCTGCGGACGCTGCCGCGATGGAATGAAACGCTCGGGCGCTTAAAAAATTGCTCGGCACGCAGGTGGCGGAATGCTGGGGCCGACGCCGAGCTTCGGAGAGAGACGTCCTTAACGAGAGAGGACGGAGAATGTGCGGCTCTCGAGAAAAAAAAGTCCTGTTGGATGTTTAACTTACTGGCGAATCACTCCAACTCGTATAACTAGGACGAGGATTGCCAAAATGTATATATTGTTTATGGGATGCAACACTACTACAACTCAACATACGAATTTAAATTGCAATCGTTATTTTATAACAATAATTATTAATAGCGTATACATAAAGCCTCTGGAACGTTTTCCAAATTTTCATAAAATGGTTCCATTGTTTTTGATGAAATTTTGTTGTGGGATAGAGTGAAGGACGTTTAAGAGAATGGTGTAGGTCTCATGTTTGTTGAAAACTTTCATTTTTGGAATTTCTCTAATTTTGCAATATAAAACATTTTTTCGAAGTCTTCCTATAAATAAAATATTAAAGATAGAGATTCTCCCCCTTTCCTAAAGATAGGTTTTGGAATCAGACCATGTACAATTTTTCTAAAATATGAGTACTTTTCGCGAATTTTGCCTCAAAATACGTGCGAGAGAGTATGTACTGTTTTAGCACCACTAGTTATTATTGTGAGATTTCTGGAAGCTAATAATTGGAAAAATATTATTTTATATGGGAAATACTGCTTCCATCTTCGTGTTTTCTGTTTTCTTCAAAGCGTTGAATTCCGAAAACCGAAGTTTCCATGAATGCTGATTCCTCTAAATAACAACTTGTTGTTAACGTAAATGCAGGGCGAGTTTCAAAGCGAACGTGGGCGTTCTATCCTGTGCGTGTGTGGGCTTTGGAGAGCGTGGCGCCTGCGGGTTGTGTGCTCAGGTGGTACTTTGAACCAATTATCGCCAGATTTTAAATGCCGCCCGTATGTGCTAATTAAGGGAACAAGGTGGTTCGTTTCGAAGATACTATTTGCGCTTTTTTCCTCACATCGCGTGCACAATAACATGCGCAAATCACATCAAAAGACTTTTTGGGTGTGCTGGGTGTGTCCGAATTTCCAGAATTTATCATATCATCGGGCGTCCATTTTCACATTTAAAGATACGCTTGTTTGGCTGGTGGCTGGATGGTAAATATTATCTTCAGTATCTCTTATGTTTTTCTTCCTGGAAATTCTTGTGTATGTAAAATGTGTATTATTATCATGTATGGGAGATAAACACACATTGCATACCAAAGGTATAATAAAAAGGAGTAATTTTCAAAATTTGACTAACAGGTAATTACATGTTCCGGTTACTGAGACAAATTTTCGGTTTTACAACTGATCTTTTTCTGGTAACTGTTCCAACAGACGGTAAGCCGTTACGAAATGCGGCGGCCCGTTTTCTGCAAACAAATCACATGATTTGAGTTATTTTTCTGTGTACTTCTATTCCTTCTCGAGGTCCCCTTTTAAATCAGAGATGATTTCGTTGTTTTATGCTTTTGAATAAAATTATATGAATTATAAATTGTAGTTAACAATAATAATTGCATTTTTTTGAAAGATAAAGACATTCATGAAGTAAACAAAACTCATTTCTGTTATATTTTTATAGTAAATATTTTTATTTTAAACCATTCAAGGATATACTAAAGAATAAATTTTCATAGAATAAACTGGAATGTGTCAATTAATTTCTGTCATTTTAATGCTAACAAAAGATAATGGTATTAAACTTGAACAATTGCGTCAAATGTCACTTTTAATGAGGTTTAAATTAATTTTAGGAGAGTAAAAAATGTAATGAGAAATAGCGACGCAGCATTCAGGCACATGTAAAACAGTGTATCACGATATTTAGATCACGTTCCAGTTCGAAATAAAGGGACAGGTGAAGGGTTTCTGGAAATTGACAGTGTAATTATAAAAATATGATACATTTATTGTTGACACAAAAGCACAAAAATAACTAAAATTTGGCCTCTAATCTCAAATAAAATAATTTAAAAAATTATTTATAGTCGCATCAACTGCTAGGACATTAGCGATTTTTCATTTTACGCAGAGTTTACGTCCTATATTGAATTAAGCACACCAATTTGTTTTAAAAAGTCCATAACTTTGTACATAATGTCAACGTTCTCTAAACGTTCTCTAAAGTTCTTTATGTTATGAGGCAATCCACTTCTGTCACATTGGTAATCTTCATACTCTATTGGAAAATGAGGATGGAAATGAATGGAAATTGAGATACATTGAATTATCATATTCTTGATGTACGGTTAATACTCCCACACATTATTATGGATTAAGTGTAAGTATGACCGTGAGTTTTTCCAGATGATGTTCCATTTTTGCCAGATGCATATTTTTACAGCCCTTTTTTGTTCTTCTACAGTGATTGGTATACTTTTCTACAATCGATTCCTTGGGAAATAGCTTTTTCATTTATATTATTAATATCCCTTGTGAGCCGGGACTCATGCCAAGACTATTTTAATATTACGTCCCATCAAATATTGTAGTTTTCTTTGCATTAACTGTATTCTTGAATTTTTGTTCCAATGGTCCCTTAATGCATCTTAAGTTGATTTGAAAGCAGTAAACATTACAGCTCTGTTTAATTACGAATTGGTGATTAGATCTATGCCTTTATCTATAGCAAAGGCTTCACAGGAAAATATTGCAAATGAATTTGGCAATTTGAAGAGAAATTCTTGGTATTCAAAGATGATGGCACAACCTTTTTTTCCATCTGTAGTTGATCCATCTGTATATAAGTGGGGGTAGTTTATGAAATTATGCGATAATTCTCTGAATAAGTTTTCGTACACAATGTTAAGAGTGTTGTCTTTGCCATACATTTCATTCAGAATGTGGTAATCAATTATCAATTTGACTTTCTCCCATGGTAGATCAGGGTGGATATGAAATGTCATTGAGACATTCTCTTTTAGTGACAACGCGTTCTTGATGGTACGTATTCTGTGTAGTACAGGTTTTGGTAGACTATAGAAGTGCTGTTGAGGTTCATTTGATATTGATATTTGCTAACGGTGCATAGGATTATTTTTAAGATGGTTGATGACGCATATTGTGATAGTATCACAATGTGATTAATTAAAGGACACGTGAATAAATTCCGTGGGAGGGGTAAAATACAATAGTAAAGCAAGTTGGTCAATCAGAAAATTGGACAGTGTGCGATACTCGAATGACAGAGGTGGCGAATGAAAAAAGAAACGTATATGAGTAACATTTCGGGCATGAAGTTGAGACAGATGACGAGCGCGAAAAATAAACAAGGGGGGAGAAGGCTTTTAGGCGTGCTGACGGTAGGATGTAAGATCTTGATCTCATGATGTCGAAAAAACACGAATGGAAGTGCAGTAGAACAGCAACAACTGTGTAGAGAACTCTCCGGGAATTTTGGAAGCATTGATGGGAAGTATAGAAGTGCGTGTCTAAACACGAACATTTTTTGGTGTGGAATAATTGAAATTTGGAGGTGGAAATACTTCACGGCTTGGAGGAACGACGGTCAAGTGTGCTGTTCGACTACTACAGGAAAGTAAACGATGGGAAATTATTCAAATTAACAAATGTAGGAAGATTAAGTTGTGTTTGAAATTTAGAATTAATTTAATATTTGAAGGAAGGGTTCACATTATTTCTCATAAATTGGATATTTGTATGTTTATATGTGTAATTTACAGTATATAAATAGCAAATGTTGCGGAAGTAAGTATTTTGTTATTATTAGTCATAGTAAGAAGAAATACCAACCCCGACATGAAGAAATACGTACGTAAATATTACATGTCGAGAGTCAGTATAGACGACCTATCAAACCCGTTCAAATATTTTTTTTTATTGACCGCCTTTCTCCCACAAATATTTTTATTACTTCAATATAATAAATGGTGGAGAAAGTAAAAGAGAGAGAAAAGAATACTCCGGTCATAATATTTAAGGGTTAGAAGTCTTTTCATGACTTTAATGGTAATTCGTGGCCTTCTGCCAGAATACTCAGTCTAGGGCTACTGCGGAAGACTCCAATGGCTAATCTTATTGAAGTTGTTTGTATGGAATCTAATAAAGTTAAGGTAGAGTTTTTGGCAGAACCGTTTATTGTACATTCATTATCAATTTTCTCTCGAATTCTGTGTGTGCTCATTAGAATGTCTTGGTTAACTCCCCAATAATAAAACAATTATAACCTCTCTTTGGTAAAAATTAAGAGCGTGCATTTCAAACAAGCCGCGCTCAAGATATGCTCCTTCAAAATATCGCGAACTTCGTTAAAGAAAAAAACAAAACACGATGTTTCTAAGAGTAACATTTTTAAACTTCTTCGCAACGTGGTTAGCAGGGCGCAGCACCGTCCGAACAGCTGTCGCCAAGAAGGTTATTGAAACTCGAGGCAATTCCGAAAGACACCCTTAAAAAACGAGCATTGTTGAAATCAACAATCGGACCTGTAGCGAATCGCGTCGTACTGAAGCGGGAGACATTTTCGCATTCCTCGACTCTACTGTTTATGGACGCTCGGTGCTTTACCGAAAACCTTTGGCGGCTACTCCGTGAGCATTTTCTCCGTGAGCAAGCACATTTTCGTGGTAAAGGCTAATGAAAGCGTTTACATGTACGCGAATAAAGTACGAAGAAATGTGATTGAGAACTCCAAGGACAGGTGACATAATATTTTGCTTGAAATACTTAGTGTTGAAAATCAGATTCTAATGCTGACGTATGAGGACAGTCTTATTTTTTCATTTTCAGAATTCTCGATTGCCAGAACCAGGGCAGGCGATTTTTACAAAGTCGCTACAAAAGAAATCGAGCTTTCTCATTCCACTAATGTACGAGTTAAACGAAGCATTTTGATGCCTCGTTATGACACCTTATTGATAATAATAATAATAATAATAATAATAATAATAATAAAAAACAGTCATGAATAATAATATTGATAATTATCATTGGTAATCCTGTTTTCGCGAGAGCTACTAAAAAAGAAAGAAAGAGAGCAGCCGGAAAGCGCTTTCCCTTTCTACGCCAGGACAACTGTGTGCGTCGTGCGTGGGTGGGACGGGGTGCTTGTTGCGCGTGCAAAACTAAACCATCGATCGCCACCCCTTCCCCTGCAGGGGCTGCTGGGGAGCGCGCGAGGTTAGAGAGAGAGAGGGGTGGGGTGGGGGGCGCACCGATAATAAATGCCGGTCATTACGCAGCACCGCAATCAGGTGCCCCTCGCCCGCGCCGCCGCCCGCGCCCACTCGCCCACTGGCCAACGCGCCCCGCGCGAGCCACCCCCCCCCCACCATACCGCGCCGAAACTCCGCCTTTTATGGTAATGTTCAAGGGGTGTTTTAAAATCCCTCGCCGGGCACTGCCATGGAGCAATTAAATCGGGAAATACGACGGTGTAACTCTTTGCAATAATGACATTAAAAGTTCAAGTGGTCGTGCGCAGAGCGGCTCTCAGGCTTTCATTTGTGTCGGGTATAGATATTTTTAATTGGTTTTTAGTTTTATGAGAGTGAGGAGCAACTTCTCGCAGAGAACTTCGAAGAAGGTTGAGTGATAAAGGAATGAAAGAATATCATTTATTTTTGCTTATATAATGGAGAAACTTTCTGATATAAATCTCGTCGGGCGAAAGGTGCTTTAAAAATGAAAATTCATAAAAAGTTGCTCGTCGCGAGATGAAAGGTAGGCAGGCGAATGAGTCGCGGTGCCGTTGAGAGTGGAAGTGCTTGCCACGAGAATCGACTCTCCTCTGAGCGAGTGGCTCTTGTGGAGAGCTCCAAAAATTTTAGAGAGACTCCTCGGTGCTTCTGTGCCTCGATAAACTCTCAGAGCCGCTCGCCTTCTCCATAGAACGGCGGGGCAGAAGGGTTGGAATAATGTCGAAAGTATGCTGATGCAAGGGAAACCAATTTGCTGCTCTTACTTGAATTTGCTCTCGGATTCTGGGGAAGGTCCGATTCATTACGCAGGATATTGCGAAATTCGACGCGGTAAGTTTTGGAATGCTTCAGGTTTCTTTAAGAGGAGAAGTGTGTGAGGCACAAAAGTCTTCTCTCTTCCGCGTTATGCCTTCTATGTGCTTTGTGGGCGCGGGGGGAAGGGTGAGGTGATGTGGAGGCTTTGAACATCCTGCCTCCTTGCTTCCGCCAAGAGCTGCCAACTTTCATTGAAGCATCGCCGGCTTTACCAGAGAAGATTCATGTTGCGGGGGCAGGGTTGGAAATGAATGGCTCACAGGAAGGGAGAAACTGCTTCTTGTGAACATCGAGATAAAAGTTTCTTCCTTTTTTCGTGAAAAATACAATAAAGACACGAACTTTTTCATCTTGTAGAGTACAAAAATCCAGGAAAGTTGAAAGCGTGGGACTTAACGATTTGAAGTGTTAGGAGCCCGTGGTACATGTTATATTATCCTCTAATTTAACACTGTGCTTGCCTCGAAGGGCGTTTTTACAGCTTAAAAATAATTTCCTTTAAAAACTCGCATTCAACACATATTTGAATACCAAATATCTTAGGAACCACATATTTTACCCCATCTACACATCACCAATATATTTAATTAGATGATTCAAATTTACGCAGTAAATTATAAAATATTCAATCACCGAAGGAAGAATAGCGGAAGTCCCTTCGGCAATTCCAAAATTATCTCATAAATCACTCCAATTATTTCTTTAATTTTTTTGTACGATTGATGCAAATGTTGTTTCGTAATATGGCGTAGGTCTGATGTTTTCTTAAATAATTGAAATTTCGAAAATGACCAAAATCCAATATTTTGCAACAGCCCTCTACCACAGTTTTATAAATGTATTTTATTGCTATTAAAATACATTTGTTAATGTAATATATTCCTCAACTTTAGATCTTTACATCAATTAATGTATACGGATTAGGGTTGATCCCGGGTTTAGGGTGGCACGGTACATTAATAGTTCAATAATCATTTGCAGCAAATAAATAAGATTATTTTGTTTGTTTCTCCAAGTAATTTTGAGTTATATAAGTCATGACAATGGTTTACGTATTGTGTCGACCCTTTCATCCACAACATCGAGATGGTGTTGTGGTGACCCATCCATGAGGATTATGACGACGTATAAATTAGAAATAATAAAGAGAATAATATGCTGGTTGGTTACAGACAGAGAAAATTCTGACAATTTTCTGTTAATCACTTGTGTATAGTTCAAGTGATACAATACATTAAATTCTTATTATTCCCTATACATTAATTTCTTCCACTCAAGAAAGAAGAATCTAATTAAGAAGAGAAGCAGATCCTTAACAAGGTAACTCTCGTCTCACGTAACATTAAGGAACATAAAGAAACACACAGTGTATAATATAAAAATGCATAGATAGATGCATGATTATGCATGCATAGATAGATGCATGCATAGAGAACGAGTACGTGAACGTATACGATCGAGTTTAAATCCCAGCATGTACAATTATTTTAAATGGTATGTAGAGATAGAGCGTAATTCAGTGCATTCAATGACGTAAAGTTATTTTCATTTAAACTTTTGAATTTTCAAAATATTTATGAAAACCTCTCGCGCTTCGTTTGGTTATTAATTATTCAAGTAATGCCTGAAGTGTTAGTATGGTAGCAGTTGCAAATTACAATATTAAGTATTATGTATTTGGCGTTTTGGGTCGATTGCCCCGACTTTGCCCGCTAGCTAACAATGCCCCCATGCCTGGGCCTAATTTAAGGGTGGCCAACTAGCGGCCCTTCGGAACCATTAATTTTGGCCCGCGAAATGTTATTAGTTAAAGTATAAAAATCCCTTTCATTCATGCCGAGCGAGAATATTGTAAACCTGATAATCGCCCCCTGCCGGGTCCAACATCCCTTTTCAATGTAAAAATAGGTTTAGTTTAGATTTAAAGATTCTTTTTTCTAGTAAATTCAGAAATTCACAATCATCCTCAATGTGTTGTAGTCAGCATGGTACGGCCTGATATCACACATTGCTTCCATCCCGCGTTTCAGAGCTGCCGAAATCAACAATACGGGTAAGTCAGGTGGGGATCGCCCGAATAATAAAATATGGCCCGAAACCTTATTAAATGTTTTAGTTGTGGCCCTTGAGACCTTGCAGGTTGGCCACGACTGGCCTAGTAAATTCTCACGCATGGAGGGTAAGGGAGACATGTGGCGAAAACGACGTAATTCCCTTCACCGTTACTAGCAAACTCCGCCTGCGCTTTTTGCGCCACACAGCTACAGAAACTGAGGGATCGCGCCACGAGAATTTGGTACGCTGACTTGAGCCTAACCTTTATCAACAGGACGAGCAAGTGTGTATTGTTGATGCAACACTATTTGCAAACGCGGCTGTGACCCACGTGGTCGCAGGTGTGACAGAAAATATTTTAATTGTCTAACATCTAAAGGGGAAAATATATTATCGACTACCTGAGCGAACTCTGTTTCATTGATTGTAACCTATCTTCCATGTTCATCTTATGAAAATGTATTTTTCCCTCTTACGCTGATGAATTACTCATCCATTACGGTAGAGCATCCATACGTAGAGGCGTTGTAATCCTACAGACTCCTGGGATTTGATGGCCCCCGAGCGCATACTGAGGTCAGACTCGGACGTCGATTATGCGTAATGGAGACTGAAGCTCCCGTAATTAATGCAATATCGTTGACTCACAAGAGGCTTCCTAGGAACAGCTTGTGACCGTGGTCCGTGACAGAATCCCTGAAGGTAGTGTACTGAGAAACACTCTGCTTTGATCTGCGTTCGAAAATATTTCTGCATTGTGGATATAGTATCATAGAGGAACCATGTTGGAGATGATTTGTTATGAAAATGGGTGACGGGTTTGATATTTCTTTTGCGATAGATTACTGCATAGATGAATATTATTTCTTAAAAATTTCCCTGCTTCTGAGAGAAAAATATAGAAATAATTTCTGAAAGCGATATCTTGTGTACGGGCACATGGGTTCCTATATTGTTCTATACCGTGTTTCCTGGAAAAAACGAGTGCAACGATCTACAGAAAAAATTGAAACAAAGAATTTAATTAAATTCTCCAAAAACGATTTCAGATATATTTCAGCGAATTTGTCGTTAAAAATATTCAACTAAAAGAAACCAAACTGCCAGATGATGTGAGGGAGCATCTATTTACCGATTTCGCGGAATATAAGAGAATATCACTGGCAACGAATTGCGTGTCTTCGCAGAAATTCCATACTACAACTTAAAAGCTTCATATTTTGATATATATTTGCTCTACCAATCCACGAACAATTTTAATAGAACCTAAAACACACTTTCAATGTTTCATGGTGCCATCAAAATTAATCAATTGATTTACTATTGCATCAGTGTGTCATAGGACGAAACCTTTTGAAAGAATAGCTTCACTGAAAGTAAATTGTGAATGTAAATACATTTATTTTTACATACTTATTTTTACTGGTTTATTTTTCAAAGGCAAAGATGAGGAAATAATGTTACTAAGCCAGGCATTTGATAACTACATTCAGTTCAAAGGCTCTTGGGTTTGTTCCACACCTTGTGCACTGAATTTAGGTTTGTACTTTACTACCGACAAACCTGTGTTTTCGTGTACTTTACGAATTCATAGCATAATATTAATTTTTTACAACTTTTGTTGAATTTTGTCCGAGTTTTGCTACTGATTTTTTGCTAAATTAAAATAAGTAATCCGCACTAAACTCATATTACCGAAAAATTCATTAGCGAAATCTTCATTACCTTACATTACCGAAATCATCATCGGTCATCTACCGGATTCACCTGTTGACAGGTTCACTGTGATTTAACCTCTCATTTTCCGGAATCGCGAGGCCCACACAAAACGTGATTCAATCTGTTCTCCTCACTTTGAACCCTAAGCGTTTATCTCAAATCTTTTTCTCAGAGCCTCTCCCCAACTGTACAATAGTATTTAATAAAGATAAACGTAAAATTAAAATTTGATATATTTATTAATTTAACTGTCATTAAAATCTATATTATTTTTCTGTATGCATAAATGAGGTTATTCTCTACAAAATGAATTTTTGATATGACATGAGTAAGTCATTAATGTATATGGCCTTCCGTTTAATTGTATGTATGTTGATAGTTTTGATTCACTTATCAGTCTTAAGATGACAAAGTTTTTTCTGCTTCTAACAAGTTAGCGCTATCACCTACTATTTGTTGTTGAGTCGCTACTGACTGACTGACTGCGCTACTCACTGTTCGCTCTATGAAAGAACAGACTTCCGTTGTCCATTTTTGTTAACTGAATGTTTATCAAAAGCTGAAAAACTCTCAGACGAATTACAGGACAATGTGAATGCAATTTTTTTCCTTGGCAAAGAGTTTATAAGTGAAATGAAAGTTGAAAACCAGTGAAACAAGCGTGTAGATGAGGAAAGAGAAAGATGTCCAGTCTCGTCCACTACTGATCCATATATTGAATATGGACGTTAGACGCATTCATTATATGACGCATTCATTATGAATAACCCATGAGTGGCTATCAAGAAAGTGGAAAATAATATGCATGTCAGTCAAGTTCTGCGTTTGGGAACTCCGAGATGGTTGGTCGCAACATATTCTTTAGTTGCACCTCGAAATACTGTAGCACAAGCTCTTCAAATCTCGATTTCGAGGTGTCAGAGCATCCCGGATACAGATCCTAGATTGTCACGGCTAATTATTGTCTCTTTTGACTCTTTATGATGCTTTAAGAGACGGAATATTTGCCTCCGACCTACAGGCAAGAAGAAGTGCACACACGGCAGGTTTCTCAGTCAGAAAATCCTTATTCTTGAGTGTATCGGAAAGCGTGTGCCATGATGGGCCAAATACACTAAAAAGCATTGTGTCTAGCTTGGAAACAGTATAATTGCTACTTTTGTACGGTTGTAAACAATAAAATCGTAGAAACATTGAGTGCAGAGTTTTGACTTACCCTCGTATTTTTAAGTATCTAGACCGGATATTTTGGTTCTACATTATTTCTTATAGAAATTCTTCGGTTTACATCATAATTCCTTTAGATAACTCCCTAAACCACGATTCAAACGTTGCATAAGCCCCATTGGAACTCAGAGGCAGATTGAGGTAAAATCTGTTGCATAAAATTTTGTAGGACTACAGTACTCCAAATCAACTAACATAGTTTGAACCTCAACGTTAATAAATAAAAGCAATTTATTTCCTTTTACAATAAAATTGGATTTTCTGAAATGTTATTTACCAGCAGATAATTGTGATAATACATACATTAGCAAAATTTCTTTCTTTTTTACATTAAAATTGGGGTGACCAAAAAAGTCGTTTAACAGTAGAGTTGTGCGAATAAATAAATTAGTATATTTTAATTTTTAAAATAAATTAATAATTTACTATGAATATAATTACAATAGTACAGACGATGATAACATTAGCATCAGCAACAAAACAACACACTTCTACAACAACAACAACAACAACATATTCTATTCGTAAGCTCCTCTCACCGTGTTATAGCGCATCGAGATTAAGAATGAATCACAAGACATGATGGACTTTTCCAATAAATAAACATTCCCCCTTTTCAATATTTGAAAGTTGTTTTAAATTCTAATTAACATAATTTTTCATAACCACAATTACATTAGTAAAATGATTCCTTTGAATACATTTCACGGTGAATATCTTTCGAATTTATTAATTTTCGTAGGAGGGAAACATTTGGCTGTTGGTCAGCTGCAGTGCCACGTGCTTCTGTTGCCATATCTTACTGTGCTCAGAAGGTTTGCGTTCCCGTTGTTTACCTGTGTTTGTTCCTTTGGGTATAGTTGTGTTTTGTTTTTGAGGTGTATGGTTTTAATCATGTCAAAGGTAAGTGTAATTTCGTTTACTATTCTTCATTTTGGGTTTTAGATTGCGTTAAATTTATCAATTTCCAATTTTTTAAATTTAATTAATTTTTTTTTCAAACTTAATTTAGAATGTACGATCCAGCAACCGTAAAGAGCAAGAATGATAAAGTACTTGTGCTCCACAGTGGGTAAAACGGTTTTTAATGTTTACAACTACTTAACCATATTTTCGAACGGGTTCGTATTGAGTACATACCGGGAGATGACTGTCCGCTCTCCCGGATTGAGACAGCTCGATTTCACGTGAATCAAATCACTTTGTTCCCTTTGTCTGACTTATTTTGTCGTGAAAGGAATTTTAAATATTTTGATCGTTAGTTGTAACTTCTTATTTCTCTATTGTTACAAAAGAAACAAGAGGCTTGACCTTTTGCAGCTGCATCTAGTTGACTTGAATTTTGGATATTGTATTGAAATAGAGGTGCACTTCAAAATTAATATATCTTTTGATTTCTTATGATATTTCGAAGCACAAGGGACGTGAAAAGCTTAACAGAAACGTTTCCTGTGTAGCGGAGTTTCGTAGGAATAGTTTTATATTTGAGGAAATGGAAGAAAATATGCTTTCACAAAATTTAAGATGGTCCAACGCAAAATAGAGTTAGACGCAAACTAGCGCTCCGCACCATTGCGGGATTCGGCACCATCGGACGCGCAACTTCCGATTCATAGAGTGCAGTAGAAAACCATCTCGTTTGGTGTCACTGTCACCATAAGACACCGTACTTCATTCTTAACCTCGGACGCGCCGTAGACGATAGAGCTTGCCTTCCAAGAGGAGGAAGAAAGATTGCGCGTAGTTCGCGGCCCATTTGTTATGGTACTTCTCCGGCATTCGCCTGGTGTTGATTGGAGAAACCACGGAAAACCACCGATCAGAGCAGCCGTCCGCTAGAATTCTCCTTCAGACAGCGGCCGAATTAGATCCAGCTCTCAACCCAGTGTCGAAAATCCTGCCACAGTCGGGAGTGGAACCCAAGAATCTGCCGGTCAGAGGTACTCCAGTGACACCAATTCATGCACTAAATTAATCCGGTCTTTGAAGTTCCAACGTCACATGACGCTACAACATACGGCGCTGCTGGGAACTTCGTGGACGCGAGGGGATGGTTTGTACGGGGCGAGGGACCACCTGTTGGTTGCCCCTGAGGCCTCAGGTACTTTCGCCGGGGAAATTGATGGGCGGCCGGGTGAGCAGGAGGACGGCCCCTCCACCTTATTTCCCGGGATGCGTGGATTCGAGGCTGCACCATACGTTGCGTTTGATATGCTGAGAACCAGATTACTCTTGAAGATGCAAATATTAGAGAACGCACCGTACAATACGCCTGGTCTATGTAGGTTCAAATATTTTCCCTGGTAGCAAAGGTGGGACAATATATGTCATCTACACAGAAGAAAATATTTGTCTGAAATTCAAAGATTATAGAATGCATGGTTTATCTGCACGTTAGTTTATAATTACTCAAAATGCACAATTTAGAGTGTTAACAATACATTTAATATTCTTCAAGTATGTCTAGATAATTCGGGTACCTTACGTTACATTTGATCTGTGCGGGTCAACGAAAGTCCTCGAAATATAGTTATTTGAAGCTGTACGGTACAATTCGTCAAGCTTGTGAAAAGCAAATATTTCATGTAAGTTATTCTGATCTATAAAGTACCAGATAATTCCACGAGATGTATGAATTGGACGATGTACAATACGTTACATCTGGTTTGCCTAAGACCAAATTCGTACCCGAGATGCAATTGGAGGATGTACTGTATGTTACGTTTGGTCTGTGTAGGTTTTTGATAATTCCTCGAAATCAAAGACTGGTTAATGTACCCTACACAGACACAGGTCACCAAAAGACTATTTTTTTTTATTGAGGTGCAGTTATTTGGGAATGTTCTAGACGTTATATATCGTTTGTTCGGAACTAGAAAACTTCACAAAATTGGAAATTGCAAGGTAAAAGTACGTTGCGCAAAACCAGATAGGTCATCAATTTAAAAGCAAAATTGGCGATTGAGGCAAAATAGTTTCGATGAACAATTACGTAAAAAGAAATTGTTGGGGATCATGGGCTTTTTCACACGCAGTTGGACCATGAGCGATCTTTGTGGGAGGTAATTTACTTTTAAATTTCTCAGAATACTCATACATTTATTTTCAATGTAGATGCTCCAAACATTAAATTACTAAAATCGTAATTGAATATGTGAGACCGAGAAGGAAAAGATTCTATTTGACTCTACTTTCGGGAAATCGAAAAAAATCTAAACACTAAAACTAAAAGTGGATAAAAAAGACTTACAATTACAAAATTATTCATCAAAACAATAAGAACAATATCCCATAAGGGATTTGTTTTAAAAATTTTATTTTAGTCATAAAATGTTATAAATGTTGATGGAATCTTTCCCTTCATATAATGAACTCTGCAAAATATTATTGATAATACACCAACATATTGTTTCGTGTAAATTTTACAAAAAGCCTTGAATACAAAGAATGAATTATCTAAGGTATCTGAACATACTTAAATCTAAGAAAATTAGTAACTGCTTAACTTTTCAGTTTTTGCAGAGCTTTTGAGTATTTCAGTCGCAGTTACTATCGTTACCTTCAGTACGATTAGTGTTAGCTGTAGACCATTATGAAATTTTCTTATAAAAGTATTCATAGTCGTCAAGCCTACTGTGCATAATTTTTTGCAATATTTTGAATTTATTTTTTAATGCAAACATATTCAATTTACAATTTTCAGCTGTGCTTCACTACCTTTCAACACCAAAACGCATATGCACATTAACATATCCTCTTTTTGCTGCTGTGAATTTTAGTTGCTGCTAAGTACTAATTTTGATGTTTGATTACCAACTGCCAAAAGTTTTTTTTAAATGGCCACCACTCTTGTATGTGAAAATTGTCATTTACTACTTTTTAACGACGAATGAAGGTTGCTTTATTTTAGAAGTGGTAATAAGGCTGTCCGTATTGATCACGAGAATAAACGTTGTTGTGACGACGAATCACTATTTTAATTACATCGAAGTTCCTGTCAAAGAGTAAAAAACTATAACCTCTAGCAGGAAAAAAATGCACCTCATTAAACCGCTTGATGATAGTCAGGAACATAAAAAAACCTCTAACGTGTGGTTCGGATTTTGTCATCACCTGCCTTATTTCCCTCCCCCCCTCTCCTCCCTCTCTCTCTCTCTCTCTCTCTCTCTCTGTATGCATTGTAACTTTCTAATCACTTAAACTATGAACACAAAACACGTAAAATCACATGTTTCTCAGATAAAAGTTTCTTGAATGAATATATAAGGCAAAGGTAGACTTTTACAGGAAGTTAGAGTAAATGCTGAATCATATACCATGACTTGCCTGATCTTCCTTAAACTGTTATGTGTGAGTCAGTCTAGTGTCTCGAAAGTGAATGTTGAGAAAAGGAAAGAAAACGTATTTCTGGATTATTTCCTTTCTTGGACGAAAGAAGAAGGACAATAACAAGGAGGAAGAGGAAAAGTAAGAAAATCATCAATGATAGCTCTCAACTTTTAATTCTTAATTGTTATTTTTGCATGTGAAAGAAAATAAAACAAAACTAGCGTACCCGTGCGAGAACTCTCGCATCTTAAACCCCACACTCATCCCTATACTTCTATTTCCATTCTAAAAGGAAAGTATGTTAACGAAACGCGTTTATTTGTTTAAAAATGTATAAAGGTAACTTGCAATGTACTAGTACAATATCAAATAAAAATAAAAAGCAATGCAATTGATGTTTAAAGAAATTTTCAATAAAGATTTATTCAGAATCATGGAGAGTTTTCTTGGGACAATTCACAACACTTCCTTAAAGATATTTGAAGTAATTATTCAATATTCTTTGACAGTTAGCTTTTAGATTTTCGTGATAGTTACAAAAAATATTAGCTTTTCACTTTTGAGAAAGCTACGTGTCTGAATCCGCTGACTTGAAAATTTCATCGAATGATAACGAAAATATTGGTACAGGTAAAATACAAACACAGTCTTCACTCTTCACTGTTCACTCACATCCCTTCACTATTGAGTACACAGACCATGGCAAAACGTTAATTGAATAGTTTCCCTACATGCATAAGAAACAATCTTCGTAGGTATCAAGTAACTATAATAGTACATGTAGTTGTTGCTGGAGAGCAAATCTTGAATTAATGATTATGCAAACCTAATCAGAGTGCACAAACCACGGTGTATACAGAAAGCGTAAATATAAGATTGAGTAATATAAACCTTCTAAGCGTGTCGTCACAAAAATGGCTATCGGCATCAAGGGCTGAAATATTGAGGTGTCCTTGATAGTATTGAAGCACCGAAAATTTAATTGAATGTCGAGGAATGTCTCATCTTATAGATTATGTGAAAAACGTTTCTTTGTGAAACGATAATTTGAAAAACGTTTCTTTGAGGCATTTGGCCTCAAAATTTTAGTTTTGAAGGACCTAAAACGCTTGGTTTAGGAGTTATTTGACGAAAACTTTGGCAAGTGTTGCGGGTTGCATTTGACTTGAATATTTAGATGCGTTTTTTTAAACAAATCCTTCATATTTTTAAAGTCACAGTGCAATTCGTCAAGTCTCCGTGAAATTCTCTTTCTTTAGAGACCTCGTTTTTCAAAGATTGGTCGTGTGTGAGATGCGCAACGGAAAGGTTTACTACTGAAATAATACATGAGACGATACAATGCTCTCATATTATCATATTCAAATTATATAGTGGACCTACATAAAATTAATCCGATTTAATTGTTTCTTTTCCATACGTTTTTCTGAGAAAGAATGATTTTCGTTAAAGAGAATTCCTCCTCAGTTGCGGATGAAAGCTACTGTAAATCCTCGTCACATTACAATTTCAGATAGTTATCGAAGAGAAAAAGTGTGCAACTTTCAATGTTGTCGCGTAGAGGAACAATTAGCAACTGAATTTCCTTCATCAAGAAAATTCCGTTCATCTTCGTCTTATCATTTTGTCTTCTCATTTGCAAACCACCGATGCCATTCAACTTGCATTTGAGAACGCAATACTAAATGCCACATGAGCGGCCTTTCTACTGATTAATTGAATGATTGTAAGTGATTCCGGGCACGGCACGTCAACTGTTAGGGTAGTTAGCCCTGTATGTGTAGTGCATGTTTTTCTCCTCGAGAGATGGTTTTCCCCGCTTAATGGGGAGATCCAGCGCCAGTCAATCGTCGACTAGCGGGGTTTCCCCGAACTAGGAATCTCCAACAGCGAAGCACGTTGAAGCACGAACGTTAGTGTAAGTGTGTATAAGGACACTTACACTGACATGCTAGGGTTAGGATTACGGAAATAACAGGTAAACTATCGATCAGAGCAGTGGCCGATATAATTCTCCACCAGACAGCGACAGTCTACTACCTAGCTATATAGCTAGTGTCACAAATCCTACCATCGTCGGTACTCGAACCCAGGGCGTCTCGGTCAGAGACACAACAGTGACATCAGTTGATGCCCTGAGCCACCTCCCTTGGTGCGGCCTTTCTACTTTGTAATGGCTTTTAATCCGAAGATCTGTCCCAAACATATGCGCAATGTGCGTTCTAATCTGGATTGGCAGGGAGCCACTTGGGAGGCGTGGTTGCCGACGCGGCCTCATCCAGCCGAAATAGAATATGATTCATTGCGTTCTACGCTTTCCGCTAGTAAGTAACACGCACTCGTGTGTCTTGCATTCATGTTTACTATATCTCCCCTTGATTAGTACTGGTGGCATTGGTACCCACATCCCAGAATATGTGTAAATGCAATTTCCTTCTAGAAATGCTTCTCTGAATGAAATTTCTAGGTTGAAAAACGTCTGGGCAGTTTGTAATTAGCAGTTTTTTTAACATGCTTCTTGTTCTTTATTTAGTACATTTTCTCTCGGTTTGGCTGTGGTAAAATTTGGACGGCATAATATGAAATTACTTGAATCCATGAATCTTTTCGTTGAACATATAAATTGCTGCTTTGTATTCTAAATGCACATTTTCCCCTCCTAATGAGATTAATTTATTAATTAAAAGAGAAAAATATTCATTGAATACATTTTCGTAAATGAAATTCTTGTTACGATTGATGTATTGCTGAAAATGTCAGAGAGAACTCTTAAAAATGTTACTAGGGAGAAGAACGTTAAAAAGGAATTTTAAATCACTGTAGAAATGAAATTGTTTAGTTTGTTAAATGAGTAAAAGCTATAGCAGAATTAGAAATGTCTCCAAAACTATTTAATAAATTCTTGCTTCAATATAAATGCTGATGAAGTAAAAAACATAAATCTTAAAAAAAATATGAAAGTCCAATCTCAATATTTATTCTCATTGGCGCAACCCTCCGGCTCGTCAGTGCCTTTCGAGAAGTCTTGTCAGATCTGTCCCCAGTGTGCCAGCACAGGCGCAGCTCCCTATGTAGAGCTTTGATTATGAAGACAACGCCCTAAGGAATTCAATTCACTACAACTTATTTCTGTTAATAGGCACTATAACATACTAGAGGGGAAATCTTTCATTAAGGTAAGAAATGAATCCAGACAGACATTCAACAATGAAAGAATAGCGGTACTATTACCACAGTTTTAGTTCCAAAGTTACGTTTAGTAAAGTACTACATTTTAGATCCTTGACACACGCTGGGTCGTGCTGGGTAGGGACTGAATTTCAAATTGTCTCGCTCTCAAAGCCATACAAAAAGCTCTCATCAATTTCTGTAGATGTCAATAGGGTATAGCAATCACTAACAAATCTTGGGCTCTGATCTCGTATTATATTAAGTTATGATTAAAGATTTTAGTAATTGTTAAAAATCAGAAATTTTACCAAACGCTAAAAAATAGTAATTATATATTTGACGGTCGGTGCAGAAATATTGGATACATACACGTTCAAACACTGCGTGTGACAACTTCAGCCACAAACCTTTGCTACGTATATTCTACCTGCATATTTATTAATCTGTAATTTCTTTACACCAAACCCAAGCTGTTTATTAATCTTTACGTATACGTTAGTGGGTGTATTCGATGTTGATTTAAATAAATACATTGCAGAATTTCACAGTATATGATTCTCGTTTGCTCTTTCATTTAATATCATTACACTTTTAAAGATGTTTTTTTCTGTATTTTCCTTGTAGAGTATATTTTTTTGTTTCATACGATACATTGTGGTAATAAAATAAACATACATGTAGACACGATGACGTTGAATGCAAAAAGCAATAATAGAAGTAATACTTAAAAAAATACCTTTCACATAAATGATATTATGTCGTGAGGTAAATAAAGTATTATTATTTAGTTTGAAGCAAAAAGTAATGAAACTTACTTCACTAATTGTTTTGATCTCTGAAAAATACACGGTTTCTCATACGGTTTGAGTCTCGACATTGGCGTAATTTCAACACTATGTACATAACTCGGTCGAATTCAACGTCTGTGAGAGATTGCAGTTATTTGTTGCTTTGATTGATATTTTCCCGAGGTTTCTCCCATCAATACCAGGCGAATGCTGAAGCGGTAACTGAAACGTGCTACGGACGCGCAATCTTTCCTCCTTTCTTGTCCCTTGTTCTTTCCTTAATCACGTCCAATATAGTACTACGTTTATAACTCAACCCCTTAAGCCCCACGGCCACGTTGGGATATCATACGACATTTCGTGTCTTTCTCACTCGTGCCGTTAGATGTCACATGATCTCAAACACTGCTTGATACGGTCGCGATCATGCGATGTCTAGCGGCACGACTGTGAAAGACCATGACATATTACATCGTGTAGACGGTCCTTGAGGAGCAAAGTTACAAAAACCGCACTATAATAGTTAAACGCACTAATTATCACACGTCGGGAGACCTTTCGGGACCTTGTAGCTAAGGGAGATACCTGGCGAAGCAACTCCGCTTGCGGACATGTAAGGTCGGCGCCCTTCGAGCTTTCCAGCGGGGAGGAACAAAGCCAATTCCCAAAATACAAAATAAACTACACATGCGGAACTAGGGACCGTAGAATAAGAGTCCAAGAACAGTAAATAATCAATCCCTCAATCTGAAATGTAAATTCTGAAACCTGATCCCGATCAAGCAATTTAGCGGGTCTGTCCAGGCTGAATGAAGCACATCTGTATATACCTCTTGAAAATATTAACATTTTAGTTTAGATAATTTTTTTTACAATGCTTATTTCTAAAAACTATTTCGATGTTTCAATCTGAATAGTCTATCCGGCAATATTTTATTCCAGGAAAGGTTCCGTGCTGAAAAAAATGGATTGTGAATGGCAGACATGTACTACAAAATTGCGCTTTATTTACCTTGAAGAGAATTGTGAGGGCATAGTATTATTCACGACATGATTTAATTACATTCTGTTACCTTGCTTAATTACACATTCTATTTAACTATTTTGAGAAATTAATTTGCGTGACTATAATTAGATTTCAACAGAAATGGTTCAGTTAGGGAAAGTTGGCTTTCTGAATCTCGAATTGTGTAGTATGTGTTCTTGAATATCGAAATGCCATAATATTCGATTACGTGAACGTGTTATTTTATTTTTAAAATTTAAATTTCTGTGATTTAAAAACCAGTTTTCATTAAATATATTTGTACTAAGGAGTATGACGTCTTGAGTTTGCTTGATTTTAGTTTTTGTTTAGTGTTTACATCTGGAAGTAATTGTTGGAAATGTTCAATGAAGGCAAACACACGATCTCTGGTGGAAGATCACTCTCGTGAATTCTAAGGACATAGCTGATCATTTCTTCGTGACAGAGTGTTAATATTCTACAAATTTCATTGATTAGTTTTCGACCTAGTAATTCGCATCGACTCAAAATCTCCATCCGGTAATTTGCGGGAAACAGACCTTGGCAGGCAGCGTGAAGCCGAATTCGTACCACATCGTCCCTCTTTTTTCCGAACAGCTCCGGCGCAGCTCTTCGCCCGCCGCGACGGGACCGTTGATACGATCAGACGGTGGATATTAGAGAAACGAAAGCTTTTATCCGAGGAAAATTACGAGGAAAAACGGTCGGCCCGCTCACCTGCTGCGCTCTCTGGCGGCCGGCGGCCACACCGCCGACAGGCAGATAGCCGAGGGGTTGAGGAGGAGGCGGGGGGAAAAACGTTGTCGAGCAGATATTGCACGCGTGAGGGCGAAGCGAGCCCTGCGCTGCTGGCGGAACAAGCTGTTGAAAGGCGCAAAGAATTGAAATAAATCGCCGTTGCGCCACCTGCGCGGAATCATAATTCGGTTTCAATGTCCGCACCCGAGCTGCCCGTTTGGCTAGCATTAGGAAGTTCGATACCAGGAAATATTGTTGTTGCTGCTTGGTAGAAAATGGGGTTGGGTAGGTTGAAAAATGTGGTTGTCCAAACGTTGATTTTCTTGCTAAGGAAAGAAATATGAGTAAATGAAATAATGAAGATTTATTGTTGCTGGGTCAAGTTCTAGTTTATATCAGCTATTATTTTACTTATACTTCACGCCTATTTCAGATTTGTTTTCCTGTTTTCTCGTTCTGCAGATTTGCAGTTGATCGGCAGTAGATCGGAAGTTCATCGGCGTTGCACAGTTTGATCGGCATTAGAATGATCAGTATGAGTAAAAATTGATGTTTTGTTCTTTTGTAGAGAGGCGCAAAGAATTGAAATAAATCGCCGTTGCGCCACCTGGGCGGAATCATAATCGGTTGCAATATCCGAACTCGAGCTGCCTGCTTGTCCAGCATTAGTGAGTTCGATATCAGAAAATATTGTTGTAGCTGCTCTGTAGAAAATGGTATTGGAGAGGTTGAAATATGTGACTGCCCAAATGTTGATTTTCCTGTTAAGGAAAGAAATATGAGTATATGAAATAATGAAGATTTATTCTCTCTGGGTCAAGTTCTAGTTCATTTTCGATTTATTTTACTGATACATTACGCCTATTTTTGATTTGTTTTTTCCTCTGTTTTCTCATCGTGCAGATTTGCAGCGATAGCATAGATGTTTGGCATGATGATCTGTATGAGTAAAAATTGATGTTTTGTTCTTTTGTAGAGAGGTGCAAAGTATTGAAATAAATCGTCGCCGCGCAACCTGCCTTGAATTATAATTCGGTTGCTAAGTCCGAACCACAGCTGCCCCTTGGTAGGTTTGTCCAGCATTACAGAGTTCAAAATCAGGAAAATTTGGGTGTTTTCTGCTGTGTAGAACTTGTGATTGGAGAAATTGAAAAATGTTATTGAAAAATATCGCAAATGTTGATATACCTGTTGAAGGAAAAAATATAAATTTATCAAAAATTTGAGATTTATTCTAACTGGGTCTAGTTGTAGTTCATTTCCGATTTTATTTTATTTATACATTACGCCTATTTCTGATTGTATTTTCTCCTGCAGATTTGCAGATATTGTGGAGTTGATCGGCATTAAAATGTTTGTATTAGAAAATACTGATATCTCTCCTTTTATAGAGAAAGTGATTGGCGAACTTGAGAAAATTATAAATAAGCAAAGTGCAAATTGTCTCAAATATCGGAAATCTGTTTACTTTCGATTATCTTGCACTATTTGAACACTTTTTATTGCACAAGCGAACACGAAAAAATTTATATGAAGCAGTATTTATTTTGAAACCGTATTTTAAAAGAGAGTGTTGTTTAGACGGTATTGTGAGTTCGTTGTTTCAATACATATTTTACTACTTGTGAAATACTGAAAATGTCGCAACAATTTTGTATTTCACTAAAGAATAAAGTATTTTCATTGCCACGAACAACTCAATAAACAATGACTTACATTCTGTATCTGTAAAGCAAATTTACACTTATTGAGCACGATGTGTTCAATATTCGCGTAATCATCAGTCCGTGATGTAGGTAAATTAATAAGGACACTGGAATCAATTCCATTATTTCATCAACCCCTCAAACACCCACACGTGATAAAAATTATATCAGTGAGTCTCTCTACAAGAATATTGTACGCTGAAAGCCTTCCTCCTCACACAAGAGAGTCGTGGTGTGTTTTGAAGAGGGAAGCGCTTGCAGGCCGTTTGGTCTGACGCGAACCTTTGGACCGCGCTGTGTGGCGAGTGGTTGATGGAGCCAATTGAAAGGGCAGAGCAAGGCCGATCCTCGCAGCGGAAAGTGCGTCGCCTCTGGACGGGAGGCCCCGCCTGCGCCCCTCCTCAAAATAGCTGCGCTCTCTCGGTTTCCGGGTGCAAGCGCCGGCCATATTTTATTTTTCACATTTCAGCAAGGTCGGTGGCTTTCACTTTAAGACAATTTCGACTATAAAGGATGAGACACTGATGTTGTCTGGTATCAATGTTTTTATTTACTGCTAAAAGATCTTTTTCGATAGCTTAGCTATCATCATCAGGGCAGTCAGTTCCGCAGAACTTCGTTTGCGAAGTTTGAGAAAGATCTTTTAGCTGTAAATAAAAACATTGATACCAGACAACATCAGTTGTCTCATCCTTTATTGAAAAAGGTATCTACATAATCAACAGTTATACTAATAATTTCGACTATGTTGCAAAGATATATTCTCTTGCATTCACTTTTAAGATTTATGTATACATACTAATAAATGCAGTATGAATTTTCTATAATGACTTTACAACTAGTCCTTTTGATGTAATGTTTAGATGTAAACTGTCTATAAACTCAGAAAACGCTCCAAGGTACTATCAGTATGTCAATTGAAAGATTATTAAAGGGTTAGTAAATAACAACCAATCAAAGATATGGTAAAACATTTATTCTCTTGCAGTGGTGCCGAAACACTTTTACTCCATCTATGATGTATTAACGCTTTTTATGTAATTATTTTCGCCGAACTCCCATTATATTTAGAAGTATAACATCTAAAATTCATGCAAACACTCCTGTAATCGTGATAATGGCTACGGCACATTACTAAATTCTTTTGTTATAATATTCGTTTAGTGCGGCTTGAGAAAATAACAAGAGCAACCAGAAGTACCGATGTAGGAATTTTAATAAGAGGTGATGCCCATGTACAGTTAAGCCCTTGGTTTGCCAAAGGCTTTATTTCCCCATGGCGTAGTACATGCGTAGTCTAGTGTGATGGGTAATTTGAGGGCCATAACAAATTATAATTGAAAAGAAATGTTTATCGAAATATGTTCCGACGAGCAACAATGTAAATCACATTTAGTTGTATACTACGTATGTTAACAACGGGAAATTAACCCGTTTGGTAAATAATAACTAGACGGGGGAAATAATGCGAATATTTAGTAGTGAATAGATTATGAACACATGAGAATTTCCATGAATATAATTAAAATTAGAGAATTACAGGATAAACCATAAACCAAGGGGAAAAGACGCAAGAGCAACAAAGAAGGAACGAGTATGAGGCAATATTGCGCAGACGTATTTACAAGGCAGTAACCAGACAATAATTTTAGAATTTGGTTGTGAGCAGACGCGTGTGATAAAAGTAAAACATGCGGAGATGTGAGGCGTATATTTGTCAGTGGTAAAAATAATTTTCAAAAATCTGGAAATTCTGCAAAATTAGAGATATAAAAATTCGTGCTGAACGGGATCCGGACGATGCTTGGGAGAACATTGCTGAGGGCCAGAGAGAAACGAAAGAAAACCATCGTAGAAGTGTGGGGACAAACGAAACAGGGAAGTGATAACTAAATAATAATATTTACAATGTGTAAGAAACCAAGTATTTTCATTAGATATAGATGTATACAAAGTTAATAATAGTAAGGTAATACGGACATGTACAAAAAAAGAATTCAAAGACAGTATGTTGTAAAAATGGGAAGAGGTGACTGGTAAATGTTTTTTATGTTTTTCTGTGAAGTGTATTGTATTCTTGTTTTGTAAGCTAGGTAAAAAAGAACAGAAGTTATAAATATTTTTCCAGAATGATCAATTATTTTTGATTTCGTAAAGGTTGTTATAAATCTTATGATTCAAATATTAATTAAAGAAAGAGACTTCTTACATAACATTTCGTCGCCGTAATTCCTTATGGACGGCTGTCAACCCACAAAATAAATTTTCTGCCACTCGCAACAATCCCCCACAGGTGATAACGTAAATAAACAAGGAACTTTGTTTACTTTAAAAGCGGAGTGAGCAGGGGATATCCCAATCGAACATATGTGTTACTGTTTATTAAAGAAAATTAAAGAATAGTTATGTATGAATAGAATAAAAATAAATAAATAAATATATTAAATAATTATCAAATCAAAACCCAGTTCAAAGGATATCCATTTCAATAAAATATTTTTAATGTTCATTTAAATATTTTCATGGTATTATACATCTTGAATGTTATAAAAATTAGTCCATTGAAAAGGTCAAAAGATTCATAAAGTCTGGAAATTAAAATACACTATTTTTGGCATTAGAGAGTCTTCGTAGTGACTTCCTGAAACGTGTACATATATACCGTACTGCCGTGTAATGAAATTTTCTATTCGAAATATACCGTAGAAAACATCCCATAGAACACGTAACATGTATTTTTCATGAGATTTAAGACTCACCGTTCAAGCATTTTCTAATCTCTGCATTGGGAAGCATTCAGCGTACTCACCTGAAACAAATTAGATATTAAATATTAATTTAAATCTTTTCAATTCATTTCTAATTATGACACTTAATTTATTCTCTAAAACATTACAAATTAAACTATTGTCTTTAAAATGTTGTACAAAAATGGAGTTCACAATAATAATTACTTAGTTCTAAGAGTATATTTTTAACTAATTGAAATATTGTTTGATATATTTACTCACACTTCTTGATTCTTTGTACACGGTTATTTTTAATCAATTAAAGTATTTATATATTTAGAAGAACATTCAAGTAAAGTATGCTCTTACATTACTTTGCAATTTCCAATAGTAAGTTGAGTAAATAAACACAATAATAAGTTGAGTAGAGAAGGTGATTTTACATGTTATATTATAATAACAATTTCATTGCTCTTTTATTCACCTACTCATTCAACTATTCATGAATCTCCAAACAAATAAACTTGAACTTCTCCCTTTGTTTGTCCCTTTCTCTCTCACTTTCTAGTGCGCACTCTAACACGTACATAAAGAGCATTACAAATAGTATATTTCTGCTGTAATGCAATTGGAATACAACACACCAATTCTTTCCCTAAAGGATGAAAAAATAAAAGTTAAGCTGTTAAATCTATGTAATGTAATGCCATCTCTGATACAATACTCTGATACTTGACTTCAGTTTTCTCGCATCTCTTGTTTTCCTCTGATTTGAAAGAAAAAATCGTTAACAACGTAAATTAGAATATATAACTTTTTCTTTTCCTATAAAAAGTTTAACACCCGTTTTGGGTTATTACTCGTATTTCCAATTATCGACGTAATCCCTTTATCGCAAAGTATTAGCAAAAACATTCATTGCGCAATTCATTCGGTTCTCTAATTTTCTATTATTCCATCGTCTGTCGTTACGATGAACATTTGCAATCACATCTCTTAAATTGGTGGCATCATATGAACCAGTTGAAGTAACAGAATGATCTAATCAACTGTGCATACTCACAGCTAAAGGACTGTCACGCTTTCCTGCTGAGCTCATTCTAAGTCTCCCTTGTTTGACGGACGTGTAAATAGAGCAAAGTGAATCATGAGTGGCAAGGCAAACATTACATCTAATGTCTTGGTTTTACTTCACCCGTTTCCTTTCAAAACGGCCTCCAGGCTCATTCATTAAGGAAGCAAATTATACGTCTGAAAGAGGTAAACGACAAATTATCTGACGCATACGTTTACGTCGCCACTTTTAAAGTACTTTTGCTATCATTTTCTGCGAGGACTCCCTTTGCAGTGTAGATTTTACAGAAGAAAATAATCGAAGTAGTTTTCATCTTTTCAATATTCTGTGCTACTGATTTCCACTTGCAGCATGCCTTTAAAGGATGTTAGATTCACACAGTACATAAATCTCCATTCGACTTCTACGATATTTCAATAAGAAGCTTAATATATAATGTATTTCACCGGAAATTGTGATAGTTGTACGAATATTGTAATATAATTGTATTATGTTTTTGTGAAAATGCTTTAAACTTTAGTTCTACTACTTACTTTAAAAAATTGTCATTGAAGATTGCGTAACCAAACGTAACGTATATTAACTTAACTAAGCCTTTAAGATGTGAGAAAAATGCACGCCGCACGCAACACCGCAAACGCGAAATGAATCAGACGTACGTTTTTGTCAAGACCTTTCTGGGCATCGATCGATTTTACTTTAGAGCATACATAATATGAAAAAGGTTTTGTTATGTTCCAGGAAAAGCTGACGATATTTTTACCCAAAAACACGTAACTCTGACACCAAAAAGTGTTTTTTTAAATTTCTTCTGCAAGTGGATTGCATCTTAGTATAAGTAGCAAAGTTGATATACACTATCCACTACAGAATTGTATGAAAGCATTCCTCTGCAAAACTAAGGATCCGTAGCGTACAGGAACTTCTTGTTTTCTTAAGTCTTGCGAAAGCAGAATTAGTTCTGTAATGATGTTGTAAAATCAAAGCACTTCAATTGAACGTGAAGTTGTAAATGTAAGTAAACTTGCCGTTTCCAGTGTTTTCTTTACCGTAGGTTAGTAAAACTGAATTATTGTACGTGTTTTGGCACTTCCATTTAGAACTTACTAGTTTTTCTCTACCAATTGTTCCCACATACGTCTTGTGGACAAGAGGATAATTTTGGTAAGAATTATTAATTTATGAATTAGGCAGGAGATAACGACTTCACCTTTTGTCAAAGTTATTTTTCACTAAAGTGGCAATTTTTTTACGATTTTTATAGTTCTTTTCTACAAAGCCGTTTGCAACTCTTCGCCAACTCCATTAATTTAAAACCTCTTTGAGAACGACACTAATATACCTTACTTCTGACGTGTGTACCTAAATCGGGCTCGAAAGCTTCTAATCTGACAGAGTCATGTGTCACACGCACATTCATTTAGACATCATAGCAAAAAAGCAGTTTTTTTTTTCTTTCTCAAAAGATTTTAACACCCGAAATATTAACACTTTTTGGACCCGCTTCAATTATTTTCCTCCGTCTTCTACACACGAAAAGTAAAGGCGCTGTTAAAATTGAAATAAATCAATATGAAAAATAGATTGAGTGTTTCGTGTGTGAGAGGCATTAGTCATCAGATAAATAAATGGTGATGTTTTCTAAACGAGAACAGGCTCCCACTTAGAAAGAGTTCTGTCGATGTATCTACTAAAGACAGGGGGAATCTGGAAAAGAAGAGACTCATGGCGTGATGGCTAGCACAAACGCCATCCACCTCCGGGGCCTGGGTTTGACCCGCCGAAAATCCTTGTGAAATTGGTAGAGGATAAAGCGTTCTCTCGGCGAGACTTCTCGGGTCTGACCCGGTTTTTAAGTTTGTCATTTAATCACTTCTTCATAATCATTAACCTTATCATTATCACTTCCATCTATTTACTTGTAGAATCTCGTGAGTAGATTATTACTTCGTAGGCTTCAAGACGTTAATAGCTGAAGAGCCTCTGAGAGTAAAACAAACAAATATATATTGCTGAATTCATCTCGACATTGAATAGCAGAATAACTATTAAAATATCGGAAAATGGAACTAGATGGAGCTGCAAAATAAAAAAAAACTAAATATTCATCTCAAATGCAACCGGCTACACTCGGTAGGATGTTGGAATCTATATCGTTAAATAATTCGTAAACGAAACATTAAAAATTACAATTTTGAGGTCAAAGTCCTCAAAGAAACGTTTCTTACACTAATCTACAGGACGAGATCTTCTTGAACATTGTATTACATTTTTGCTGGTCCGGCGCTTCTTAATATTACACCACTTGCTCAGAGATGTGCAGAACTAAATGTGAATGAGAGAGAAAGAAAGAGGCAAAGATAGAGAGAGACACAGACAGAGAGAGAGATACACACACACACACAGACAGACAGACAGGAGCAGAGAGAGAGACGGAGAGGCGGAGAGAGGGATGGAGGCGGAGAGAGACGATGAGAGAGACGGAGAGAGAAAGGGAGAGGGAAAAAGAAAGAGGGAGATAAAGGGCAGAACAACGTATGCCGGGCTGCGCTAGTAAATAAATAATAAATAAGTAAAAGTTTCTTCTGGAAGGGCGCCCTTTAAACACACTATTGCGCCAGCGTTTCCCGGGCGTCGTCCGCCAGCTGGCATCGGCGCAGGTGCTGGCCTCTGGCGATCGACACTTCCGCCGCGTGGCCGCGCCGTTCCGCTCCAGTAGCGCGCGGGAGGGGGGGGGGAGGTGAGAGCGTCCACCGGTTTATCGAATCTTCTGCTCCGCAAGACGCGACGCTAATTCTGCAAGCGGACGGTTCGCGAGAATGGGGCGCTCCTTAACGAGCATTTAACGGATCTCGCGCCTTTCTAAGCAAGTAGTGCTACTGGTGGTTTTTATGATCACGCACCGCAGATCATTTGACCCTGCATTTCAAATGTTTGGTTGACTCGGTAAAAGAGCTCCTCCAGGTGGACATTCGGTGAATATATTTCTAATAAAATATTTCTTCGTGTTTTTAATACCTACATTTTTATTATTTTTATTTTATTATTTGTTCTTATTTTATTACAAACAATACCGTAGAAGATCGGTTTCCCCTGTGAGCTGCAATATGTGCTCCTTTGGGAACTGAACTGACGAGAATTGTCAATTTCTAAAAGAAGTATTTGAAAAGGATTTTATGAATAGAAGGGGTTCATTAAATAGTTATAAAACGTGTACTGTAATGAAGTTTCTTGGAATAAATAGAGAATTAGTTGACAGTGGCGTGTGTAGCAATGTGTTTTTGAAGAAGCGATTGTTGTGGAGAAAAGGGACAGGATGCGAAAAGACTGGACGTTCAAGCTGAATAAACTGTGTGGTTGAATTTTTAGAACTAGTTGAAAAATTAATTAGAGAGAAAGGGAGAAATGTAGAAAATGGATCCTCCTTTTTCTGGAGAAGCGAAGAGCTGAGATGAATACACTAAACTTTTAAATATATAAAAAATAACAAAGTTTAATATTTATGGAATGAAACCTTGAAAGAAATAAGAATTGAAAGTACTAAATATTTGGTTTAAATTTAAAAATTAAATCAAACATTGAGGTAAAAAATAATTCGTCTTGTATGTAAAGTAAACTTTTTTTCAAATTTGTATTCGTATTTCTAATTCTTAAATAAACTTACTTGTTATTTTACAAATCAAAAAAGCTGTTAGTTTTACAGCAATCCCATTCACACAATCCATTTACTTGGATAAAAATTATGTTTATGTAGTTTTGATTTCGTATTTGTTTTTCTATTTGTTGTTTGTCTAGAAAGTTAAAGCCTTCAGTAACTGTGGGTATCAGGTAAATGTTTAACGAAAAAAGTTAAGGGTAGTCATGAAATCTCTTTTTAAGATTCACACCGGTATTATAAACCGTCTAGTGATATCCCTGCAATCTTATCCACCCCAAATAAAAATTTCTCATGATCTATATTGACAATGTGGCAGTGTTATCTTTCGTAATACGCGACGCGATGAGCAAACGTCGTGAATTACTAAGTGAGAGTGTATCTCAATTTATACCTTGAAAATTCATTTACATCTCCATTACAAACAAGGAACTTTTCGTAGGTTCTTCCAACTTTCAAAGCAAAAGCGAATTATGGCGTACGGATTCTCTGTGCACAAGAATATCATAATACACAAGAAAGTAACTTCCTAACACATTTGCTTTAAACCTCCCTGACATGTAAATAATCAGCTAGCAACGCAGACAACTGTTTCTTCCGAACACCAAAAGTTGATGAGTCATGACAACAACTTCTTGAAAATGATCATTACAAAATGATCAATGTCAATCATTACTATTTTAAAATCACTATATCATTCATCTGATGAGTGACCCTGTGTAGCTTAATAACTTGGTATTGCCAGGAGGATTTTACTCCCAAGGATGGATACCTAGGCGCTAGGCTTCATCCGCACCACTACGGACGTTTAAGTATTGGGCTGGCATCCGGATACTCCTGAAGAACTCCACCTGGACGCCCCAATTAATCGTGGATGGGGCTACTCTGCCAGAAGAACTACTAGCTGTCCCTCTATTACCGGAGTCTGATTAAGTGCCACTCACAATACGCCGGGACCAATTCCTACTCAATTGTTCGTATCGCGCACTGACGCGACATAGTGAAGTGCCCAATTGGGGCTTCCCAGACCAAAGTGCAGGAAGCTCGGGTTT